>WBNO01030684.1:58769-76273 GCA_013400575.1 Peucedramus taeniatus
TTTTTTTTTTTTAATAATTACAGCAACTCTGGTTGCTCTTTGTGCATTCTAAAACAATAAGGTTTATTATTTAGTTTTATTTTCTGTATTGATGTATTTCAATTTCTGCATACTTGGCCTACTTTCTAGAGTTCAAGTCTCAAACAATGCAGAGAATTACCTCTGACATTAAGATCATGAAAACACTGCACTCAGACTTTGGGAAAACTCAAAAGGATAAAAGCAAACCCCCTAGGTTTTTAAATATTCTGCTAAAGGCCTGAAGTAATAGAATATCTTAGTTTTCACTTATTGCTCACAAAGACCAAAATGTAAGTATTATTTTTTCCTAGTAATAAACAAAAAGTGGAATGAAGAAAGGTTTTACTGTCAGCTGTTGTCCTTGGGTCTAGCCAGTGACCTTGTTCCAATTGCATGTGAATACAAGGAAATTTGCAAGTCTTTCTCCTGTGCTACTACTAAATGATAAGAGGTAATTATGAGAAGCATGTGGGAATTACCTAGTATTAAAAAAATAGATTAGCACGCATGATCAGAATCTTAATACATTCAGTTCCTATCTATTTTTCTTTATATGCCTTGGAATATTAAGAAGGAAATTAGTAAGTGAATGGGGAGGTATTTTATATTGGTTTTGCTGGTTGTGGGTTTTATTAACAACACCCCTCTCTTTATTCTATATTGGTTTTATATAGGAAAGGCAAACTAAATTGAGCACATCAGATAACAGGGATATCAAAATGACTAAACATTAGATGGAGGCATATTTTTGCACCATAATTGGGAATGGAGGAAAAGGAATAGTGTCAAGAAGTAAAAAACTGAAGCACAAGATAAAACATACAAGAACTGTTCTTTGGTTTTGGATCCAAAGTGTGTTGCCAGGGTAAATAGCAATCAGATACGGGTAAAATCAGAAAGAAAGACAAAATTAAGAGGTAAATGGAAAGGACAGATCTGAAACTATTAATAGTTGCACAAAAGGCATTAACTCCACTCTGAAGAAAAGGAGGAAGAGGTTCAGCAAGTCAGCTGGAAAGGACCCACTGGTCCATACTGAGCATGGGAAACACCTTCTCAAAGGGCAGAGAATAATAACAATTTGTTCCTCTGCTGGAACTACTGGAACAGGGAAAAGGTGTTCTAACATATTATAATGGGCTAATGAGTTGTCTTGCAAATTATTGATCAAGAGAAACATGATCTGAGTATCTCTCCAGCAAACTGAGAGGAAAGATGTCAGGATAAAGTTTTCCACCAAGAAGGTGGTTGGGTACTGACCATGTTCCCCAGGGGATGGGCACAGCTCTGAGGCTGCCAGAGCTCCAGGAGCCTTTAGACACCACTCTCAGGGATGCACAGAGTGGGATTGTTGCGGTGTCTGTGTAGGGCCAGGACTTGGACTTGATCATCCTTGTAGGTCCCTTCCCACTCAGGATATTCTATGCTTCTCTGATTATATGAACATTTGTTCATCAAAAGGATGGCAAAGCTTTGGAACAGGCTGCTCAGGGAAGTGATGGAATCACCATTCCTGGAAGTGTTCAAAGGGCACATGGGTGTGGAACTTGGGGATATGGTTTGGTGGTGAACACAGTGGTGCTGGTTTATTGGTTGGACTCAATGATCTTAGAGGTTTTTTTTAATCTTTACAATCCTGTGATTCAGTGATTCCAACCATAAGCCATGTGTTAAAATTGCAGGACTAGTGAGCTAGCTAAGCATTATTTCTTAGTGTTGCTGTTTTCTCAAAGAGAACACAAAAGGATCAATATAGTGGGAGGAAGGGGCAATAGTCATGCTTATTGCATTGTTTTAATAAAGAAATTATATGCATACCTGTAATCAAATCTAAAATCCAGATTTTGTAAGAAGCAGAAATTAGAACACATGCTATTTATTCTGCTTTTCACCAACCATTAAGTCTGAGACAGACAAAACATTTTTTCATAAAAATATAAATACAACAAATGCACTTCAAAAAGGCAGCAATAGTTACCTTATTTCTAACAGAGAAGGGATTTGTCCCTTCAACTTTTTAAAACAGAACATTACTACAAGAAGACTTAAGAAGACATTACCTTGTGTAGTCACAAGGAAACTTCATATCATAAGCTTAAAAGTAGAATTTATTTCATATTTTGTACCAGGACAAAAAAACTTTGCATAAAACTTAATTAAAAGTCTTTATAAAATATGTCCCAAGGTTTCTTGGCCCTTCTCCCCCGCCCTCCATTTTGTTATTTATGACTGAATAAGCAATAATGTAATTTAAAGAGTTCAGGAAGGAAGAAACGGATGAGCAATGTGATTATGAAGGAAATATATGCTAGGCAAATTTCTGAGTTCTCGTTGAATTGCTTCACCACATTATTCAGGGTTTTCTTCCTCTATTTTGTGCATGTCTTTGGTTCATAACATACACAGTTTTGTTAACTCTTATGCACTTCAAATTCTGCTGCTTGATGACAGTGAGAAAACCTATTAACAGAATTCTTGCCAACAGAAGTGAGCTGTGTTCATAGGGATAATCAAGGAACATATTCCCCCTGAGAAAAGCATCTCATTTAACTTTCAAATAGGTAACATGTAATTTGACAGGTTCATTTGGCACAAATTTGGAAAGGATTTCTCATGTTGTCCAAGATTTACATGATGTTCCGAGAATATATTTTCAGAAAAGCCTTTTTTTAATGCTACATCTTCAAGCCTTTGGAGTATTCTGCTGAATTATTCCTTTACCATTAGGAGTAGATGGGTGATGTAAATTGCCTTAAATTTGAATTTACTTTAGGGCCATGTTGGAGCCCTAAATGCACAGCAGCTATTCTAACAAAGCAATAGATCAATACAGCTGATTAGGTAGATCACAGTAATGGAAAATCTGAACTGTAAAAAGACCCCACAAAATCTTCCCTTTGTTGAGGCAGCTTCTATGTGTCAGGCACAATCTACCAACTGAATTGATAGAAAATTGAATAGCCCTCAAACTTCTAAAGAAAATTTCCTGAATTAGTAGAAGAATTAGTAGGCCCAAAACTTCTAAATAAAATCCAGGCAAATTGACTTCATATAAGTAAAAATGTCTTCCTAAATCCCCCGTGTGAAAGAGAAAAAAGTTGAGACACACATGTTTCCCTGTTTGCTAATCTTGAAGTCTGCTTCCACATTAACAAAGAAAGTGTAAACTCTCCTCCCTAAAGGAAGTCATAGCTTTTCCAGCTAATTATACTTAAATCTAGTATAAAGTAACCGACAGATTAAGATCTCTGTTGCTGTGACAAAATCAACTGGATTACAGCAATTTATCCCAAAGGCTACACCAAAGATCAAGGATACAAACACTGAAAACAACAATAGCTGTTTCAGTAATTCCATTATGATGTTTTTCTGGATTCTGGAAACTTTGAATACACAAAAACTCTTAATAAATCCCAAATGTATCTACAATTTTCCAGCTACTTCTTTGGCTTTTGCTTTTTCATAAACACTGTTAACCAGCAGATCAATCATAACTCAAGATATTACTTGTATGTAACTTGTGAGATTACTTTCTGAAGTTTTGCACAGTTAAACATTTATTTAATTTTGGATATCAGACCTACAATTAAAAATGAGAAAACAGAATTTGTTTTCTTGGCAGAATTTGCCAGTGTTTTCTCTGGTTGTTTCTGCTTTAGCCAAATTCTTTCCAGAGAATTTATAAAATGTACATTGATAATGAAAGATTATTTTTGATATTGTTTTATTGGTGTTGTTGAGACATGTTTCTAATGCTGAAATGTTTAATTTTGGACTGCCTAAATTCTGCACTGTCATTGTGTACTGCAGTTCATGTTATTGTGTACTGCAGTTCAAGTAATTGTTTGTGATTGCAGAAGAGAGGATTTATTTCAGTACTTGCAACATAACTGATATTTTTTTCTGTGATTGTGTTGTTTCCAGCAATGCCGACACAAAGGTAAGAAATAGTTCAAAATTCCCCCAGTGAGTTACAAAGAATGAGAATGTGAAGCAGGGTCTTGCCTTTCAGTGAAAAACAGGCCTAACTTCAAAGGAAGGTTCCTGAACAAAAGACCACTTGGGTTTTATTGAGCAGTCTGGGGTTTTCCTGCTGAGTGCCATCTCCTGCTGTGTCCCTTGTCACCTGGCTGGCACCACACATCCCCTGCCCTGAGTGATGCAAGGGATCAGAGCCAGTTCAGAGCATCTGGAGCTTGCAAGTGGGAGATCAACACCTCTGACCCAAGAAACTCCCGACTCAAAAGAAGAGGCAGATTGAGCATGCAGACTAATCAGCATGAGAAGAGAGAATTGTTAACCAATAGATAGTAGAATATTAGTTAATAAGAGAACCAGGTAACTTGCAGACCCTGAACTGTGATTCCTTTGTTTGCTGAAGTGCATACATAGTGTAAAGTTTTGACAATCAGTGTGCTTGATTTGGGAAAACCTCCACTTTGTACCCTGAGCAGAATAAACAGTGTCTCCTTTCTATACTAGGTCTTTTGTCTGTGTTTAGACACTCCTTAAATTGACAACTCCAGAGCCATATTAGGTAATCATAAATATCCACACCTCACTTAAGTGCACTGCAAGAGTTACCCATTCAAGGGGGTTATTATTTCAGATAGCAACATCCATTTTCATATTTAAGCTGCTTGACAATTCTGAAATGTGTAGTCTCTTTTTTTGAGATCTCTGCAGTCTCCTTCTGAGACACTTCTATATGATGCTGCACATGAATCCAGCCCATGGGGCATGACATCTCAGACAGATCATCAGATTTTTGGTCTCCTTTCTTATTGTTACGGAAAGAATTAAAACTGAGTAATCAAGAATCCCCACCAGGACAGTACCACACGGCTTTCATACATTCAGAAGTAGTGCAGACTGAGAGAAGGGTGTCACAGGGTCCTGGAGACCAGATACTTGCTGCACACATTTTAGGGGATCTTTACTGTGGAATAAATGCTGTCCGATGTAAGGCTCTGGATGTCTATGTGCAGCTGAAAAAAGTTAGGTCAACAACACTTTTTTTTTTTTTTCCACAGATTAAATTACTTCCCGTCAAAACCTTAATTACTCTACAACTCCAGTGCTCCTTCCAAAAGGAACCTCTCAACACTTCCTTCAAGTACTGACCAACAAATGGGGACACAAACACTTCTTTCTTTTTCTGCCAGTTCCTTTTCCAGGCTCTTTCAGAATGAGATTTGTCTTCTATTCCCACATTTTTTATAAGTCACTGTGCTCTGTGTAATCCATATGGATGAAGTCCTTTAGCATGGGGATTCCCTGACTTTTTTTAATCCATGTGGGTTTTTTAAGTGAGCACAATACAAAAGGGATGAGCCCTGAACATATCTTAGTTACATGACAGAAGAAGACCATGAAGGCATGGTCTTATTACCATGGGAAAAAAATACATGTGCATGACCATGGCTTTTTTGCCTGGAAAATCTGTATACAGCCTGAGGACTCTGTTCTCATGTACCCATCTCACAGTCTGGGCACACTTAAGAGTAAAATCTCACTGTTATTAGAATTTTAACAACTTTAAAGTTGTCAAAATCTTAACTTTGAAGGAAAAGAAACTCAGAATAGCATTGTGTAGCTTGAGACTGCGCTAGGTTTCAGTGCACATATCTCTGTTTCACAGTGCAATAAAGTAACTTGAAAATGAGTTTATTATATTGCAGGAGGGAGCCATCTTTCTAGCGTTTCCACCTGCAATAGGAATAATAGGCAATTAATATTTTATAAAATCTTGTGGAGCATGTGAAGCAGCAATTACTGTATCTGTAATAACTGGTCTATGAATATGTATGATAGAATTCTCAACATAACTGTATACATGAAAGACTTGATCAAGATATATTAGGATAGAAGTGAGATGGGATACAGGGCCTTTGAAAACTAAATTTAATGGCATTTTCACAGGAAATATTCATTCAACTGTAAAAATAAGGTGTGATAATGGAATTTTTGTATGAAAAAGAAAACACTTGAGAATTTCCTGTGAGACTCAATATTCAGCTAAGGTTTTTTAACACAAAATGATCAGAACCTTCTGGACATATGTGAAAAACATGGACATGATCATTGTATCCTTTTTTACTTTCCTTTTTTTAATCATGTTCTGCTGACAGATGATAATTACTTCTGTCCAGCCATTCTTAGTTCCAGTGGTGTTCACTAAAATTACAGCAGCCTTAATGGGAAGAAATGTAATAAAACTCCTTTCTCAAGATCCACATGAGAGAGTAATGAAGTCCTGTTAGGTGGGGAACAGATGGTTGAAACTTCCATCTCAACACATTATAGCTGAGCTCATGGGCAATTTTTACCCGGTGAGGGAGGGTCCATTCCCATAAAAACTTTAAACATAAGTAAAATCTTATTTTGGGATAGTCACAAACAGTGCCTGTCTCAGCACAAAACAAACCATGAACAGAAAACCATGCTGGAGCTGCATCTTGCACCCATCTGCTTGGTCCACACCAGCCAGAAACTACCAGCACTGCCAACAGGCATTCTTACACTGAACTACTTGGACTTCTTCTATCTCTTAAAATGAAAACATTCACTTCTGCTTTTTAGCTGACATTTATGACATTCATGTACATTACAGATTTCCCCAAGTTTGAATACGAGCCTCTATTTCTCTGTCTGCAACATTGTGTGGGATCCTACCAACTTGTCTCTATGCTGAAATAGAGAAGGAGAAAGGAATCCTGGAAGCACTGGCCACCAGGATCAAAGGTTGTTGAGATGTTGTCATGGTGTAAGCTCAGCTGGCAACTCAGTCAGGCCCCCTTTCCCCCACACCCCAGTGAATGGGGAAGAGAATCAAAAGTTGAAGTTGTAAGTTAAGAACAGTTAAATAATTGAAAACAAAGCAAAATGTAATAATAATAATAATAGTAAATAGTAATAATAATAATAAAAAGGGAAAAGTAAACAAGTGATGCACAATACAACTCATGACCTGCTGACTGATGCTAGATGCCATCCCAAGCCCAAGCAGAGGTTAGCATTTATTTCTTTGTGTTTTTATGCATTGAGGACTCATCAGCTCCTTTAAGGTAGCCAGAAACCAGTCTGAATAGTGTTCCTGGCAGAACTGACTTGCCATAAAGGTAGTTTAGGATCCTACAACATTTAACCCACTATGCTGTGATATGGCAGGTGTGTGAGTGTGGTGAGGCCCTGGCACAGGATGTCCAGAGCAGCTGTGTCTGCCTCATCCCTGGAAGAGTCCATGGCCAGGCTGGATGGGACTTGGAGTGACCTGGGGTAGTGGAAGGTGTTCCTGCCCATGGCAGGGGTTTGGAACAGGATGATCTTTAAGATCCCTTCCAACCCAAAATGTTCTGTGATTCTGTAATTTTGGGTTTGACCTCCGCAGCATAACTGAATACAAGAGGCTGCAGCACCATCTTGACCAATAAAGCTATCAAGTAGCAAACAACACTCCATTTAATTTACCATATCAAAGTGAAATATGACTTTATTTTAAGACAAGATTTTTCCAATGCTTTATCTGAAACCACCAAATAAAAGAAAACGATGGCATTGAGCTAAGGATTAGAATCATATGATTGCTAATGAAAAATACATACTGAACTATCAAGCTTGTGCAAATTAAAAGTTTTTTCTCTCTTTCTTAACACAGGATATAATATTCTATTACATTAAGTGATTCTATCAGAATATTAAATTTTTCCATTAGCAGGATTAGATTAGGTCTTAATATTAAACTATGTACATCAGCTCAATTAAACAAGATAGGTCCCCTTGCCCTGTTACCATGCTGGTATTATTCCAGCTAAAAACCTTTTTCTTACATTCAACAGGGATTTGAGCAGGACACAGCTCTGAATATTAGGAGCTGTCCTGGGTAACTGTTGGTAATGAAGAGCAACAACTGGTAGGTAAATCCCTGCCATCAAATAGGCTTAAACAAAAATAACATTTTTATTTTTTATGGAGCAAATTACATGAAATGCCAAGCATGTGGATTTAATGAATATGAATTTAGAAAACCATAAACAAAATGGGGTTTATATTTCTTTTTCCATTTTTTTAACAGCACAGCAGAAACAAATTAAATTTGCTCTGAGATGCACTACTCATAACTATCATCTGTGTTGTACACATCTCCTCTGTAATCAGAAATTCAATATTGCAGACCACAAAGCCCACTGAGGTGTTAAGCTGAAAGGTAGGAGGAAAGCAGGGTGAGCTTTTTCTGGGGAAAACATATGGTTTTTTTCCCAATTGAAAAGCCTTAAATGAGATTCAATTAGTTGATGAGTTGAAAATGATGCTTAATGTCCAATTAGAAAATTGCCTTATTAGAGTCATGATAACTCTGCAGCCCAGGGGTGGATACTCCATTTTGCAGGTAGTTCAGACACAATATTTTTATTCTTTCTATTACTTTATATTATTTAGGCATACATTAGCATGAATGGCCAAGCAAAAATCCTGGGCTCACACAGCCTTCAGTAAAACACCTTTTGATGTATTAGAAGCATACTGGGACCATTCACTGAAACCTTTGAAGGGAGATTTTGGAAATGAGAGAGTAACAAAACATATTAATTCTAGAAGCTGCTAGCTTAACACAACAACTGCAAGCTCCTGTCTGTCTGTTATCCAGATATATGGATAAAAGTAATGGAGTGGGATGACCACTGTGTTCTTCAAGCCCAAGGGCTGGTTTTGTCTAAGTTTCATGCATAGTGTTACTTTGTAATTTACATTTCTGAGGGAGTCCAGGCCATGAAAATTAGAAGAAAATTGATTAGAGTTGTGGTACAGGGCTGTGAATGGGTTAGAATTTGGTTTAACAGAGGTTGAAGCATGAAATGAACAGGAGCAAAAAATTTTTTGTTGGATGTAAGTACCATGAGACACCTTGGAAGGAAAAAAATTCATGGTTAGATCACCAGCTAATGTGGAAAGTAACAATGAAATGTTTGTTCTCCAGGAACAGTGCTGGTGTCAAGAATTAATTGCACATTCCTATCCAAAAAAAAAGCCTCATAGAATAATAGCAAAATAAACAGGCGTTTTGTTTGTGAAGGTTTCAGTGAGTAAATTAGACTTTTTGGTGTGCACAAAGGTTATGTGAATTGTCATTTAGTGAATTGTCATTAATAATAATTGCCATTACTGCTATCAACAAAGATCTAAGGGTCTTTGGGAAGAAAGCAAGCATTCTGAGGCAGCCACAGGATATTTATCACCCCCCTTCTCCCTCTTAGCAATGGCTAGATGTTGACTTGTAACTGGTATGGCCAAGGGACTGTGTTGGGGCTGTGGCATGCAGCAGTTGTGTCTGTCTCTGTCAGAAGGCTGGAGGAATACATTGATTGAGGGTGACCTGACAAGGAAAACGAGTCTGTTCTGTCTGGCACTTGTAAAATCACATTAATGTAATTAATAGAGGTTTAAGGGGGTACAAGGTGATGAAACCAGGCCCAGAGTCTTTGTGAATTCACTCTGCTCTAAGCAGTTTTATATCAAACTCCAGGCTGCAATGTGTTACCAGAGAGATGTGGTTAATTTACAGGCAGAAGAGGACCCACATATTAAAATTTTATTCTGACTTTTTTTTGATCAAAATCTGCTTGAAATCAAGAGTACATTTTCCCTTTACCTCAGTGAAGGCAATATTTCACCCCTGGCACTATTTTTAAAGCCTGGTCTCGTGAGCCTTTGAGGAAACCTGCACTTGAAAATAATGATAACTATAATATTCTGATTGCAGTGAGGATTTTGTATATCTCTGCAGCTAAAATATGAAAAATTCTTGTACATATTTTTTAATCTCATAATTTAAAAACTTTATAGCCAAGACTCATAGTTTTTCAATGTTTTGACTGCCGATATTAAACAATGTAACTGCAAAGTACTGGAATAGATCAGCTTCCTAAAACATATTAATGTAATAAGCAATCAGCTTAAAATTGTTTGAAATAAACATGTCTACTTACTTAAATAAAGTCAGTTCATTTTCCTTCCCTTTGGTATGACTTACACCCTTTCTTGAGCACTTTAATCTTTTAGCATAATTAAAACCCACTAAACACTACTTCAGTTCATCATCCCCAACATCACTAATGGATCCTTCCTGCTCTCAGTGATCTGATGATTACGGATAATATTTCTCTACAGAAAAGTCATTCATATCAGAAGCACATCCCAGAGTAAATTTAATTTGTAACTTATGTGCTGTAAACATAAACATCGCAGTGAAAAGGTTTGTCTTGTTTATGCTTTTATGTAGGCATATTCATTAAACCTGTATTTTCTACAGTTTATGACATTCATTCAAAATTGAAATGTCACACAGTCAGTTTGGTCTATATGACTACAGAGACTTGCTTGCTGGTTTTCCTTTTCATTATTGCCCATTACCCTGATGTCTCTACTCCATCATGCTTGCAAAAAGTATATAGCAGTTACTACTTAACAACTTCATGCATTCTGTGCCTTTAATTTAAGGAAATATTTGGCTCCTACAGGAAAGACATTTTATGGGGCTTCTGGGAGACAGCCAGGAACAACTGGGATACAGGAACTAGGCTGTCAAAAAAGTTGCATCTTCCTTCTGTTGTTCAGCTGCTGTTAAAGGTGTGTCTGGCCAGCAAGAGACACTTCTTTTGATTACAGGAAAAAGTGCAGATGGATTTGGGAAGGTGACTGTGTAAGCTTGAGGCTCAGATTTACCTTTGAACTGTAGTCCAGCAGTGTCATCTGATGATGAACAGTTCTCTTTCTGGAGAAAGCAGGGGGATTCCTAGAGCACCAGGGAGCTTGCAGAGCCAAAGGTTTTGTCATGCCCTCCATGGCAGAGATAGCTCAGCAGCTCCACGGCCTCTTTTTTTGGAACTGAGCTGAGAGGTTCACATCAGTCCCCTTAGGAAGCCTTAAATTAAGGCTAATTAAGAAAGCTTTTATTGTGCTTTCTTCTTACTGAATTGCTTCAAGAAAGAGTTCACACTTTCATGCACTGGCCTTCTGCTGACAACACTGCACTGAGAATGTTTTGTTTTCATCCAGACATACTGATTTCAAGAACAGTCAAGACCTGCAGATGGGTGAACAGCTGTGACTCGATGCCTTGAGGACAGATCCAGAAAGAAATCAAGAAAGAGGAAAGAGGAAGAATGCATCAAGTCAACAGATACCTGCCTGAGATGCAGGGGTCCTAAATTCAGTGCAGAAACATGAACAGGACAAAGGAGAGCCTCGGACACAAAGCTGGGGAAGTCTTGTTCAAACAGCAGTGAACAGCCAAAAAAATTAGTTTTCTGCTTTGTCTTCCAAGAATCAGTACTGATGGTTCTACTGTTTTAATACTATTATTATTATTATTATTATTATTATTATTATTAATTATTATTATTATTATTATCACCATCATCATCATCATCATCATCATTATTATGTATTTATAGTTGATTCTTGGAAATTCAACACAATGGTGTTGAATTAAAGCCTTCACACCTCCTGATGAACTGGTAGACCAACAGATGTGAGAATTGGAAATAGCTGGGTTTGTTTCTTCCAGTAAAACTTCAGCTTTTGGTTTCAATCTACTCCCTGTTTTGCAGCCTTGTTTCACTTAAATGTGATTTTGCAAAATTTCAAAAAAACTTTTCTAATAAGTTTTCTGTCTGTTTTTCGTTTATAAAGGTTTAATCTCATGCCTTTGGTATCAGCATTTTTAATAGTGATCAGCAATTAGGAAGAGAAATAAAAATATAAATCAGAAGCAGCTAAGCAGCTATCAACAGTGTTAATCATATACTTCCTGATTCCTTACTGCAGGAGAAGTATTGATATTACAAAATGTGAATGACAAGGATAAAGATGGGATGGCTGAATTCAGGGCATGACTGACAGCATCCTCTGCAGAAATTGGGAAGATCCTAAAGTAGCTCATGGCTGTTTAAGTCACCCTGGGCTGTGTCTCTCATACAGTGTCTAAGAAGGGATTCAGGCATCACATTTTGTAAAACATTTGCCTATTTTCAATTCAAATTCTACATTTATTATTAATAGCTTAATGGTTGAATTCATATTCAGACAGAAGCACTGTTTGTACATTCTGGAGAAGTTATGACTCCTGCTGAAGTTCATGGAAAATCTCCATGGTTGTTGACAGGAAGCAAGGTTTCATCTTTCATATAAAGGCAAGATTTAACAAGCAATTGTTTTCATGTATTTTATAAAAATAAGCAATCATATAACATATGCATAGGCTAATATCTCCAGAGATACCTTAGTGGGCTTTTGCTGTTAAAGTTGATATATTGTGAGTTTGATATAGATTTTAATTGTGTTAGACTTAATTCTTATGTAGTAAGAAACTTGTTGTGTTTCATCAGAGAACAACTGTTACACTAAAATTAAGTAAATTCAAGTAAGAAATACTTTCCTTCATCATATATTGCTGAAAGTCTGCAAAGTGCTGAGTTATAGAAAGGTAGCCAAGACTTGTTTAAATTGCCTTAGAAAGAGATAAAGACATACTTTTTTTTTTTACGTGTGATGAGCCAGTTTCGAGGACTTTGTTAGAGAAATACATTGATAAACTGCAGTGAGTCTTGAAAGGGACAACAAAATATTTAGGTCCAGAGCATTTTCCCTGTGCCAATTTGGGGGAACTGACCATGAGCAGAAATGGCTTAGAGGGCATCATTTCCATACCTGCAAGGAATTTCTGAGTAGGTGGAGAGTGTTTAATGAGGTTGGTGGTAGGAGGAGAAAAGAAAATGGTTGTTAATTAGAATGAGGATGGTTACAATTTGACATAATGAAATATTTCTCAGGGCAAGAATGGTCAGGCATTAGAACAGTTTGCCTAAGAAAGCAGTGAAATCTTTCTCCCAGGAAGACACTGAACTGGTGAAGGCTGACAGGAACTTTGTCTGAATTCAGGGCAATCCTGCCTCAAGCAGAAGGCTGGAATAGAAACCTACTAAGGTTCAAACATGAATAATTCTATTATATTAACCTGAAAAAAATGGACTGCTAGAAGCAGTAACATATGTTCTACTTCTACTTATAACTCTTTCTCAAACTTTGAAGTAACATTTCTAGAATCTCTGATTGGTGAGGAAAGGGGGCAAAAGAGATTATTTAAATTCATTCCAGGGTGTATGCCTCACTGATGATGACTTGATATAATAAAACCCTGGTGAGCTGCCATGCTATACAACCACAACTTTGTCAAGACTCTATAATCCTACTCACAAATAGGAATGAAGATTACAAGTTTCCAGGTTCTTGGTCATGAAATACGAATTTTCTCTGACAACTGCCATTTTTATTTAAAAGCTAAGTGGGTATGATGAAGAATTTGTTAAGATCATATACATTATTCTTCATTTCTCTGATTGCTCTTATTTCATACAGGAGAGATTCTTTTTATTCTCTGAAATGTCATGGTTATTGACAAAAACCAAGTTCACCATTTACAAATATCCAGTATAAATCTAATAAATTGTGTTTCATAACAATTTCTTCTTGCCACGTCCATAATCATTAAATTGAGATAGAATTGGGATTGTTCAGAAGAGAAGATTGTTGAGAAGTCTTCAGGCAGACCTTCAAGTACCTAAAGAGACTTCAGGAAAGCTGGAGAGGGACTCAGGGAAAGGTCCTGGAGTGACAGGACAAGGAGGAATGGTTTCCCACTGCCAGAGGGCAGGCACAGATGGGATATATTGGAAGGAATTCTTGGCTGTGAGGATGGTGAGGCCCTGGCACAGGGTGCCCAGAGAAGTTGTGGCTGCCCCTGGATCCCTGGCAATGTCCCAAGCCAGGTTGGACAGGGCTTGGAGTAACCTAAGCTAGTGGAAGGTGTCCTGCCTGTGGGAGGGGGTACAAAATTTGATGATTTCTAAGGTCCCTCCAAACCAAAACAACTGTGACTTCAATCCTAAGTATTGATAAATTCGGGTATTCTCGTTAAGTTAATAAAGTCAGAACCTTGTTATGCTACCACGTGCTTCTCTTACTCTGTATAAAGCTGAATTTTCTTTCTTCTCCGTTCTCTTTCCCTCTACACAGGTAACAAAAAAAGTAAAGAAGGAAAGAAAAGAAGTTAATTAAATTCAGATGGAGTGTGTCAAGCATTGTCAAGACTTCAATGGCTACTTTAATCAGAAGAAAAACCCATATTGATTAAGATTCATAGTAATTAAAAGTCTTAAAAAAAAAAGTTTTGATAAGGAAAATTGTACCGCATTTCTAAACCTTCATCAATTTGTCAAGTACAAAATGTCAAAGCTGATGAATATACCTAATTGACATTAGCACTAACTTAGAGTAGAACACCAGAGAAAATAAGCAGAAATTTAACTACCATTTTCTCTTCTTCCTTTGATGCCTTGATAGATGGATAAAGCAGCTCTAGGTAAGGCCACTTATAACACCTCCTGTCAGGGAATTTTGGATTTCATTACACAGAATAACAGTCATTAAGACAAAGGATTCTTGCCAATTTATTTCTCTGTGGCACTAATGAGGATATCTGTCTGCTCTCCATCATGACTTGTTATGTCTTTTTATTATTAGCACCCAGTTAGCAGGCAAGAAAACTGAAGTACACCAGGATGACATGACTTGCCCTAGGTCTCACATGTCATTGACCATGTAAAGACTTTAGAGCTGCTAACTCCTAGCTCTGGTCTATCTGCAAGGCTGCTGCTAATGCTGTTTAATGTTATTTTGCCCAATGTGGATATAATCGTATTTTTCCATTACTTTCCTTTAATGTCAAAATATTTGCATCCAAATAATGTCCCTTAAAAGCAGGGATATCGCCTTCACTGACATCTAAGTAATAGGAAACTGAATTAATTAAAAAAATAATTCTAGTCCTCAGTGAAGTTGATTATTGGTGTGTTATAAAAGTAATTACAGCAATACTTTGAAACAACATGCCATTCCATTAGGATCATTGTTAGTGCCTACTTTTTAGAAGGAAGATAAAACCAATGTGTGGATGTTCTTAAAATAGTGCATTTTAAAAGGAAAGCTCTAGATGAAGACAATATAAACAGAAGAAAATTAATAACCAGGAACTCCATTGTATGAATTCCTTGAAGCTTCCAGCTGTATTTTGTGTTCCTCAGTCTCTTGAGCTGTCTTGACTTCTGTAAAGACTAGGTCATTTGGACTGTAATCCCAAGCATAGAAAACAAATTGCTCCCAACTGGAACTGGAGATTGGTTTTGTTACTGCAAGACAGAGAAAGGAATCCACTTCCATCAAGCAATAATACAGATTTTCAGAGATTCAATCAGTTATAGAAAGCTAATACAGTGAGGTGCAACATTTAGCTTAGACTTACCAGCAGTGACTCTGGTTCCAGGTATATGTTGGTTACTGAGCTAACTTAAACTTATCAGTTTGCTGTTCCAAGGAGCTCCAGAGACACATTTAACAGGTTCTTTCTTTACCTTCCTCTTTGCCTCTGGAAATACCTCCCACTTTGTCCCCAGTGAAGGGATACTTGAGCAGAAATTAGTGTGCTCTTTGAGAGCTTCAGTCCCTCACATTCACTCGCAAAATGTTTGTTGAGTTGCACACCCAGTATCTGTCTTCTTTTCACAGTTCCTGCACCTTCATCAGCTAATGTTGTGTAATCATTTTAAAAGCCATCTAGTCTAAAACATAATTTTACATAGGTGTTTTATTACAATTTTATCATTCAGTGTTTGGATAGGTCCACACCAGATTGCACATGCCTGTTGTGCAGCACAGGGAAGGAAGGACTGAGGAAATTTTGTGGGAATCTCCTTGTCTGAAGATTAGGTGGTAAATGTACTTACTCCTGAACTTGGATCATAGAATCATAACATCATTTAGGCTGGAAAAAACCTCTGAAATGATTGAGTCCAATGACTGAGTGCTGCCCAAGCCCACCACTAAACCATGTCCCTGAGTGCTACAGTTACATGTCTTTCAAATCCCTCTAGGGATGATGACTCTGCAACTTCCCTGGAAAACCTGTTCCAGGGTGTGACAGCTCTTTTTTCCCCTCTAACACCTATTCTAAGCCTATCTGTGCAACCTGAGATGAATGCCAGCCTGGGTGTGGAGCATGGGTGAAAATCCCCGAGGATTTATGTTTGATGGTTTTCCACTGGTGCTGCAATAACTATAATAATATAGTTATTAACTGCCTGCAGTGGGCACAGAAGGAGGGACAGGCAAGAAAGTTAATAGAAAAGATGGGGAAATAAAACCAAACAGAAGCAAATGGCTGCTGAATTTTAAAGCTCATTTCAGCATTAACTTGTATAGCTCAATACCAGGAGGAAAAGCAAAAGTATTCAGCAAACTCAAGCAGAAAAGTAGAACAAATCTTGAGTCAGATTGATGATACCTCAGCAACTGTATTTCAAAGGGATTTAGATGGTTATACCCTACATTACACAGAAAGTGTGATAACCATGCAAGTAAATGTTAATTTCCATGGAAATTACAACAATAAAGCACTTTGAGGTACTATCTTTCATGCAGCAAAGGTCCCAGGGTACTTTACTATTCAAAACAATTTAAAACGGCGACAGACAACGTTTTCTGTGTTTGATTTAAAATCAGCAATGAAAACCAGCTTTTGCATTTCTAAAAATGATAAACATTCTGCATTCAGAGACAAAACTTTTTCTATACTGCCTCTGATTCCACAGTCACCTGAACTCTGTACTTTTAGTCTGCTTCTCTGCTTGCTGGTGCTGCTGGATGGACCTTCCATCTGTTAGTGAACATCAACCCTCCCTAAGGCCACAGCATTACAGCACAGAAAATTTACAAAATGGTACTTAAAGTTCACTCTTCCTTTGTGTCAGGATCTGTTGGTGGAGAAGCAAATGTCTTCCAAAACAACACTTTAACTGCAAACAGCACCAGGGTACTGCCTTGGGGGTATCAGTCTCATTCTCACTCCTCATTCTCAACACTCCAGAACTCACATCTCAGGAATGATCTTTACTTGCTTTTTTTTTTTTTTTTCTTGGTGGTTGGTGGTGGTGGTAGTGGTCTGTTTGTTTGTGTGTTTGTGTTTTTTTTTTTTTTTTTTTTTTTTTTTTTTNTTTTTTTTTTTTTGAGTGAGTTTTTTTGGGTTTTGGTTTTGGTTTTTTGGTTTTTTTCCCCATAATTCTCACATTAAGTCTTTAAGTACCTCTGCTATTTAAATGTCTATACTGGAATAATTTTTCATAGCTTGGCCTCAGTAGACCCAGACTGTAGCAAATGAAGGGCTCAGGAACATCTAGATGCTCTCTTGCTTGCTTTTCTTTATTACATTGAGGTCACATTTCATTAGCTGAAGATCTTCAGGATTTTTCATTACATTGATATCACGTTTTATTAGCTGCAGATCTTGTCTAAAACCTTTTGCACACTAAGTTTGTGCTAAATGTAAATCCTCCCTAAATGCTCTGGAATTAATTCTTATTAGGTTTTATCCC
>WBNO01030684.1:77210-90493 GCA_013400575.1 Peucedramus taeniatus
GTCCCCTGTGCTGGCACTGCTGAGGCACCTCCAGTGCTGGGGACAGCTCTGGGCCCTCAGGACAAGAGAGACACTGAGGGGCTGGAGGTGTCCAGGGCAGGGAACGGAGCTGGGGAAGGGGCTGGAGCCCCAGGAGAGGCTGAGGGAGCCGGGAGGGGGCTCAGCCTGGAGAAAAGGAGGCTCAGGGGGACCTTGTGGCTCTGCACAACTCCTGACAGGAGGGGACAGCCGGGGGGGTCGGGCTCTGCTCCAGGGAACAGGGACAGGAGGAGAGGGAACGGCCTCAGGCTGGGCATGGGGAGGTTTAGGCTGAACATTACAAAGAGTTTCTTCTCTGAAGCTGTTGCCAGTTATTGGAAGGGGCTGCCCAGGGAGGTGGTGGAGTACTCAACAAGTGACTGGATGTGGCACTCAGTGCTCATGTCTGGTGGTGATCATTTAAAGGCTGAATTCAGCGATCTTAGAGGTCTTTTCTAAACTGAATGATTCAGTAGTTCCCACACCTTCCACATTCCCGGTGAAATTTTGTTGTTTTCATATGAAAGAGATGTAGGGAGTCACAGTTCTTCCTCCAGTGCTTTTGCAACTCAGCACCCATCAGCTAACTGGAACTGCCAGCCTTGTTCTCAGACTTTGGAGTATCATAAGGAACCCAAAGCAGAGATTTGTTCTCTATTAACTTAAACTCCCTTGCACTTGCAGGTGAGTACTTATTGGGAACTTCCACCTGAAAAATTTTATATATTTTAAAGGAGATTGGGTAAGGAGATATGTTTAACAAACTTGAAATTTTCACAAAGTCTGTATTTTTTTCCCTAAATGATTTTAAAATAAAATAAATTAAAAAATGTCATTTTTGTTGAAATGCTCTGATTTGCAATAATATAGTAAAATAGCATGTCATAAGTAAAGTAAATAGCATGTCAGTTTAGTTCAGACTGTGCTGTTGAAGTTGTGGGTTGTACAAATATATATTTTTTTGGCCATTTAAGAAATTTGCTTCCTTTGACCCCAGGTTGATGGTTCTAGTCCCCATGACACACCTTGCTTCCCTTTCACTTGTGCCAGTGCCATCTGGATTTGTTGCTAAAGAAAATTTTTCTCTAATTGCATCCTGGGCTGACACAGTGTCATCTGCAAGACCCATTTCCACTTTTTAGCCTTTGAGAAATACAGGAGCAGATGGTGAGGGCTTAGGGAAAGAACATGAAATGGCCTTACTGATTTTGGCCAAAGATCCATATATTCATATAATTTCAGAATCACTGAGGTTGGAAAAGTCCTGTAACACCATTGAGTCCAACCATTAACCCAGCACTGCCAGGTTCACCATCATACCATGCCCCAAAGCACCAATCTACCCATTTTTGAACACTGAGAGACGTTGATTACATCACAGCCCCGGGCAACATCTTCCAATTCGTGACAGCCCTTTCAGTGAAGAAATATTCTCTGTATATTAAATATAAACCTCCCCTGGCACATCTTGAGACCATGTCCTCTTGTCTTGTTAAATTTCCCCCTCTGCTTCTGGAGGAGGTCAAAAGCAACTCATGAGGGGAAAATCATGCCCAGTAGAAATATGAAGTGATAATTTTGCTGAATACTCTTCTATGTGTCGCTTGAGAACTTCCAGAAATGTTGATAGTGACATGGGTGGTATTAGCAGCCTTCATGGACTGACTTGTCCATCCTGCCCTTGAACCAAAGCAGACTCCAGAACTTCTCAGGACTGTTCAGCACACCTCAGTATGGATTGTTTGAATAACCACATCCGTTTTTTCATCTTGGAGTGCCTGCCTGCCTATGAAGTTCATCTGACACTTGCAGTCATTTAACTGGGAAAGCCATCCAAAGTGAATCTTATTGTCCCTTCCACAGGCCACTCATTTCTTTCCCCTCTTGCATGTCTTGTTCCTCACTAATCTGTGACCTGGATTATTTCAGCTACCTGTCTACTGAGAATCCCACCTGCTCAGGATGCAGGATATACTTAATTTTCTAAATCATGTTTGTTGCTCTTTTTCTCCTTCTTTTCCTCTTCTTAACATGTTTTTTTTTGGATGCTGCTGAACATTACATTGGTAGTTTCATGTACTGTCTATTATAAACTCCAGTTGCATCTTTGAGCTGTAATAATTAGCACAGAGTTAAAGATTAAGATAAAAATTAGGCTATTGGGGTTTAGTTTTCTCATGTGAATCACTTTATTTGAAACAAACATTTTCTTCTCCTATTCTACCACTGATTCTAATCACCTCCTGTAATTCTTCAGGCAGCCTTCATCTTTCCTACAGGTAAATACTACAGTACCATTACCAAAATGGGATCTTCTGCTCTTTCAAGTCTCTTTCAATTAGTGTTAGGACTCTACCAACTAATTTATTAATCTGGTTTCCCTTAACACTTTAATTGTGATAAGTTTTGACAGAAACTTCTTGGAAAGCTAACTGGGCTCTATTAACCAGCCTGATTCCCCTTCTCTGTGAGGTATTAAGTTATTGTTTCACGAGGTAGGATGCTGCCCAAGCTCTGTAAAAGCTACCTGTCAAATGGAGCCATAAAAATAATTAAATAGTTAATAATTTTTGCAACACTTCCACTATTTAGGTATTTCCTTTGAAATTTTTTGGACATAATTTTTTTTTGTCTCTCTGGAATGGGGAAAATTTGCTGTTTCTCAAATAGAAGATGAGAGACTTCAGGGAAGCAGTTAAAGAAGAAACAAAGTACTTTAATAAACTGATAACTTAGAACAAGTTTTATAAAATTTAAAATCTAGTGAATTTTGTTTTTTTAAATAGCAATTTGAATATTTCATGGGATATGCAAGGAGTACAATTTTATAAATTTAACAAAAAAGAAAAATATTAAGACTGAAACAGAGATTTAGAGAAGTTTAAAAAATCTAGTAGAATGCTGTCATGTTTTATCCCATTATATTTTTTGCCCTAATTTTTTTTTATTTGTAGATGTGAGGAATGAAATGTGCTAAGAAGGGAGAACATTGGAGGGATGTGAATAAAATGGCAGAGAAACACTACTTCAAGGCAAAGATCTTCTATCATCTGATCACTAATATAACTCTGCTTAATAAAAAGAGTGTCATGTGAAAATATTTAATTTTCTAGCTTTTCTAATTTACATGCCCTGAATCTAAGCCACTTTGTTTTGATTTGTGACCATCAGTAGATGTGGAAATGAAAAGCATTCCTAATATAACTTCTGCTCTGCAGCTGTTGGACTTACGGGCTCTCTAGCACTTCACTGGAATTTCATGCCTATTTCTTTGGAGAACAGGTCAAGGGGGCTTTAGCAGCTGTGCTCTGGAGGTGGGTTGAGAGAGCTGGAGGTGCTCAGCCTGGAGAAAAGAGGCTCTGGGGGCTACAAAGGCTCCAAGAGAGCTGGAGAGGGCCTGTAGGGACAGGACAAGTTGGAATGGCTTCCCACTGCCAGAGGGCAGGGATAGAATGGATAGGAAGGAAGGCTAAGGAAAAAATATTTCCTGAGGCCCTGGCACAGGTTGCTCAGAAAAGCTGTGGCTGCCCCATCCCTGGAAGTGTCCAAGGCCAGGTTGAACAGGGCTTGGAGCAAGTTGGGATAGTGGAAAGTGTCCCTGCCATTGCAATTGGAGTTGGACTGGATGATCTTTAGGATCCCTTCCAACCCAAAAAATTCTGTGGTTCTGTGGTTTCTATTTTCTGTGTACATTGCATTAGGACCAAATCCCTGCCCATGACTTGGGCTTTTTGGTGTTGCCATAAGTCTGCACAAAGACAGGAATCAAAATTTCTGGAGGCAGAAACTGAAATCCCAGTTTTATTTCTCCCTTCCATTGAACTAGCATTTCAGGTGTCTGTGTGCAGACTACAGGGATGCTGGTGTGGAACATACTGGGTAAGGTTTTCACCGAGTGGACAAAAAGATAATTTAATTTGTATCTGCCTTGAGTGCAATGACAGACATCTCAACAAGATCAATCTCATCCATTATTGAAAATCTACAAAGAAGTGGTCTCAGAGTTAATCTCCCAAGACCCTATTTTTAGTCTGTGTAGAGAAATGGGAGATTCTGGGAGTGACTCATTTGGCCTATTTTCATCTTTTACTTTAGAATGGAATGAATCACATCTAGTCTCCACTGACCACACTGAGAAGAGGTCCATTTGCCAGAACTGGGAGTGTGGAGTGACTAAATCAGACATGGATATCTCTGTTTAGTCTGGTGACTAACTAGAAAAGTATGAATTATGCCTTTGCATGGAACTCAAGCACAAGAAGTTAGATTGCAGTATAGGCAGACAGAAAGAGACTTTGCAGAGGGTCCTCAGCTCCTCTTCCAGATGAGTGAGCACCACATCCAACAGCCTCTTTGCTTCTGGACACATTTTGTTTCTGGGCATATTTCCCAAGGCTCCTTTGAGCACAAGATGTTAACATCCTGTAAAGGAGGGGAAAGGATTTTAAAATTTGGTAAAAGGGAAAAGGCCGCTCCTGTCACACGTGTGTTCTCTAACACCTTTTGTCTGTCTGTTTTGGTCAGTGTCTAGCAATCAGTGTATCCTAAAAACCTTTGTAATGGGTAAGATTTAAGGGTATAAACTGTCAGACTTCCTGTATTACAAATTCTGCATGGTTTTTTTCAATATTCTAAAAATATGTAATTCAGGAACATTTCACAGCATTTTTTTGTTCTTGTTCGTGAAAAAGTAAATCAATGTAATGAAAAATTTACAGAATAGGAAAAAACATGCTAAACATGCCAAAAAAAGAACAGTTATTTTGCATTTTTTAGTCTGGAGATTGATATTGAAATTGTTTTTTCTCTTACCAACTTGCCAGTGAAACTTTTTTTACACACAGCAGAAGCTTTCACACACTGGTTTTGCTACAAACCCCAGCAGTGATTCTTATCACTTCAGATAGATGTGTTCTTGCTGTGCTAAGTGGTCCTTCAATACTTCTGGCACCCCTGGTTTAGCTCAAATCCCAGGGGAATAGACCACAGGGCAGCATATACACCACTGAGTAATTTTCTACTCTGTATATAAAGGAGCTGTGGAAAATCAGACTTGCTGCTGAAGATATTGCAAGCTTTTTACCTGGCTTCATATCTTGAATCCTCTGCATGCTTTTTGTCTCTTTTCCTTCAGCCCAGAGAGTCTGTTCTAGATCCTCAAACTAGACACAATATTATATTTGCTTATTTTTCTAAGAGACCTTGAGCCCATTTTGTTTACATAGGATACTTAGTTCTCATGCTGCCATTTCAGGCTATTAAGGGGAAAAGGTCTATCACAGAGCTGAAAAATTAATCCATTCCTGGCTGGAAAGAACAGATTGATAAGCAGGGCTGGGTTTGGATCAGAATGGGAGGTAAAAAATAATGACCATCTTTGTTTTTCAAATCAAGATCAGAGTCAAATAATCCAGAAACCTTATCATGAGATGATAGGAAAGTCCAAGGGAAAGAAAAAGAGAATCAAATGTCATCAATTTAACAGGTAAAATATCTGTAAGCGATCTGGGAACAGTATCACTGGAACCAACTCAGAGATGTTTAAAAAATCAGATTGAAGAAAAAGTACAACAAAGTACAGTATTGAATTATCATGGGTTTTTTTGAAGATATTGGCTGTTTTTCAAAAGAAGCACTGTGTTGACACCCCAGTTTTGTGCTTTTATTCTCACAAATTGTTGCTGAAATGGTCTGTTTATAATGATACATCATTCCAACTCTTTGCATTTGCCTACCAGCTTCATTTCAGAATGCCTGAATTACCATTTCAAGTACTGTCTATAAAACTCCTGAGGAATTTACAGTTAAAAGTGAGCAAAAGATCATTTGCCAAGTATAATAGAACTGAAGTGATGTGTAACAAATTCACTTGCTTGGGAATTGCGTTTCTGAAAAGACTTCAGATCTGGCTTTGAGTACACAGAATAATTCCACAAAGGAAAAGAACAATTTAAAAGTAATCAAAATATTGTGCTTGGTTTTGACTACAATAATGTAAAGTTTCATCATGAGGTTGAGGTGAAAAACTGAAAATGCCTGGAGACTCTGTCCCCTCCTGACAAAAAATGATCTGGCCTCAGGTAGTCCATGGCATTCTCAGCTGCTCTACAGGAACATGATATTCCTGGGCATGATGCCTTCACTGTTTAGGAAAAGCCAATTAGTACTGAACACTGGAGCAAAATGAGTCTCTCCATTGCATATGATGCTTTTCCCTCAGGGAAGAGAATGAAAGAGAAACAATATGTGACAGTACAGTCATGTTGCTTAATGCACTCCTGGAAGAAACCCAGCTACTGTTGTGAACAGGCTTGTTTAAAGTCCATGAGGAACATATTTGGGTGTTTCACTCAAACAAACAAACAAGCAAACAAAAAAAAAAAAAAAAAAAAGGGGGGGGATGTGTGAAATCAGGTTTTATGTTTGGTTTCATTTTTGTTGTTCTTGTTTGGTGGTGGGTGTTGGGTTTGTTGTGTGTATTTTTTGGTGTGAAATCAGAATAATTTCATTAAATACTTTACATGAAGGAATTCCTAAATACTGATTCACATGAACAAGCAGATATAATGAGTACCTTTTTTTTTTCTCTATGTGAATTAAGTGTTTTCATCCAGCACAAAGTTAGCACCAGTTTTCTTCTTGACAGAAGTTGGTTGCAATTAGGGTTTTCTGTGATAATTAGCAGTCTGCAGTGCTTGTAGCTGCAAGATTGTGAGGGAATCAAAACAGATTCTAAGCAAAAAATAGTGTGTCATAAGCTAAAACTCCAAAATGGAGCCTACATCCCTCTGAAAGTGTCCCATCCCAGGCAGTACCCAGGGCCTGGTTGGACAGGGCTTGGAGCAACTTGGGATAGTGGAAGGTGTCCCTACCAGTGACAGGGGGGATTGGAATGAGAAGATGTCTCTTTCAGTCTAATCCATTCTGTGATTCTATGATTCCATGATTTTATGATGATTCTGTATTAGAAAAAGAAGTCTTAGTCATTAATTTTAGTCACTGATCCTCACATGGCTCCTCTCTTTAGCACAGACCATTCCCATATTTAAGTACATTTTTTTCATCCCGTTTTACTCGTGTAACATGGGAAGACTGTTTTTATAGCATGCTATCTGTGACCATATAGTACTAAAATTTGAGCTGGGGAATATTGTTACCTTATTTTTGCCTTATTTTCATCTGCAATATTTTACCTCTGTCTTGAATTCTCTCACACTGACATTGTTTAGTGGTGGACTTGACATTTTTAGGTTAATGGTTCAACTCAATCATGTTAAAGGACTTTTCCTACCTAAAGGATTCTATGATTTCTGTGATTCTATGCCTTGTATACAAAGTAAACATACCTTGTGTTTTCAAGTTCCAGGTTTGAAAATCAGGAGGCGAAAGTGTCTGCACCTTGATGCAAACCATTTTCCTTTTTCACATTCTTAACAATGACTACATCTCTCACTATTCCATGGCAAAAATCCCATTCCCTTCACTTGGTATCAGTAGCATTCCTCTGATCCTCAAGGGGCTGGCACACGTAAAATCCTACTGTACTACTCTCAACCATGTCTTATTGGACTGATCTTACAAGGTCTGTGGAAAACAGGTGCTCCCCTCCTAGGGAGCAGCTTCAAAGCTGAGACATTCCCACATCTCTACTGAAAAGTTACTTTCTCTCAGTGACTGATATTGAGGAGGAGAGCCATTTCATGGTTCTATGAAAAGAGCAGGAGACCTTTCTGGGCAGGTGAACAAATGTGTAATTGGAAATCTGGACTCATGGAACTGTTTGGGTCCAAATGGACCTCAAAGATCATCTTGTTTCAACCCCATGCCATAGACAGAGGCACTTTCCACTAGACCAGATTGCTCCAAGGCCTATCCAGCCTCCTTCTAAACACTTCCAGGGGTGGGACATCTACAGTTTCTCCAGGCAACCTGTCTTTTGCCACCCACAGAAGGAAGAAATTCTTCCAAATATCTAATCTAATACTACCCTTTTACAGTCTGAAGACATTGTCCCTTATTGTATCACTCCATCCTCTTGTCAAAAGTGCCTTTCCAGCTCTTTTGGAGGCCCTTTAGGTACTGGAAGGGTCTCTAAATTTTCTGCATCCTTCTCTTCTCCAGGCTGAACAGCTGCAATTCCCTCAGCCTGTCTCCAGCCCTCTGAGCATCTCAGTGGCCTCCTCTGGACTCACTCTAACAGGTCAATGTCCTTCCTGTGATGAGAACCTCAGAGCTTGATGCTGTTGTCCAGCTGAGGTCTTGGGGAATGGAGGTGGGAGAGAATCACTTTCCTTGACCTACTGTTCAGGTTTCTTTATACTTATATATATATATGTTATGTGTTATCTCATGCCCCTGTATATAACATTCTTCTGAGCAATCTGATAGTGCATCTGTCTTGTTTCTGGGCCTGCTCAGCTGGGGGAAATACTGATCTCTGCAGATCAGATCCAGGGGCAACCACAAGCCCGGAGGCTGCTGCCACCATCCCCTGCCCACTGCTCCTGAGCCCTTTAGCTACATGGGGGAAAGGAAGAGGATTGTTTCGGCCTTCACTGAGAACGGTGGGCTTACGAGATTTATTTCTGAGTGCAAAAGTGTGTCTGTGTTGATGCACAGCCCCCGGGGAAGGAGGGAGAGCCGGCACAGAGAGCGGGGCTCTGCGCCGAGGATGCAGCAGATGCTCGGTGCCATCTAGTGGGATGAAACACAGGGAACACCGGGAAGGCTGAAGAGAAAACCTGCCTGATCTCGCAGGTTATTTCACGGACTTTTGCTCACGACAATTTATATTTCTCTGCAGGGCAGAAAGCCACGCTCCTGGATGCATAAATACATACTCATAACACGCACGTCAGCACAGCACAGTTTAGTGCCGTGGCAGAGCTGGTTTTCTCACTGAGAGCATCCACTGCCTCTTATCTTGCAGCTCCAGCTCTAAAGTGCAGGGTTCTGCAGTGGTGAGCAGCAGGGATTTCTACCTGCTATGCCTTTTTGCTTCCTGGGAACTAAGATTAAAAGGGAAAGAATAAAAGGGAATTAAATTGTTTGTGTGGCTGTGAGGAAAGGCTGAGAGAATTTGGATTGTTGAGAGGGGAGAAGGCTCCAGAGTGACCTAATTGTGGCCTTCCAGTACTTGAAAGGACTTCAAGAAAGTCAGACAGAGACTTTTGAAAGTGCTTGAAGTGGTAAGTGAAGGGGGAAATGGCTTTAAACTGACAGAGAGAGGTCTAGATTAGATATTAGGAGGAAATTCTGTGCTGTGAGGTGGTGAGGCCCTGGCACAGATTGCCCAGAGAAGCTGTGGCTGCCCTGTCCCTGGAAATGTCCCAGGCCAGATTGGATAGGGCTTGGAACAACCTGGCACAGTGGAAGGTGTCCCTGCCCGTGACAGGGAGATGGAACAAGATGAACTTTATGTCTCTTCCAACTCAAACCATTCTGTGATACTATAGATCATAGCCTAAACTTTCTGGAAAACAATAGCATTACTTGGCGTCTGGGTAATAATTATTCAATAAATGCCTCTTCTTGCTCTGAGTATCTCTCTAATGAGGCACTGCAGTGCAGCCATATATAAAACACAGGAAAATCAGAGACTGTAATTTTTGTTCCATTTGAAATGAGCAGAGATTAAAGCTGGAGGAAAACAGGAACATTGGTATGGTTGCTAAAGTTCTATGGAAGAGTCAACATAATTACTCAGTATTTTTGTGGCCTACACAACACACTGAACTCAGGTATGTCCCTTTCTGAATAGTTCCTGGAATTACTATAGGAAGTCACAGGTCTATTAACCAAAAGTAAAGAGGCAGAGTTAGCACATCTTCTTTATAAAACTGAAGGGATTGTTTACCATGTTTATCTTAACCTCACCAGTAAAAAACAGATTAAGTCACATTTCCAAGAATGTCACCTGGAGGGAAAAAGTATTGCAAAATACCTCCTAAAACATTACTCTTGCACCATATTTTATGAATTTTGTGTCATGTTTTCCAACTGGCTCACTATGATATTTTTCAATAAGTTTTATTGTGATTTTTTTTCACCAAACATAGATCAGCCATGCTGATATAGAATTACGACTTCACTTTGCAATTCCTTAAAAGATAAAAAATAACTAGGAAATAGCTTCAACAGATCGACTTTACCAAATTTCTTTTTATTCTTAAATCAATAGTAAGATTACTATAAATTTTTGAGTTTCAGAAAAGACTATCTGCATTCCTAACCCCAATTAGTTTCTGTTCCTTTGACCTGTTACCAGCAACATTTCTGACCTAAAAGGAGTATTTCTACTTTCTGCTATCAGAACTCTTACTGCCTGCCTGCCTGCCTCTGTTTGGATCCCATTTCTGAGCCCATTCATATCAGTCTCTCAGAAAGCTCTTTTTGAGTAGGTCTCAGATAGGGTCAGATTTTATGATTGACCAAGATACTAAGAAGCCACACAGAGGTGATAGAGTTTTTGGTTTTTAAGTTTATTTTTCTTTTTGGTTTTTTTTTTTTTTTTTTTTCCATTAATATTTAAAAAATCGGAACCATCTTAAAAGTCATAAAAATGCAGGGGCTTGATAATCATCTGCAAGTTACCCATGAGGTGTATTTTTGCACCCCAGAAATCTGAAGGTTTTGTTCATTCCTCAGAAGGCCTTGCTCTCAGAAAAAGCCACCTGTAGATGAGGAACTGGAATTCAGCCAAAGGCAATTAAAGAAATTCAGTCAGCTGCAAAAGCAAATGGAACCATGATGTTGAGGCTCAGAGTCCAGCAAGATATTTAGATGTATTAATCCCTCCTATTGAAAAAAAAAAAAAAAAANNNNAAAAGCTGTTCCAGTTTTCTGTGGTCAAATAGCTGAAGTGCCAAAAAATCGGTATTTTTTCTCAAACTGAGGCACAGGGCCATGCCTGACAGTTCCTGATGATGACACAGCCCTTTCTTTGTTCAGCAGCCTGTGCCCTGAGAATTTCAATGCTGTGCATCTCACTGTTGTGTTCAGGGAGGTAATTAAGGAGCTTGGGTCTATTTTAGCAAGAGTGATGAGGAGTGAGTGCACGAATCTTCTCCAGGATTGCAGAGGGACCCCCAGGGTAGGAAGAGAGAGATTCATGTGCCAGATTTTCTGCCGGTCATCTTCATGTGTTTTCTTTGGGGACGCTTTGATCAATAAGTGAATGAATACCTCTGTGACTCCTTTTGCAGGTAAATTAGTGAAATCCGGGGTTACACTTCCTCTTGCACAGTCTTTGACCGTAACATGTTTGTGCTGCTTGAAAAATGATGTTGGGGAGCTCCACCAACCTGTGGTTTAGTGGGTAAGATGTAGTCTGAGGAAGTTAAATCTTCTTTGTCTGAGTGCATATTTCAATCCTTGCTTTCAATCAAATTCACTTAAAAACTAAAAAAAGAAAAAATCAAAACCCAACAAAAAAAAAACCAAAAAACAACAACAACCCACACCAAAACCAACAAACAAAAAAACCCCCAGCAAAAACAAAACCACCCAAACCTCACAAGAAAGCCCACAAAAAAACCCAAACAACAGCAACAACAAAAAAACAACAACAAACCCAAAACAATAACAAAACCTCAAATCAAACAAACAAACAAGCCCAAAACCAAAACCCATTGCCTGTTGCTATATCTCATTCACTATATTAGGAATACTCTGACCATTACTGTGGAGTAGGGTACATGATGCCAACTCTGTGAATATTTACTGTTTACTTACAAGTGTTATAGAGAGCAACATCAGTAAATCAGGTGTTTTCTACAGGCAGATTTTCTTGGAAACACTGGGATGTAGATCATTGGGATGTTTCCCAGATTTTCTGGGAAACATGGTATGCTACAGACAGACCTTAAGGACCTTTAGAAAGTTATTTTAATAATGTAATTTTTAAAAAATTGTTATTCTGAATTTTATAAAGAGTCTCTGCTGAGTCTTGCTTTTCAGCAGGTTTTGGTTGGTTTTTTTTTTTTTTTTCCTTTTTGGTCCATTTTTCAAAATAGCTTTTAACAATTTGGATGCTGAATGCTCCAGAATATCGCTCCACAGACATCAGGATAAATTCCTGTATACCTGCTGTATCCTTTGAAGTTCATTTGCAATTGGTGGGATGGAATGAATGCCTGGTCCAGGCAGGGTGCACAATTTTCTGTGGATTAATGCCATGTGTGGGAATTACCACTATTCATTATGGTGCTGAGTGCTTTGCAATAAGGGCATCACAGTGCCTCTCTTCACAAATCTGCAGCTACGTGGGATCCCATTAACATCTTGGGGATGAAAGATCTGGCTAGTCCCTGCAAAGAGCTCCAGTGCAAGGAGAAGGATCTATCCCTGCTCGCACCGAGGACGGCAGCAAGGACCACCACCAGGGCAGGTGCTTTTATCTCTGAGCTTATAAATAAAGGAAGGTGCAGATGAAAGACAGTGACAGCCAATGTGGCAGAAGACACTGCAGAAGGTGCTGTGAGTAAAAAGAGAAAGGGAAAAAAAAAAAAAAAGCTCCTGTGTGTGTGTCAGCTCTGTCTGCAGGTGGCTGCGTGTCTCATCCAAACCTGCAGGTGTTTCCCTCAGAACTGTGGCACCACAGCCTTTCCTAAGGGCCTCTGCCTTAATCAGAGCAGGAGGAAAAATCCAAGATAAGTATCACTATTTATTGAACTCTGCAAGAGAAAAAAAAAAAAAAAAAAAGAAAATTCGTTTAAAAGAGAAGTATAAAATGGAGCACAGATGAAATGCACCATCTGTCCACAAATTAGGAAGAAAAAAGTTTTATTGCTGAAAGCAGGCACTTTTTGGTTTTGTCCAAAACATTATTACCAAAAAATAAAAACATAGAAATGCATATTTCAGTTGATCAAAATGTTTGGGAAATAAACATCTGTTCTTCTGAACTCTTTGAGGCAAAAATATTTTTAATTTTTTTTTTTTTTTGAAAAGAATCCTAATTTTGCTTTGACATGCATATTCAAGTGAAATATTCTAATTATCAGTTGAAATTATGTTGTCTCAGAAATTGCATTTCTATTTTTAATTTATTTCCATAAAGTTGGAAAATTCAATAGGAAAAGCTGTCCCTAGATGAAATGAAACATCTTATTAGAATAAAACATTTTGAAAAGTAATTTAAAACTTTGTGACAAAAAAGAGGAATTATTCAAAATTCCACTCTCTACCTTAGCAACATCTCTGAGTGTTTACTTCCCATGCTTCATTTTACATCTCTTCTTTCACAAAAAAAAAAAAAAAAAAAA
>WBNO01030684.1:90527-109940 GCA_013400575.1 Peucedramus taeniatus
AAAAAAAAAAAGAAAAAAAACCCAAAGGAAACCACAATTTTTTTTCAAATTTAAGGCACAATAAACCCCAAACACTTAGGGTCACATCACATGTATAAAGCACCTGACTTCTCGTGTAATTCTCTTAATGGTTCCCACCATAAAGAGAATAATTTTCCTACCCATGTAGCTTTAGAATCATAGGACCATTGGTTTGGAACAGCCCTCTGAGATCACTGAGTCCAATACATTGCACTTTCCTGATTAACACTGCAATAAATTTCCCTCAGACATCCTTATTCACATAGGAGGAGAGCCAGTGAACCTCTAAATCACAGCAATCCTTTGTCTCATGAGTGAATACTGGGGGCTGAATAATGGGGAAAGAAAGTATAAGCCTCTGCAAACTCCTGCTCCAGAAAATTTAGGCTGAAAGGTTTTTAACAATGTAGACCTTGGGAAAAGACAGAGTTTGATTCTAGTGGTGGCCTTCACATGTCCAAGTGTACACAACAATGAAAGACCTGAAAGGTTCTAACAGCAAACTCAGAAAATTAAGATATTACACTTTTAAAGTCTTCTACACTGTTACGTGTTCATCTCAGTGGAATATAGAATAATCCTCTCTGGACAGTCACAGCAGAGGCAGAGGAGGCAAAAGAAGTTCTCAAAATGTACCTTTTAAAAACAAACAAAAAAAAGAATGCAAAATTATATTTTATAAAAATATATAAATATTTTAATGAAAAAAACAAGAACCTATTTTTTTTTTTCATTTTTCATCACCAGGTAGCAGTGTTTACAATATAAGAGGAGAATGAGCTAGAAGAGTTCTATTAAGTTTTTTTCTTCTAAAGCATCAGAGATCCTGAGAGAATCCACAGCTTCTAATTAACTAGAGCTTTCTATATCTTCACGATATGATAAACCAGAAAAATGTCGCTTAACTCATCCATAAAATTATCCAAATCCAAGCTTTCAGATTGTATGCTGTTTCAGCTCCCATTTTAATAAAAATATAGATGAAAAATATCAGTTAAGGTTTGGCAAACATCTGGTTCTGTCCTCCCACCCACACAACTTCCCAGGCACAGAAGATCTTTTAATCCTCCGAGTTCAAAAAATCAAAACATTCAGGCTTCTGCTAGGAACATTCAATCCTGCTCTTATCAGGGGTTCTGATACAGGGAGTTTTCATAACAGTAAATGCATCCCACATGCTTCAGAACTGTCCCTTAACAGCACAAAGTGCAGACAGCTGCTGCTGCTGCCTTCAATTACACCCCTGCCTTTGGGGTCTGAAATGAGGGGTGGTCTTCTCTTTGGCTTCTGCAAATTCCACAGCTTGCTCCTGTGGGAACACTTCTCTAGATATCTGTCTCCTGTACGTGAGGAAGACATGCTTTAAATACAACAGTATCAGCTTTAAAATTTAGAAAATAGCCAGGGCCAAGTGTGAGATTGTCCCTTTTTCATGGTGGTTTAAGCTACGGGTTGAATGGAAGAAGAATTTGTGTGGCAGGGCAGAGTGGCACCAACATGAACAAAAATAAATCTCGAAGAGTCTGCCTTATTTGGCAGCTTCAGCAGAGCTTTTCTTTCGGACTGCATGGTGTCCTCATCACCAGGAAAAACTGAATTCAGACTTTCCAGGGCTTCATACGTTGTGTCTACTGCAACTTGCAGGTGAAGTTCTCCCAGGAAGTCTCAAGGGGGAGAGCTTTGTGCCATGTGGAAACTCTCTATATTGCACTCACAGAACCACAGAATGGTTAAGGTCTAAAGGATGTGAAGCTCATCTCATTCCAACCCCTCATTCCACTTTCCACTTGACCAGGTTGCTCCAAGTCCCATCCAGCCTGTCCTTGAACACTTCCAGGGATGGGAAGTCTACAACATTGTCTATAACTAGTTAGGAATAGATAGATTTTGTGAGCTTTCTTCTCCTTTTCTGAGACTTTATTGATACATTCTTTTATTCAAATATTTTATGAACTGCTTGAGCTTCCTTCCAGGAGCAGAGTTGCAATTTTCTCTTTTTCACTCAGCTCTTTCTTCTTCTAAAGAGTTTCAGCTTCACAGCACCCTCCTGGATTTGAGGCATGACATAAAATGGGGTTTGGGTTTGACCCCAGAAAAAATGAGACATAAATTGTTGGGAACTAAAAAGCTACTTCCATTTGAATCTGGTAATTCTCACATTTAGTGTGTGCATGCCTGTTTCTGCTTTTGTAGTAGATGTGTGAGCTTTACTCTTTATCAAATTTATAATAATTTCTAACAGATCACTAGTAAAATTCCTTAGGAATTCAAATAAAGTAAGTCAGCAATTAAAAATACAAATAAATAGATGTAATTAAATGAGAAATTGAAGGGTATTTTCGCGATTTTGAACTTCTTATATGTCTGTATTTCAGCCATTAAATCGAAATAATTGTGGCATTCAAATAAGAACAGTAAGTTTAAACACAGAACACCATTTCAATTTTTGTTCTTTTTTTGGAATTTCAGGCTTTTCTTTTTTTTTTTTTTTTTTTTTCCTGCAGTAAGAAAAGAAGAAAGGAAAACTCAGAAGGCATGAAAAAGAGAAATGAAGAGAAATAATTTCTTTAGCAGGAAATTGCATGACAAGAATTAAATGTTATATACAAAAACTGTGTAAAGTAATAGCTATATAGAGTTAACAGCTATATTTTTCAATTCCTTGATTTTTCTGCTTTGTGATGTAACTGTATGTGTGTAGGCACATGTCATTAGTGAGGAGTGGTGAAATTTTTGATCATTGCTGCCAAGTGTCCTTGTCATGCAGAAGAGGAGCTCTTACAAACATAGACTGGCTTAGGAGTGGGGTGGGGAAAGATGAAAAAGGAGAGAAAGAAAGGTGGGCTGTGTGCAGAGAGTATTAGAGAAGGAATAAATGATGCTGTCAGCCTCAGCTGGGGACCTGCACTAGGACAGGGGTGAGTTCTAGGACACAGCGGAGCTCGGTACCGCATAATCCCAGAATTTGTGAGGAACTTTCCTGCCCAGTGACCAAACACAGGAACAGATTGCAGAGAGAGGCTGGGGAGTCTCCCTCGCTGGAGATATTCCAGAACTGTCCAGATTCAGTCCTGTGCAACTTCTCCATGGACTACCCTGGTTGTGCACGGATGTTGGACCCACTGAGGTCCCCTCTGAGTTCAGCTGCTGAAGGGGAAACTGGAATACATTTGTCTGTGATAAAATCTGTGATCCATCAGCAAAATCCAAGAATAAATAAGATGAGAAAATCTCCACATGTCTTGGCTGTTTTTTTGCTGAGTGTTTGTCACAAAACAGTAACAGGGAGGTTGGAATTATCAAGGAATTTAATGGTAAAGGGAAATATGAGAAATTTAGAAACGTGGCGTGTTTCTGTAAGAGTTCAGGGAATAGTGGAGTAGGTTATCCTAAGCCTTATTAAATAGTTGCAGTTGAAAGAAAAAAAATCAAAATACAGATCAGGAATTTTTAAAAAATTGCTTTTCCATTCTCAGAGGAGGTGGGAAGGAGTGTTGTAGTTCACAAGACAGAGGTTTGCCCTTGAAGCTAAAAATTGCATCCTTCACCATGAGGGCACTATCCTAATCTTCACCCTACCAAAATGTTGAAATAATATTGGGTTAAGAAGGTCATCAAAATAGTAATAACTCTTATCCTGGTAGAAGATACACACACCAAAAAAACCCCAACCAAACAAAACAACAGCAACAAAAATTCCCAAACAAACAGAAAACCCAAAAACACTAACTCTGAAACCTGGTGTCATGATGTGAGGGAGAAAAAAATAGAATCAAGTGACAACCAGTTCTTGGGCAGGAATGGTGGCTTTGATTTGGAGACTGGACAAAGGGGGTTTGAGGGGTTTTTTGTTTTTGTTTGTTTTTTTTTTTTTTTGGCATAAACCAGAATCATGTGCTCACTCCACTTGTGGTACACCAGTAGCACCAGCCTCTCTTTGTAATTCATGGCCTCTCATTTTAACTCATAATATGTCTCCAATAGTGAGATGCACAGAGGTCAGCCTGAACTCCCTATCCCTCTTATCTTTTGATTACCTGCATTCCCCTGCCCTCTTTAAACAAACCATTGCTCAGATATGATAAATAACAGCTCTCCATACCTATAAACTTTTGACTCTAAGAAGACCCCATCTGGGTCTGTTTAGCAACATTGCTTCTCTGGTTGTAAGGTCTGCTAATAATTTGGATCAGGAATGTAAGCAGATAGACAAGAGAGGTTATATTTTGTCTGTAAAGCTTACATACATAGGGTAAAACATATTGAGAACATAGAACGCTGGGGAATAAAATGAGTCTGAGATAAAAACCAAATGTTTCATAGCTCTTGTCTCCTGTGTGCCAGTAACCAGCCCTATTCTCTAGCTATGGATTCAAAAGATGGATTAAGGTTTGGACCACTTTGCCACTGAGCATTTATAGACCATTTAATCCAAAGTGTCTTGGAGTTCCAGCTGAAGAGGCTGCAAACTTTGGAAATAAGAGTGTTATCACAGTGCACACAGCCTCAGTCTTCTCCTACTGTGTTTCATCCTGGGACTGAACCCTGGCCTCCTGAAATGTTCTCAAAGGTCAGGATATAGCAATCATTTTGTGCTGAGTCCTCTGAGGTTATGAATGCTGCCCATGCCAGTTAATTTCAGCTGTATTAATTCACACAGTGTCAATATAAGTCCCAAAACATCCATCAGTTGAAAAGTCAGTTTTGTCAAGATAAAAAATTATCTTTGCAATAGAATTCCTCAGAGCATTCTTATGAAGGGAAAAGACTGAGATTTAAGTCACTGTTTCCAATCAGAGGGAGCTGAACCTGTTGAGGTAGGCATGAAATGTGTCTGTTCTCTTTGTTGAAGAGCAAAAGAAAACTCTCTAAAATTGAATCTCATCATTTCACAGACAGAAATTTCTTTTTTTCTGGCAGACCTGCTAATAGTTTGCTTTCACACTGGACAGCTGGCAGTCATCAGTGGCAATTAAATCACAATTAGAGCAGACGCAATTTCCGAATTCTACAATTTTTTTTTTTGTAAATGCTCCTTAATCTCAGGAAAACAATAAATAGAAGGAGCAGCTTTCAGCTTTTAATATACTCTCTCCAGAAGATCAAAATACTTAACATCACCAGACAACAGCCCATCATGTCTAAACAATAATCACATAAAAATGCAGTAAGAAAAATTTGAAATGTAATCCAGTGATCACTGGCCTCATCTTTCCAAGACAATTTGGAAATATACCAAAGCTTTTTTATTTGTTTTCTAAATCACAGTCTATTTGCAAGTCTGATGACACAAAATGTTGTGTGCTGTGTTTCTGAATGATCATATTTTATTTTTGTGAAATTGGACAGGAAATAATTTTGGTTTTTTTTTTTTTTCTATACAGGACATGATGTAACTTGAAAAAGAATTCACAGCCCTAGTGACAGTGGGGGACAGAACACTACCAAAAACAACACAGATTATCAGCCAAGTAAGATATTTGCAGGGAAGATGAGGGCAAGAGAGCTTTAGCAACATTGAGAAGAAAATGGCTTAGCCCTGAAATACTGCAGACAAATAAACAACAGTAATTTGTGAGTGGTTTGCTGATATCTACAGGACTGAAGACCTTGTTAACCTGAAAGATACCTGTACCTCTAATCCCTGTGACAGCTGAAGAGAGCCTCTGACATTTGCCCAGGGCCCCAGCTGCCCTATGTGGTGTTGCCCATGGTTAATGAGGATGAAGATGTTTTAGGAGAAGATTGAAAGATGTCTTTTGTTTAGTCTGAAATTGAAGGGTTCTGTTCTGTTGTAGATGTAGAAACCATCAGAATGAGAAAAATAGAATTTAAGGGGAAGGTTTTGCCATGGACATCATGGTGGGATATGAGATCGACTACAGTAAGATACAGAAGTTAAAAAGACATTTCCATACAGACTTAAGGGGAAATTTGTGTTCAATAAGATGAATATTTTTTTTTTGTTTCAACAGGAAAAGATGTCCTAGAGACTAAAAAAACAAGGTAGTCAACACAATATGGCAAAACCCAGAGAAAATTTAACTTCCAGCCTCAAAAACAACACCAAAACAGACAGAGGGGGAATGAAGAGTCTGAGGTCTGACCTGAGCTCCTGGGGAGTGTGTAAGTATTGCCTGTGAAAGCACAAATATTATGGCAGTGAAAAGTCTGGAGTTTTTGTCCAAACCTCAATCACTATTGGTGCTCTGCAGTAATAGCTCTGTGCAAGAAATATCTGCCTAAAGAAAACAGCATTAAAATTAAAGACAAACTGATACTGAACCAAATTCAGGATTTTTTTATGCCACAAACTGGATTATCAATTGTGATTTTGTTTGTTTAATCGGAACATGTCAATCAGTGCAATCTCTTCAATGTGAAGTAAAAATAATCGTTTAATTTACTATCATCAACATTATGAAAAGATGCAGAATAATTTGATACAGCAATGCCCATAAACCTATATGAAAGTAATATTTTATTTATGAAATGAAAGCTTCTTGTCTAAAACTCAGACAGCAGACAGGAATGTTGTGCAACTACTGCACAACAGCTTACAGCAGGATTGCTCTACAGCTGTGGTGGTTTCAAGAAATAAGGGTTTTCAAGAAAAATAGTCCCCTTTTGGAAGGGGATCTGGGTTTTTATTGTGCCAGTATGTGTATTTAGGCGGGGGAGGGAGGGAAAATGGCAGATTTTAATTGTGAAAGTCCTTCTTTATGCATGGGGACTTTGTATGATAATTTGCTTGTTTTGTTTTCATAGTTAAAGGTTAAAAAAGGTTTAAGGGTTTACCATAAAAAAATTTAACAGGTTGTGATGAAAATCCAACACACACCAGGTGTTCAGGATTTGTACTCTTTGGTCTGTATTTTCAGGAAACCCAGACCAAATATTTGTATTAAGAGATTTCAGTTTTCCCAAGGACAATCTGCACTTTTGCCAACAGATGGGAGTAGAGTCAAGGAAATAGTGAGCTGCTGGTGTTAGCACATTGTTCAGGGCACTAAGATATTCCTCATAGAAAAAGAAGATAAGATACTACATAAGATACTATATAAGATACTCACTGCAAAAAGAAGATAAAATACTATGTTAGGAGTGTGAGGGAGACATTTCCTAAGCAAATTCTTAAATGATAGGTCTCAGTCAGAGAAAATATGCAAAACAATACTTAATATCTTCAACATAGTCTGATTTTTGACCTTAGCTTCCTGAATTGTGTCTCGTGTCTCCAATCATATTATTGAGCAGTGTTAAGGAGGAAGAAAGGACAGAGCTCTCCATCTGCCACTGAAAAGGTGATTTATGAGCACAGAGTAGCCTTCAAGGTCATCCAGACTGACTGACCAATTCCTCCAATGATGACCAGAGTTAAAGTGACCTTGTGTTAAAAGCTTTTAATTACAGTAAACAAAACCACTTATATTCTTTTCAGGTGAATGCACTTTCTGTTACATCTCTTTGGGTGATGATTAGTGTCTAGTCCAAATGAAAGTTTGGGGATACACATGTTTATAAATCGCTTGTATTACTAGAAGATCTGCAAGCTCTGCTGCATCTTTAAAGAAAAATGTATTCTTTGGCTAGGCACAGAGAAGAATACCTTCAACATACTCACCTAGATTTAACTGCCCTACATTTTAATTCTTGGGTCAATGTCCATTCCCATTTCCAGTACATGCCCTAAGATTTGGAACACTCTCCTGTGGTACCTGCATTTCTCCACTGACTACAGAGACAGGGTAGTCAGATGCACACCTAATTTAGGCATCCCAAATACCTGATAGGATGAGATTGGGTCACAATGATGTAATCTTGACTAGCGAATTGGTAAAAATTTTATCAGAATGTATCTGAGGAATAATTTAAATTATTTTCTTTTCAGAAGCTGGGAATCTTTAAAATTACTTATAAAGTCCATTTGTCTTAAAACTGCCATGTCTAAACATGAAGAAAACCTAGAAATTTCAGGCTTGTGTTATCTGACACATGCTTAACTATTTAATTCCTTTGTGAAATTGCATACTTAAGTAAATCCTTATCACTTTTATTGACAAATCTAACACTTTCCCTCAAAATATTTTGATTTAATTGAATCAACAATTCCTGGTGAAAAGTATTTGAGTATGTCCCTGTCAGAAATCACTCAAGTGTCTCTTGTATCTACGTGAAAGGACTTATGTCAGCACTGGATTACAGTAATGCATCAGCAAGTTCTTCCAACACGGATGAGTTTCCAGTGACAGGCAGTGAAATAAGTCACGTCCCTGGCACGTGATGAAGCTGTGTAGTGGGTTGGTCCCCTCTTTGAGGAAGAGGGAATCAGAATTATCCCCTTCAGTCCTTCAGGTGAACACTTGGGAGAACCCTGGCCCCAAGCAGTGACCAGAATTTCCACTTTGCCCCCTTACATGAGGTGATCTTGACTGAACAAAGTGTAAAATGTAGGAACACGGGTGAACATATCTAAAGTTAAGGTCACAATCATGGACCAGTGCCCCTTTTTTACTCCTGTCATTGAGCTAGAATGCCAGAGAACTGTCCTTACCTCTCAAAATGGATACACTGACTCTTAAATTTTGTTCCCATAGTACAAGTCTGGAATTATTATTAGGAAAATCAATTTTTATTAGCAACTACTGAAATTATATTCCTATTTTATTAGCATGTAGTTTTATGAATATGTCAGAAAAAAAAATCTTCCAGTTAATAATTTCTGTTCCGTGTGCTCTTAATATAAAACTTCCAAATCTCATTAGCAGAACCAGCCATTGAAATGCACAATGTTAATAAAGCATAATGGAAAACTGCTGATACAGTAAGTTTGGAGTACAAATGTGGAAATTTTCATAATCACTGTGGAAAATTGAGTACTGATGGTGTATACTATTACCTTGACTAATATGGAAAATACCTTGGCAGATGAAAGAGTATAGAAATATACTTTTTATTCTGTGGGTTGAGGCAATCCAACACTTGGGTGGATCTCTTTGAGATTTGATTAGATTTTGCAGAAATCCACTACTAAGGTGTGGTCTTTAGATTCACAGAAATGATCTAGTCAATCCTTTAAGAGTATTTTGTTGTTTTGTTTTTGGTTTGTTTTTTTTTTCTGAGTATGTTATCTAGGATTTTAGGTATAAGATACTTTGTTCCATAGCTTGATTTGTAATCCAAGATTTATCTGGTAATCGGTGGGATTTAACCTCTTTTCAAAAGCTGAAGTCCACAAGCAGAGCTTGTTAATCTGTTTACACAAATATATATTAGCCATATGCACAGCTCTTTGGATTGCTTCCCATACTATTCCCTGGGTACCAGAAAGGCAAACAGTTTTGGTAAGATTACTGAGAGAGGACGTAAATAGAAACTGGGGTGGGAATTAGCTTGTGCAGTTGGACAAATAAAAGTATGTAAAACCAAACAACTAAAAGTAGACCTAAACACCTGGATGTCTGCATGTCAGTTTGCTAGCAAAAATCAGACTTTAGCCAATGCTGACATCTTTTTTGATTCTTAGGGTCTCAAGATCCGTTTGTCTGCCTTGATGTGGGCTGGGTGATTCTCAGACTCTGGATTCCACCTTCAGTGGCCAGGCTCCAAGCCCAGATATCCCTGGTGATATCAACTTTCTCCCAGCTAGAAATGAGCAGGCAGTGCCCATCACAAAGATAACTGGAATAAGGGTGGGTGAACACCACACTCTTCCAGGTCTGAAAACAGGTTTGGCTCAAGACAACCCTGGTTTGATATCCACTTATATTTTTTCATAGACTTGCCCATCTGTATGAATTCTCAGTACAAAAGAAGTTTTTTATGGCACATTATGTGAGCTCCAAAGCATCAGAGCTCTTCCACGTTAAGTGATGACTCATTGTAACATGTATGATGTTGGACTTTTGGAAATGGTAGTTTTCATTGCTGTACCACAGTTTATGCTGAGCCTTCTACAAAATTCCAGCACAAAGTTGATAAACCCACTGAGTGATGAGCCCTTTGAGAAATTGCTGAACCAAGGCCAACAAAGAGAGCCCCAATGAGAACCATACATCTCATCACTTTTTATTCTGGGGGGGGGGGCAATGCTATGTGTGGCAGTAGTGCAGTTGTAATTAAACAGGAACTGAGATATTATTTCCTTCAGTGAAGTACAGAAAAACTTCTTACTAGTACAGCTAATTAGACAGTAGAGAAGGTATCATGAAAAAATAATGACCACTTTGCCAGTCCTTAGCTTCCTGGGCTGGGGAGAGCAGGAGATTGTCAAACACCATTAAGATATTTCACTTATTTTTCATTTTGAAACCAGAGCAAGAGAAATGCTGTTTGGATGCAATGGCCCACATTTTCAAAGTTACGGCATGGCACTTACATGGATTTCACTTGAAGTAGAGGACTTCTGGATTTCAAACTTGAGAAATCTACCTGATAATGTTTGCTTTCAGACCTGAAAAAGTGGCTGATGTTGTCTCCTAAAAGCAAGCTTCTACAGGACCCAAAAAAAACCTGTGAAAATTCATTTTATACTGATTAAACAGCAATTACCTTCATAATAGTGCTGTAGCAGTCTTGGCTAAGAATATGAGCAATATCAGCTCTCCTGTCCTGCATCATGCCTTGAACAGGTTTTTTCTGATTAATGGATTAATTTGTTTCCAGGTGAAATGATGATAGCATTGCCCTACTGACTGGCAGAGTGAGATTATCCCTGGTGAAGTCATACAAAGAAAGGCAGTAATATTTTAAACCAGAAACACAAAATTTTCTGGGGTTATCTGACAGGGCCCTGTGTTTCATATAATCACAGAAAAGTTTGGGTTGGAAAGGACCATAAAGACCATCTTGTTCCATCCCCTGCCTTGGGCAGGGGCACCTTCCACTATCCCAGGGTGCTCCAAGCCCTGTCCAACCTGGCCTTGGACACTTCCAGGGATGGGGCAGCCACAGCTCCTCTGGGAAACACATCTTTGTCACCTTCTTTGTAGATTCTCAAAGCTCACCTGGACATAGTTGTGTGCAAACTGCTCTAGGTGAACCTGCTTTAGCAAAGGGGTTGGACTAGATGATCTCCACCCTTCCAACCCCAACCATTCTATGATTTCATGGTTCTGTGACATCTTCTTCAGGACAAGCCTGTGAATCTCCATCAGGATTTGGAACCACCTCTGGAACCAGGAGCCTGATTGTGGAAGATAAACACACCAAGGTTACTAAATCCAGAGAGACAAAAATGGTATTAACTAAGAAATCAATGTATGGGCTATGTGTTCTGAAACTTTGCTCTACCCAACTGTTGAAAACACTATTCCTAGCCTGAAGCATCCCAGGTCTGTTTGTAAAATACATTTACCCACTCAGTGAAGAGTAGCTCCAGTGAAACAGAGCATGGCAGCTATTTTTGCAATGCAGCTGTACTGATACAGAGTGAAAGGGGCAGAAAGAGAATAACAGAGTAAATTTCTCTCCTGAAAAATCCCAGAGCAATTTAGTTTTGCAAGTACACTTCCTTACCCTAACCACTCCTGCAAAAACTACCTAGGGAATAAATTCTTTCTTGTGAAAAAGGACAGATCTTCCATAGTGACAAGTAGTTGGAACCCTAGTTTTTTGCTCCAGCTGCAAAAACATTTCTAACTATTATTAAATGCTTTACCTTTTTTTTTTTTTTCTCCTGACTGTTTGCCTGAGTTTTCCTTCCTCTGTGCCCTTTCATTCCCTTGAGGTTCCCATATGCTATGAATCACTGTCCCTCATCAAATGAATGCTTTATTATCTTACTTCTTCGTCTGGTATTTTGACAACTTCTTTTTTCTTTTTTTTTCATATTTTTCTGTAATTTGTGCTGTTTGTTTCTATAAATGAATCTATAGTAACTGGGCTCCTTCCAACAGAAATCAACAACTGGTGCCACAAGCACTAAGGAGAGTTATTAAAGCTTTTCAGATGTTGAGAATTTTTACTTTCATGCTTTCTGTTTTTAAATATAGGATGAAGAGGTTATTTATTATTTACAGTACGATTTGTTTTATTACCCTTCATTACTCCCAGCCATGGTAGATCAAGGCTGCAATGCTGGGAAGCCCCAGCATCTTCCTGGAGTACCTATCCTTTTACCATGCATTATAAATTAGATAATGAATTACTAAAGAACCAATCTGTATTTTTCTGAACAAGTTAGACACTGGCGACTCTGCTGTTACTCCTAATGTTCTCTTTAAAGACCAAAATGCTGATATGGCCTGGAAAGATTTTCAATAACTCTGCAGCATGCAAACGATGCAAGAGTGACCTCCAGGTCCGAGATAAGCGCAGCACGGCTCCTGCAGACTCAGACAGAAAATGAAACCTTTTTGTCTCATCTGCCTTCAAAACCCACAAGATTCCCATTTTAATAGTTATATTTTATTTATAGAGCAGCTGCCTACAGGGCTCACCCTGGGTATACTGGACACTTGGTGGAAGAATTTCTTCATCTTTTTTCTTTCACTTCAATAGGCTTTCAATCTTCCTTTGCTTGCCCAGACAACTTTTCTACCTCAGATCCCAACTCTCCATCACATGTTTTCCAGCCCAGAATCCCCTCAAACCTTATCCCAATTTTAGGAAGGAAGTCTTTTTTTTATCAAAAATGGTGACTTTTAATGTGACAGTATTATTCCAAATGCTGAAATTTATGATGGTGGCTTTTCTTTCTCAAAGCATTGGATTTCAAGGAACAAATTTGGACCTCCAGTTCCCGGTTTTTGAAGTGCTCTTTGGCATCACTATGTTTTTGGGGAAGTGTAAGCTGTGGTATATATACACCCATGGACTCATCACAGGTCACTTCCAGTACCTCACTGAATCATGTGGATGTCCCAGGCTCCTTCTCTTCTAAGCAGTGAAAAATGTAGATACCTGCTTAGAATATTTTATTCAGTCCTGAGTTCTCATTCAATTCCTGTAAATATGGCTTCAGGTCAATAATAGTAGGCCAGAATGATCAAATTCCCCTGAGATTTCTTCAGCAGGTAGGATGAACCTTTCTCCGAGGGACCATTTTCTCTCTAGCTTGAGACAACTTCAATTTCCATTACATTGTCCAGGAAAAAAATGCACTACAACTTTTCCATTGAATCTGGTAGTTAGAAGCAACAGAAAAAAAAAAAAAAAAANAGAAGTCTGAATCTTCCACTATATTTAGCTATTTTTGTTCCATGGTATTATTATTCATAAGACTTTCTTAAATGGGAAATTAATAAGAAAATAATACATTACACTTTTTCTGTCATAGAAATGTGTGAAGGGCTTGGTGGAACACCTCCAGCATTTGCCTGAAAACCTCACTATTTAGTGCACTTCATTTTAATACAAATTCTCTCCAGAAATTCTTGCTGCAATTAATTCAAGCCATCTAAATTTAAAGCATACTAATTAGGCAGCCAACAAAAGGGAAAGTCTACCCTTCCAGGAAACTGGAGCCTTAAATATAGCTCTCATCATTTAACTATTTGGATTTTAAAGGGAAGAAAGGTATTTTGAGGCAGAAGGCTTCCTGGGCTGTAGAGATATATGAGCTCAGGCCCTCACTTTCAAACAGGATAAAGCTCTGTATTAGTCTGGGTGAATAATGTGATTTCTATTACATTTTTACCTTTTTTCAGCTAAAATTTTAAGTAGTATTGTAGAAGGTTCAGAACTAACAGAACAATCTGCCTTTTCTTACATAGAACTCATGAATTGAAAAGTGTTAAGTTAGACTGGATATCTAAAATTAAAAAAAAAATAAAAAAAGAAAAGCCTAAAGGATACCTGCAGCTTCTGAGAAGGGCTCACAAGAGTTATGATGTGCTCCCAAACTATCTAGCAGACATTTGCAGCACTGCATGTGGCCCATGAACTCTAAGAAATGATTTTCAGAAGATGGTGTAAGATCTCCTGTTCCATGGTCTTTGACAAAAAAGCAGCTTAGGAAATTTAATTTAGCTTAATTACAAGTTTCCTCAAAAGAAATCCTCATTTCTCTTCTGATTATTTCTTTTTATCCACTTTGGCCTAAAATAAAACCTTTGAGGACAAACTGAAACTAATGATGTTGCAGGCTCTCTCTTGCCCTGTGACACCACCTGATGAGGTAAGATGCCAGCTGGAGAACTTGCCCTATGAACTCTCTTTAAACTGGAACTTTTTCAAATTGCTTGTCCAAGAGGTAAATGGATAGCTTTCTTCTTTCTCTTCCTCTTTGGGCAGTTCATAGAAATGGACATATGAGGAGCAATTTATATGGAAATTTATTTTTTCCTTTGTCCTGTCCTGTCTCCAGATCTCAAATACAGTCATTCCTTTAGAAAAATGTGAAAAGCCCCATGCTGCCTTAATATCAGTTTCTGGGTAAGTCAAACCGGGTTAATTTAAAAACTTGGATTGGAGGATGATGTATTGCCATTTTCCCCTCTCCCAATACCATAGTCATGTCAAAAGGAGATGAGAGATTATGGTCATCAGGACACAAAGAAAACAAAATTCAAAGATTCCCTCATTCAAATGAAGTTTGCAATTGAATTCAGTTCAGATAACATACAGTCACAAAGATACAGCTGATCTGCACCCTAGCAAGGCAATATCAAGTTGGGTGAATATGTAATTTATGACCTAATCTCCTCAAGTATTCTTTCTCTTCCTACCATTCCCATAAGAATCTACATTAATTCTATACCAGTTTTATTCAATCTAATATGAACTGAGTTTGAGGAGTCTGGTGCAAGATCTAATTACTCTCCATCTGATGGAGAATACCGTTGGAGGTGTCAGATTAATGTCAACTTAGAAGAAATACAAGCAACTACCATTTTTAATGGCTTATTTTCTTCTACTCATCCTTTCAAGCTTTGTAATGCTTGAAAATTGTCTTTATTATTATTATGAAGAAGAAGAAGAAGACGAAGAAGAAGAAGAAGAAGAAGAAGAAGACGAAGAAGAAGAAGAAGACGAAGATGAAGAAGAAGAAGAAAAAGAAGAAACATGTAGGTGTTTGTTCCACTTAAAAATGTTCAGTGACAGACCTGAACATGAGTTACATTGGATCTTTAGCTGTATGCACACAATATTAGCATCATATATTTTCAACATTCCGATTGAATGACGTGTAGGTGCCTGTCAAAGGCACAGTGTGTTTGTACTCACACACTGCAGGTAAGCACCTCTTCTGTTTTCAATTTCAGTAGATAAGTGTGCTGATTGCAGCTGGGGCAGAGTTAATTTTCCTCCCAGTGTCTGGTGTGGGGCTGTATTTTGGGTTTGTGTTGAACACAGGGTGGATGGCACAGAGATGCTTTTGTTATTGCTGAGCAGGGCTTGCACAGAGCCAAGGCCTTTTCTGCTTTTTGCACTGCCAGGCTGGGGAGGGGATGGGGGTGACTGAGAATTTAGGAGGAGACACAGCCAGGACAGGTGACCCCAGGTGACCAAAGGGATGTTCCAGACCATGTGACATCATGCTCAGTGTATGAACTGGGGGGAAGGAGGAAGAAGGGGGAATGACTGGAGTGATGGTGATTGTTTTCCCAAGTCACTGTTACCTGTCATGGGTTCTGGCTCTCTGGAGGTGACTGAACACCTGCCTGCCCATGGCAAGCAGGGAATTAATTCCCCATTTTGCTCTGCTTGTGCTCATGGCTTTTGCTCACTCTTTATGCCAACCCATGAGTTTTCCAGCTTTTACCTTCCAGTTCTCTCCCTGATCCCACTGATGAGGAAGTGAGCAAATAGCTGCAATGAGGCTGGGGGCTGGATGGGGTAAAACCACAACAGCCAAAAAACTGGTAATTTTGAACATTTTTCACATCACAAAACTTATCAGAAACATGTGTAGGGCTGGCACCTCTGGTCTTCTATTTTGAAGTGCTACATTCATAAAGCAGTGTTGATATTTGTTTTTCTGAATTCTTTTGAACCTCTCAAATGGAGGAGTCACACTATTGTAAACAACTTATGTGTTTTTGAAATATTTCTCGGTCATAACCATTATGAAAAAATCATCCAGACCCTATTACATACCAGAGACAGTGCAAAATTTTTGATCTGCTTCTGTGCTTTCCTAAGACAATTCCTGATGTGCACAATAAAAAAATGCCTGGGAGTCCTTTGAAATAAATTTAAATTCAGGTGTTATAATTTGACCTTGTTATAACAAGTTATAATATAACTTGTTATCAAGTTGTCACTCTTAAAAATTATTTATGGGATTTCCTGATGGGTTGCCTTAAAATATGTATATGACAAGAACTTTTGTCAACCAGACATATAAAGCAAAATGGCCACCAAACAACTTAGTTTCAACTTGAAAGTTTTCTTTTAATCTTTTCTCCTTTCCTTAAAGGAATTCAATAATATTAATACTATCACAAATACTGTGTGTGAGAGAAAAACAGATACCTTTTTTTTGAAACAATTATTTTATACAGAAATGGCATATGTAAAGAGGTAGCTTTGATAGGAAACTTTTCTGTAAGTGTAAGTACTTTTGTAGTCTTTGAGTATTTTTAACCTCTCCTTTTTTTGTCTACCCATTATCCTGTTGAAACCAGTTATTGCTTTGCTGTAGAATTTCCATTTATGCCACATCTATGACTTAAAAGACAGATATTTAGTGAAGCAGAGTTATATCAAGCATCCAATTACAACAGATCAAGAGAAAATGTGTCTAAAGATGAGATGATTGTAATAGTATATATTCAGTGACTAAGTAATGAGCCAATGGTTTAAAATCATTGATGAAATTTATATTGAAACAAATTCTTATTCATGCAAATAATCCAGTAGATGATGATGGTAAATATGATTTAATATCTCATACAAGGAAAATCTAAGTATATCCCATCACAGCTGTTAGAACAGAAATTTGGAATCTAATCATGCCGTTGCATTTTTACTTTTTTTTTTCTTTTTTTTTTTTTTTAAAGCATTATTTTGGCATTTCCTGCAGTTAGTCTCTGTTGGATCACCTGTTGTTCTTTTAAGTGATACAACTGCTCTACTCCTCAGTGAAGGAACCCATATGCTGTATAATCTGCTTCTCCCTGCTATGGTTCTATCTCAGAGATTCTTATCTTAGAGATTCAAGAGTCTTATACCCAGGTCTCTTTTAGGCAAGCTGACCTCAGGGAAAATTTTGGGAGCACATGAGCTGGATTTGGGAGTTATCAGGTTTGATTCTTTTCCCTATCTTGACTGACAAGATTCAAATGTTAAAAAATCAACAAGAAACAAAACAAAAAAAATATTGTTTTCAAATGTTTATGGAACTTAAAAGCAACAAACAAATACAACAATCTTGCCATCTGCTTCATACATTTTAAAGAAATGATTTTTACAAAAGGGAAAAATTATCGAGGAAAAAGATGGAAGAATATAAGCCTTGATGAATAAAGTTCATTCTCTGATACCTATAGACTAAATCTATTGTGAAATTATTGATCCTTAGTTTTATATTCCCAGTGGTTCTAGCACAATATTAATTTTACCACAGACATTCCACAAGTGTGAAGCTTCCTATATAATAGATGCAAGAATGTTTAGAAAAGACTTTGAAATTGGAATGTATATCCTGTTTAATGGACTTGCTCATTTCCCAGTTACTGTCCATCAAAATGTTTAATTCATATAAACTTTTCTTAATAAATGAAATGCACTTATTCGCTATCAATAATAAATAGATATTATCAATTTATCTATCTAATCTATCTAATATCTATTATCTATCTAAATTGATATCTATCAAAATAGATAAAATTTATTGTTATCAAAAATATGATGTAATTATACTATAGGGTAGATTTCTGTTTAAAAACAACTTGAATATTGGTAAATTCAGGGAAAAATGCTTATAATTTGATTCTGGTAGCCAAACTATTATTGCTTAATGACATGATCACAGATTGTCTTTATGAGAAAAATTTACAGACTATCTTAAAAACAACTCAGAAAATTAATATTTTGAACGATTATTGCTATTCATTTGAGCAATAAAATCAAATCCAGCTGATTGAAAAAAGGGTACAAGAAAATTCTAAGGATAAAATTTTAAGCTGTTATATATTTTCTTTCAATTTTTGTAAATGTTTCAATAAAAAGATAAATTACGATTCATTTCAACACACAAATTATCTTTAAGTGTTTCTCAAATCATATTTCTTTCAGACAACATATCAGTTGAAAAGACTATTGACAAGCATGTTCTTTTTTCAAGGAATTGATGAATTACTGAAAAAAATATCCTTCAAAAATAATACTTTTTGTTTGAAATAAAGGCTGCACAATAGTTCACCTCCAAAAGGGAGGACAACAATTAAAGAAATAATATCAGATTTTTAATGATTGGAATATTTTAAGACAGAATAAGTGCACCTGCTTTTCCTTTATGGAATATTGTAGCTAAACCTTTGTCTTTGGATTGGTAAAGTCATCTGCTCTGTTGTACTCACAGCTCAAATAATCATTCTGGGCACAGAAGACCAGGTGGTCATCTTCCCTTTTCTTGACCAAACATGTACATAGCCTCTTAACTAGAATATTTTGCTACCTGCAAATCACCAAAAATTCTCGAGGGCATTTTTTCTGCCAATTAAAGTCAGCTTCTAAAACAAAATTCCTTTTTTTTTTTCCTGCTAGAAGCTAAACCTGGCCAAAGAAGCTTCCCAATTTATAGAAAAACAGTGTTTTAGCCTGCTTCTGATGGGAGATCTGCAGTAACCTCTGTTACTGAAGTCCCAGTGGGGTACATGTGGCCAGGACAGAGTTAGAGAGAAATGTGGATGAAGCACAATGTGCCTTCTAATTCTACAGTCTCTGAAAATGAATGCAAAGCTGTTATTGAACCATTTCATCTACCACATGTATGTATTTGTGAAGGAAAAAAGTACTAATGGAGAATAAAAGGATGTGGATGTTTCTGGAGCAAATTACATAAGAAGGAATTGCAGAAAAACAGGAGGAGTATGCAGCAAATCTAGTTATATATACTTTTAACAAAAACCTGATTCTTTTAAACAGCATTTAAAAGAAAGCAAGCCACAAAAAAAAAATCACAACTTCCACTTACATTTGATACTTTGATGATATCTAAGACTTGCCTAATAATTGCTATTACTTACACAAGACATGGAACTGGGTAACTGTGATCATCAGAAACACTACATCTTCCTAAACCTCCTTTCAGTGGAAAGTGGTCTTGAGAGCAGCAGAAGGAATTTCAACCTCATAATCTGTGCAATTTTCCCTAAAAAGAACAAAGAGTGAGACTACTTCAAGGACAACAGTAGGAAACAGATTCCTCCAGCATGGCTTGATGTCCCTGGTATTGAGGTTCTTCAAGACTATAAAAATTAAAAAAAAAAATAATATATATAT
>WBNO01030685.1:2016-26859 GCA_013400575.1 Peucedramus taeniatus
GCCGTGGGGCGGCAGCAGGAGCAGGGCAGTGCCCGTCCCTGTGCTGGCCCTGCCGAGGCCACACCTCGAGGGCTGGGGCACCTCCGGGCCCCTCAGGCAGGGAATGGAGGGGCCGGAGCGTGTCCGGAGAAGGGAACGGAGCTGGGGAAGGGAAGGGAGCCCCAGGAGAGGCTGAGGGAGCTGGGAAGGGGCTGAGCCCGGAGCAAAGGAGGCTCAGGGGGGACCTTGTGGCTCTGCACAGCTCCTGGCAGGAGGGGACAGCCGGGGGGGTCGGGCTGGGCCAGGGGAGGGTCAGGATGGACATCAGCCCTTGGAGACTCCCAGGGATCCAGGGGCAGCCACAGCTTCTCCGAGCATCCTGTGCCAGGGCCTCACCACTCTCAGAGTCAGAAATTTCTTGCTAATGTCTGACCTAAACCTACTCTCAGCAGGAATTTCTTCCTGGGAAAGGTTGTTAAGCATTGGAAAGGGCTGCCCAGGTAGGTGGTGGAGTCCCCATCCCTGCATGTGCCCGTGGAACGCCTGGATGTGGCACTCAGTGCTGTGGCGTGGGTGACAAGGTGCAGATGGGTCAAAGGTTGGACTTGATGGTCTGGGAGGTGTTTTGCAGCCTGATTCTGGGTTGGTGTTGTGGTATTGGTGTTGTTTATCCAGGACATGCAGCACCGTGCCTTGCTGTTGTCATCTACAAGGGTAGCAGTGGTGTAACAGTGTCTGCAGGTGCTGTGACAGTGGCTAAGGTAACCCAGCAGGTATAAAATTGTCTGCTGAGGGGGTGTGTGCCTTCCTTGGTTTTAACCAAAACTTTGAATTCCCTGCACACAAGAGCTTTTCTCAGTAGGTGATAGTTTTTCCCAATTATTCAAGCTTTTCTGCTTTGTCCTTTCAATATCTGGAAGGTACTGTTGAAGGTAGAAACCTGCATTTGGTAGAGATGGGTGCAATGCAACTTATTTCTTCAGCATCCTTTGCAGAAACAGAGATCAGGTGGAATTTACTTTAAATATGTGTATGTTTATCACATAAATAGCTTCAGTCAAAACTTGTATTTGCCCTTCATAGCAAGCATATGTTTGAAAGCATGCATGCCACTATATCTATTCCAAATTTCTCAACAATTTCTGATCAAGCTGGGGAGCTGATGGGGGTGGTAACATGGGATAATACAGGAAGGTTATCCTGCTTCACAGAAGAGAGTTTGAATTGGTGTAGCCCTTCCTTAGGCCTTTGCTAATTCTGTATTTAGCTACACAATCAAACTAGATGCAAGATCAGGCTTGGGGAGGAAAAAAAAAAAAGATCTGTATGGATTTTCAGCAATTCAGCAGTTTAATTTTGTGTGCTTTTGCCTGTGTGTGGATCCTGAGCGCTGATTGAAGCAGACTTTGTTGAAGAGCTGTGAATGCTGTGCTGTGTGAGCAGCAGCTGCTGTGCATCAGCAGTTCATAGCCAAGTGTGGGGCTTTAGACATAGACACACTATTTCCTGATTTCTTGTGGATGCTCTTGAGGCAGAAGGACAGCCAGAGATGTTTCCCAGAGATGGTCAGAGGGATGGAGCACCATGAGGAAAAGGCTGGGAGAGCTGGGGTTGTTCAGCCTGCAGAAGAGAAGGCTCTGTAGAGACCTTCCAGTGCCAGAAGGGAGCCCACTGGAAAGATGGGGAGAGACTTTTTACAAGGACCTGGAGTGACAGGGAGAGGGGGAATGGCTTCCCACTGACAGAGAACAGGTTTAGGTCAGATATTAGCAAGAAATTCCTGACTCTGAGAGGCCCTGGTGCACAGTGCCCCTGGGTCCCTGGCAGTGCCCAGGGCCAGGCTGGACAGGGGCTGGAGCACCCTGGCATAGTGGAAGGTGTCCCTGCCATGGCAGGGGGTGGGACAGGGGGGATGTTTTAAGGTCCCTTCCAGCACAAACCATTCTGTGATTGCCTCTTGGTTGATGTCTGCTGCAAATTGTCCTGTGACTGTGTTGCATGGAACATTACTAAAGGAACATTCTATTTTATTCATTCTACTTCCCTGCTTTTGCTTTTACCAGATATGTTAAATTTCCCATGTGCTTTTTCTACAACCCCTGCCTGACTCTTGTAGAGAAACATTTCTTCGTGTGATGAGTGTCAGTGACCTCAGAGGAGGAACTCAGGAGAGGAGATTTTCCTTGCTGTGGGTAGCAGGTGCAGAAATAGGTCCCAAATTCAGAATGTCTTCCAGGCAAATGCAGTTGGTGCTGGCCTGGGTTGTGCAAGTGTGATAAGGGGCATTTGGCTGCTGCAGTTGATTCCCACCCACGCCCTTCCCCCATGAGGTAAAACACCATGGAAAACCATTCCAGTGAAATTCCACTGGTTTCATTCCACTGAAACCATTCCAGTCTGGAATCAGACTTCCATCCAAGTCTGATGGGGCACAGCTGAAGGAGCTCATACTTTATCTCTAAGCAGTTTGCACTCCTTCAGTTGCAGACAGACTTTCTAAATTATGGAGAATTCTAGAACCTAAGTAATTTTCACTCTTTTGTTTTCTGAAGTGAAATCACTGTATTTGTAGAACTACTGTCAGGTCTGATGGCGTGGTCCTGTCTGCATCTTGTGTATGAATAAACATTTCATTCAACCTTTCTTTGTAAGTTTTACAAAACTGGTTGACTTTGTGGAAGAGCTTTGTTTACCTGTGACTGATGCTCTTGGACACTAATGCTTTCCCTTGATATCTGGCAGGCCAGAAGAATGTTTGAGGGAGAAATGGCAAGTCTGGAAGCCATCCTGAAAACACAGACCATAAAAGTGCCTAAACCCATCAAAGTTATTGACCTGCCTGGGGGCAGTACTGCGTTTGTGATGGAGCATTTGGAAATGGGGGGCTTGAACAGGTAAAACAGTGTTATCTTTGCCTCCTCTAACCAGAAATTTTGGCTGTTAGGTAGTTAAATCACTTGTTTTCATAGGGGAGACTTGTTTAATTTTTTTCTAAAGCGAGTCAAGACAATATGGGAAATCACACAGCAGAGAGCTCAATAAAATACTTATAATGCCTCACCTAGCAAATAGATCATACATCCCAAAGTGAGTCTGGGTTTTGGTTAGTTTTGGGTTTGTTTGCTTAGGTAATTAGTGGTTTTTACAGTAAGGTTTTTTTTCACAGAAAGGAAAAGGACCAGCCTGTGTTGACATGACAACCTGTGTTGTGTGCTTGCCCTCTGAATAAGAACCAGTGCTTTATTCTTGGCATGATTGTGCACAGGCACTTCCCCAGATCAATTAATCATGATTTCAGTATTTTCAGCTCTTACCTTCATTTTGATAGTTACAAATTTTTAACCCTTCTCTGTGGTGAGCACTTAATGTGGTGAATTCATCTGTCTGATTCCATTAGGGAGGTGATCAATTTCTCACCTCTCTCTCAGAACTTCTGCAGCCAGTTTAAAATCTTGTCCCTCATCCTGTTTGTTGGCAGAGTTTCTAATTCATGAAGAGCCCTCAGTGAGTCCCAAGAGAAAGGGCAGAGATGTTGCTGTTTTGGGGTCAAAAATGGTACCTTTGGCATGCAGATTTCCTGTGTTAACAGGAACAAATTGAAGAAATAACTCTTCCTTAGACAACAGTGCCTGGAGAGCAGGGAAAGTTGAGGAATGTAATTTTGTTAACATGGGAGGCAACTGTTTGTAATATCTGTTTTAATTACTACAAGACTCTTTTGAACCATGTAGAGAATGAGGTTTTATTAAAAATAGATAATAAATAGGCCTCTGTGACTCTCTCTCTCATAATCTAGGCATGTTGGAGAAAAGCAGCTGGAAGCAGCAGTAGAAAGAACAGGATCAGCCTTCTGGTTCTATTTCCCAAACACAGTTTACCAGAGTTAGAAAAAAAAGGCATAACATGTTGTGCATGCTTTCTTACACATATCTTACTGGAAGTCCTTACAGAAGTGATGTGACACAGAAATTGGAATTGATAGTTTCTCATTGTTAGTAAATTTAGCCTTGCTGCTCACTTTCAGTAGTGGTGCCAGAAGCAGCCAAGTCAGTACATTTTGTGTTACTATGTAGGCTTGATAGGAAGACAAAGTGTTTATAACTGGAATACACTGAAAAAATATTTTGTTGGAGGTGTAGAACTGCTTTTACTTGATAAATCTGTTCAAGTAACTCCTGGAATATCAAGACCTGGTTCTGTTCATGTGTCAGTGTTACTGAAATTACTTTTTTGTTTCTTAGACACTCAGCACTGCTTGGAACTCAGCTGGCTGACCTTCACCTTCATAACCAGAAACTTGGAGAGAAGCTGAAGAAGGAAGGGAGCATAGTTGGTACAGTACACAGCTGCTGGCAAATTTAACCCAGTTGATAATAATCCACAAAGCAGTTAAAATGACTTTTGCTACTTCAGGACAAGTTCATGTTCTCCTGAAGATATCATGAGAATAGGTTTGGATGAAAAAGACCCAGGCAGGGATTCTTTTTGCTTTTGTTTGTTCTTTTTGGGTCTGTGTAAGCAAAACACATACTCAGTTTTGGACAAAAAGAGCCTCAAAATACAATTTTGAAGAGCAGAATATAGCTGCTTTACATTGAACTTTAAATTAAGAAAACAACCACATTGTAACCATAAAATGAACATTTAAGTGCATTTTTTAAAATTCTCAGTAGAAGCAGCATTGTACTCTTGTGTAGTTTTAAAGGTTCATTTGTGTCATGGATGCTCAGTATTTTGTCACTGTTGTTGAATTTTTGTCTTTGGTTTGAAAGGTAAAGGTCAAGGGCAATCAGAAGTCCAGTTTGTGGATCAGTTTGGCTTTCATACAGTTACCTGCTGTGGTTATCTTCCACAGGTAGGTTGTACTTTCTCAGACTGATAGAAGTTTAAATTTATCTTGTTTTTCCTTCAGTGATACAGAAGGTTAAAATTATCATAATGGAAATATAAATGTTTGTGGAGCCATGAAAATAAAAAAATGTGGTTGTGCCTGCTAAGGAAGGCAGTGATTTGGACACCACTTAAAAGTGCTTTGAGCACTGATAACTCTTCAATTTCCTGGACTTTAATCACTGAGAGAAAATTATTCCCCTAATTTAATGTTTTAAAATAACATTTGATTAAATGATGATAGCATTTACTGTCCTGGATGATATCAGCACAAAGGCAGTGTGATCCTCAGAAGGCTTATTTGGAAAAGAAGCAAAATGTGTCTTTTGTGTGGTGTGGAACTGACATCTGCAGTGCTGCTCCTTCAGGTGAACGACTGGCAGAGTGACTGGGTGACCTTCTTTGCTAGACAAAGGATCCAGCCCCAGATGGACATGGTTGAAAAGAAATCAGGAGACAAAGAAGCAAGAGAACTTTGGGCACAGCTTCAGGTAGGAGCAATTCCCTCAGTTCTCATTATTGGGAGAGCTGGGTATACTCAAATTTTATTTTCTTAAACCAAAGCTCCTGTTTGTTGGTTTGCACCAGGTTCTGTTGGCAAGAGACTCCAGTTTTTAGGGATTAAAATGCCCTTCTTCTAAGGTATAATGGCATTTGACACATCACCCTATGCTAACATTCCAGAGTGAATTCCAAAGTGCCAGATGGCACTGTGCCTCACTGTTGGGAAATACTGGATGGAGCTCATATTCTCATTCCCTGTAAGACGTTCATGATGAGAAATGTGCATAAGCAGTTCTGTCCTGCATGCTGTCTGTTCATTCACTGTTTGCACCTGATTCAGTGACTGCACTATTGGCTCTTTGGGTCCTGCTTTTTGGAAATTTGGTGAGACATCCTTGAGGTTTCTAATGATGAACTGGTGGTGGTTGTTGTTACTAACCATGGTCAATATCTGAGTTTTGAGGTTGTTATTTTCTTGATAAAAAAGATTTAGATGACCATTCTGCTGCTGCCTTTTATGAAAAATAAGAGTCCTCTGGATGTACTCAGCATCTCTGCTGACCAGGTCCTGTGGTGTTTTAAATGATGGGTTTTAGGATGCTTCAAGTATGCAGATAAACCCCTACATTTTAAAGTGAATGACTGTGTAATTTACACGTCTTGCTTTTCTCCCCTGCAGCTGAAGATACCCAGTTTGTTCTGTGATGTGGAAATTGTTCCTGCTCTCCTGCATGGGGATCTCTGGGGAGGAAATGTAGCTGAGGATGATTCTGGTCCGATTATCTTCGATCCAGCTTCTTTCTATGGCCATTCAGAGTACGAGCTGGCAATAGCTGGGATGTTTGGTGGCTTCAGCAGTTCTTTTTATTCTGCTTATCACAGTAAAATCCCCAGAGCTGCAGGGTTTGAGAAACGCCTGAAGCTTTATCAGCTGTTCCACTACATGAACCACTGGAACCATTTTGGTTCAGGGTACAGAGGCTCTTCTTTAAACATTATGAGAAACCTTGTAAAGTAACTTGCTGCTTAAGCCAAATACTTCCTGTGTTGTTTGGAGAGCCCCATACTTGGTGGTGCAGCTGCAGGAGTAGTAATGTTAAAAACAACCTGTGAGACCCTTGACCTTGTTAAAGACCTGGAACCAGTGTCTCCTGCTGAATACCAAGTGTAAAATAGTCATCCCTCTTTAGGATAGTTGGGGATAACTCCACGAGGGAAAAAACTAAGGAAGGAGTTTATTCATTTGCACAGTGAATAAAGGTCTCAGTGTCCAGAAAGCAGGTGAGACTGTGCAGGGTAATACAACTGTAGATGCCTAAAAGAAGTTGCTGGCTGCATTTTGCTGTGTCTTCCTCCCTCTTTCAGCTCTTCATGTCCAGTTGTGTGCATGAGAGCAACGTTAACAACAGAGCCTGAAAGTCAACAGGAAAATTATGTAATGGGAACTGTGAGAAGGGATTTGGACTTGCTATTAATTTTCACAGAATCAGAGTGGTTGAGGTTGGGTGGGGATCACAGAATGCCATCTAGTCCAACCTCCCTGACTGAGCAGATTACTTAGGATTGGGTCCAGAGCTTTTAAAGACCTCCAGGGTTTTGCTAATTGATTCCATTGGATGCAGACTGTTGGTGCCTCCTGTAGTGCTTGCAGGCTGGTCTGTGCTTTCTGGTCAGTGGGCTTTTATCCACAGCAATTTTGCTTCCACCAGAACTAGTTCTCTTCCTTTTTTGGATTATGCTTTTGTCCAGTAGAGTGCATTCTTAGAGAACTTTCCAGGTAAGACACTTTCCATGTACACACCTTGTGGAGGTGTGTTCTCTAGTGAAATAAAACCTGCATGTGCTTCACATGTGTGATTAAAGTGAGTCAAAATCCACCTAATCATGAAATGACATCAGCTGTCCCTTTGTGTTTTCCACAACCCCAAAGAAAACTATAAAAATATAACTTAAAAGGGGAAGGAGGTCAGGGGAGACTCCTGGGAGGGCTCACAGGCTGTACACCTTCTGCTTCTCCACAGGAATGCCTATCAGCTAATTTTATTCCAAGGGGATACTACTGCTTGTGCTTTTTGATACCAGTGTGTTTATCAACAGTAGTTTATCAACTTTATTCTGGCACAAGGATCAGTAAACCAACAGTGTTTGTGTCACTGGGACCATGAATGTGCCCAGTGTCAAGGCTGCAGCGTTTGTACATCTGTGCTTGTGAGAGTTCCAGTGCAGACTTAGAGTGCTGCACTGTTCACTCTAAAATATCCAGTGTAAAGGTCTCCCAGGGCCTCAGACACAGCAGGAAGGGGAAGGTGTAGACACCTCTGGGCTCAGTACTTCTCTGGATGACCTGGAAAGCAAGGAGGTGTTCCTTTCCTGAACTCTCACCTGACAGTCCCCACTAGTGCATGCAGTAAGAGACATGAAACCAAGAAGTTAACATGTAACTCACAGAGCAGCACCTCGCCCTCTCGGGAGTCCTTGATGATGGCTTTAATTCTGAAATTGTACTCTTTTGATGCAGGCTGGTAGTGGTGCTTCTGTGCAAGCCTGCCAGGTAGGTGAGAGAGATGCATGACTCTAACATGCACTTTGAGTGTTGGGGAATGGCTTTTATTAACTAAAACTGCTTTGCACTGGATATTGTCAGATTACTGAGGGTTTTCTAGTTGCTACTTTGGCAGTTACTTACACAAATTGGAAACTAGTTTGGAGAAGACTGGTATTTGGTACTACTTTCCTTGATTCTCCTACTTTTCTCACTGGCTGTTTGACTTTTGCTGCAAAAAATCTGCTTGTTAGAATAGGTTTTATTTTACCCTGTTACCTGAATAAAAGGTTTCCCAGTTGATTATTGTTGTCTCTGTTTTCTGAATTAAAACCTTCCATCTTGGTTTATTCTTGCTCTGACTTGTTAAAGATCCTTCGTTTGTTAAATAAATTATGATAATCTGAGGTGTTTCTGGGAATGTGCATGGTCATGGATTGGTTTGGAGCAGTGTGTCACTGAAGAAAATTTACATGTTCATTACAGAGCAAGTCAAGATGTTAATTTTCCTAAAATACATTTAACTCTTTAACTCTTCATTTTAGCAGGGAAAATGAATATGAGAGTAGATTTCTTGAATATGAGAGTGGATTTTATGTCATCTGTAGTTCTGAGATAAACTTACTGATAAACAGCAACCCTCCAGAGATGACCTTTTACTAATAGAACTGAACCCAAGTATTTTTGTGATTGAAGAAAAATTGTGTTTATGCAAGTTATGCAGGTAGAAACAATTGTATTTAGGGTTTTAATGTAAGGATGTTATGCTCAATTTGTCAAAGCTTTTTTTTGCTGTTGGTAAGAACAGAAGGGGTGTGGAGAGGCAGACAAATGGAATTTAGCAGGAATCTCTCCTGTAGCACGGATCCTTTGGCTCCGAGCCCTTCTGGGGCTGCAGAAACTGCCTGCAGATACAAATGTTGCACTCCAGTGATGGTTTCCCTCCTGCTTCTCCTCTTCAGCGCTGTCCCAAAATAGATCTGGTGACTGAAAGGGCTGCTGGGCTCTTGTAGCAGAAGTCAGAGCAGGTGGGAAGTGCTACAGAATTAGAACGTGACAGAAAGCTTTAGGGGGAAAGTGCTTTTCTGGTAACTAAGCTACATCACAATCACAACAGCTTTATTATTTTTTCTTTGTAAGTACTCAATTACTTTTGGTTTTATTTGAGGTTTTTGTTTGGGGGTTTGTTTTGGTTTTCCCTTAACAATTAAACAGACAAATGAATTGGGGTTCCTTTCATTATGCAGATATAAGGGTCTCTATTTCTTGTCATTATTTTGTTGCCAAACCACTTTATTTCTTTCCCCACATGCTCCACTGCAACCCAGGGTATGATTCTCTCTTTTCAGCAGCTGGAGAGCCATTTAACCAATAATCTTATTTTTATAGAGACATCAGTAAAACAAGTATTACAGGATCTGGGTTATAATAGCATGTTTGAAAGGCCCAAAACTTTATACCTGAGAGTGCCAGTGCACTTTGCAAGTACATCATATGGCTTGATCATGTTTTTAAATTCAGCATCATTGCAAAAATGTGTTGTAAGTTTTTTTCCTTCTTTTTCTCTTAAGAGCAATCCTCTGCACAACAAACACACTATGATTCATTTGCAGCAAAATTCTGTCAAAAATTCCTGTCCTGATCTTCACCAGTACCACTGATACAATGTAAATTACAGTCAAGGGTTCTGACCAGAAACACAAAACAATCTCCCAGCCAAAATCACAGGAAGGATAATGAGGTTTATTGGCTTCCAGAAAAGCACCTGGTTTGCACTGAAGAGATTGCTCCTTTATGTAAAAGGTAAATTAGCACAACCCATTCTGTACAGTTCTATACAGTTCTATACATTTCCCATGTTCCACAGGAGCTTTAATAAATTGTTCCCAGAAACTGGCTGCATCCAAGCCTGACTTAACATTGTGCATGTTTTCTCATTGTTTGGTGTAAATATTTGCCTCCCCTTTTTGTAGTCACTGCCTCAGACCTTTGCAGCTCAGTCAGTTGTCACTTTATCTTCTGTTTCACCAGCTCCTACAAAACAAATCAGATCAGAACCTTTTGAGATGATTTAGCACACTTTAGCACACTGGCAGTACTTCTTCAGGACAAACATGAGCATTCATGATGTTCACCTTGACTGTAGAAATGATTAAAAAGAGTTTCCTTTTAAGAAAATAACAACAGGAGATTCTCTGCTCTGGAGAAGGTCTGCATGGAGTGCTGTGTTTGTGTTCAGTGCTGCACCCTCAGGACTCAGAGCACCTGGAGAGGTCTGGGGTTGTCTGTGTTACTGATTTTTGATACTCTAAGCTCTAATAAACAGCATTTTAAATTCTACTGTCTAGTTCAAGTGTGTTTTCTACAGGGATGACAAAGGACCAGCAACTCTTGGTGCAAGACACAGAAATATGAAAGCTCATAATATGGTAGAACATTTCAGGTCCAGCAGTAATTCTTTGGTTTGTGCTAGTTTTTTTTTAGCACCCTGGTTTTTCTGCAGTTAGGAATACAAAAATATGAGTGATTCTAATGGAAAACAACTTAACATGAGTGTAGCTAAGACAGATGGGCAGCCATCTATTCCATCAGGGTGGAGCTGAACCTTGTTGGAAGCATGATAGAAGAAATTTTGCAAAACTTTGATGTGTAATCTAATCTAGACTCATCAAAATCTGTTGCTCAGCCAGAATACTTGGTGGAAAGACTCATTGGTAAACTTAAATGTGAGAAAATACTGAGAAAAGTTTCAGAGTAAGCAAATGTACAATTTGTTATTTAAATTGTTGACCATTCCCCTCATTTCCTGAGTTACATGAACGTATGTAAAATTTTTACAACTACAGAAAGATGACTTATTTCATTTGAAATAGTTGATTTTACAAAATTCATGATGCTTTTTCTGGCATAGTCTGCAAGTTATGACTGCACCTATTGCCAGTACTGCAATACTGCTGTTTATAGCCACAAGGCCTGCAAGCATTTGTTTTTGTGATTAATTTAATAATCTTTTTATGTTTTAACATGTTTTATGCAGTGACAGAAAGCTGCAACAAGATAAATGCTTGCAGCAGTATCAGCTCTAAGCAGCCCAGTGGCTCTTACAGCAGTGCCATTATTTTGCATTTTTAGTTCTGTAATTATTTTCCCATGTTATAAATAGCCTGTTATACATATTTTTACTTTAGCTCTAACACTCAAAGGTTCAGCAGTGGGCAGAAAGATCATTTTACTCAGCCTAAAATCATGTAAGTGGAAGCATTGTGCAAGGTAAATTAGTGAAGAAAAAGTTGTATATGTGGATGAATTATTTGCAAGCTCTTCTGTTAAGTGCTTTTATATTTCTTTTAGAACAGAAAATTAGGTACGTACATGCCATTTTCATATTGTTGTGTATTTAAAATACCTACCTTCAAAAAAAAAAGAATCCAGGTGAGAAAGGCCAAATGAAACCTTGACTCAAGCATCCACAGTCAATGGAATTTCAGAGGATGTGGGAATTTACAGCTGGAACAGGCCTGTGTGTCAGTCTGGTGTGAAATGATCCATAAGGAAGTTACCACCAAAATCATCAGACTGATCAGAGAAGAGGCTCAACATACACATATTTATTACCTAATTTTTGATTTTTTTTATGCTTATAGGCCTGCAAAATGCTTTGAGACCAGTGTCCCACTCACATTTTGCAGTTAGAGAAATACTTAATTAACAAAAAGAATTGAAAATGCCAGAAATCAGTCTGTGATAATTACCAGCAAAAAATATTTAGGAGAGGGCATCAAACCAAGGCATGTGATATTTGCAGCTCTCTCACACTTTGAGCAGTTTGCAGCTCAAATGGGTATTTGTGTTTGAGGGGTCTCCAGTGCACTTGGTTTTCTGGGGCTTGGATTGTTTTTAGGACATTTCAATTTTTTTGTACATTTAAAAAGCTTCACGTGCACAAAACTGGACAAGCAAGAAGTTCCATGCCTAAACTAGGGGGGAACCATGCTGGGTGTGCTTTAATTAATCCATCTGCTGCTTGCATTACACGCCACAAAATTACCCCAGAATACACAGGTACAGTGCAAGTTGCTTTTGTTCAGGCTCCCCACATCTCCTGCTTTGATGTGGGACATTATTTTCCACACAGAAATTATGGAGGTTCCCCACTACATTCCCTGCCAAGCCCTATTTTTAATTCATTTTAGTCTTTTCCTCAGACCTCTTCTTGCATTGCAAGTGCAGCTGCTTCTAAGATAAAATTCAATCAGAAGAGGGCAGCATTTCATTTATTCTGACAAAATATTTTTGTGGGGCCCTCAGAACATTCTCTCTTTAGCTTCCAGAGCATGATATATTCAGTTTTACATGTAATGAACACACTTTCCCTTTAGCTTACTGAAAATAATAACTTCACCCAATTCACCTCGAATTGAAAAGAAAGATGATATCCTGCAGGATTTTTACTGGGCTCTGGGGGAATTTTACACTCTTTCTATGCGTACTAAAAATTGCCTGAAGCAGCATCATTTTATGCAATTGCATAGAAATACATCTCATTTACAAGCTTTCCATCTTTAGGGCTGTAAAATATGTAGAGATAAGAGAGATATGAGTTTAATTTGGAAAAGCTGTAGTGCTGTGATTCTTCTTTTCCTCACTGTTGTTTCTCCCTTATATCCCTTTATATATATACACACACACACATATATATACAATATATATACATATATACATATATGTATATAACTGAAAAGCTACCTTTAAAGTCTCTCATTACTGATAATTTATCACCTTTTCTGAAGGAATGAGCCCTTGGCAAAGGAAAATAAAGTAGGTAGAAGAGCCTTGGAGTAACTATTTCACACAGCAGGTTTAAGTGGAAGGTGTGGGTGAGGTTTACCCCAACTCTGCTGTTAGGACAGACTGGTTTCTAAATGACTTTGTGAAACTGACATTTCATAGGGGAGCATGTTGGGGGGCTTAGCAAAAGGAGGAATTTTGACTTGCTGAGGTGGAAGTGTTGTTGATTAACTAAATGAATGAAGAAAGGGGCACTTGGGTTATAAAGAGATGCTAATTATTTTAATATAGTGAAGCTCTTTCAGTTGGGAGAAGTAGTTGTTTTCCTTCATGAATGGGACAAAATTTTGGGAAGAGGTATCACAAATGCTGAGAGATTAATCAGCATTTTACACAAAGATTACCCAGGAAATCTTTCTGTCACTTAACAACTCATTTGGGAGCATTCATCTCTACAAGGATTTTCATTAAAGTACTGATTAACGAGATCTGGGGAAATTTCCTGTTGAGTGTTCTGGCTGCTGCTGACATTTTTAAGGGAAATTTAAATACTGAAGTCCATAATCCTGCCCCATGGAGACAGGGAGGGGGAGAGGCTGTGCTCTGATGAGGTCTGGGGGCTGCTGCTTTCCTGGCCTGGTGGCTGGGGGTGAGGGGTTGAATTTTGTCATTAGAATTTCCTTTATCAAAAGAACAATTCTTCCCATTTGTTTTGTTTGTTTTTGTTTTTGTTTTTTTCTTTTTCCCTTTGATCCTGCAGTTTCTGTGTTTATAAGTGCTCTAACTTCACCCGCTTTTAATTTTGCCATTGTTGATTTCTTTCAGCATCTATTTCAACCTGTTTGTATCTGTGCTCTGCAGAAAGGACATTCAGAGAAATCAGAGGAAACTCTTTCACCTCAAGCATCTTGACAAAAAACAAAAAGTCAGTGAGGTAGAGCTGAAAAAGGCACAATGAGGTACAGAGATAATTAATTACTTCACTGTGATCTCCAGAGGAGATACTCACCTGATCAGATTGCTGACCCCACATATCCTTCAGTAGGTGAGTCCAAAAAAATATAAAAATGTGGGATGCTTAACAGCTCCTAAAAGCTCCCCAGCTGTCATTTCTGACATGGTATTTTGAAGCAAAAGAGCTGCAGACAGATCTTTGTATAGATATATTCTGTATCTGTGCATTGAAAAAAATGTCACTTCTGCTTTGGGATGACTTTCAAAACACTGCAGCTGCTGCTGCATGCACAGGCTACCACGTGTTCAAACAAAGGCTGTGTTTAATGAAGGTTTTGTGTCCAACAGTTATGTAATGGTAGCTCCTAAAAGAAAGAAACCAACATGAAAAAAACCCCAAGAATTAAGCAAGGAAAAAAAACCTCAAATTTCTCTCATTTCCAGGGAGTCCAAAGGAACAGTAACAAAGGCAACACAAACCCCACAATAAAAGAATTGCAGAAATGTGTGACCCCTACCTACAGCAGATGTTCCAGATGAGCTTTGTCTGATTTAATTGGAATTCTTTATCAATTTCTTTGCCTCAAATCAAGGCCAGTGTCTCTCACACCTGCCTTGTTGACTGCTCCACAGCAAGAAAAATAATCTCAGAGACTTCACAGCCTCAGGGGCAGTTAACAGATGGAGAGAATCTGAGTCTTAGAACCAAGATGCCCAAACTCTGAAGTGTCTTTTATTGGTGATTAGAGTGCTTCTAATAAACTGAGAGATGGGTTTATGAAATTCTTTCAAGATGCAGCATTTTAGAAACTGGAAAAATAGCTGTTGGAGTCCCTAGGGCAAAGCCTGTAAAATATAATCCTGAAATACAGAGCCATTACTGTACCTTCCCACTGACTTGAGGACACACAGGAACTGGTGTGCTCATAAACAAACCCATTTTTACAGCCCCTTCTCTGACTGTAACAATAATAGAAGACCAACTGTATAAAAAATGCACTGGGATGTTAAATTTTCACTGATGTGAAGTGTAATAACTAAAATATTCCTCGTATAAATACACATGTGTAAAATAAACAGATGGACTAACAGACCCCAGCAGCATATTCCTAATTTTTATACTAGAATGTATACACATGTACATTAAGCACATTAAAATGCTGTAAGGAATATCTTGGGGATGAAAAAAAACCCCAATCCTGTGGTCAGATGGCTGTTTGCACTCACTAAATGAATAAAACTACTTTCTAAAAAAAAAAAAAAATAGAAGAGATTTTTCCCATAGTGTATTTTTCTTGCAAATAAACTTTATTTCAAAGAGGGATTCCAGCATTGGGTTTATTGTTTTGGTTTGACTAATAGTTTTAAAGGGTCTAAAGTTTTAACAAACTTCAGTAACTACTTTATATTGTCACCATTATAAGGCTGTTTAGCCTAATTTTCCAACAAAGTCTAGCCATGAAAGAGAAATATTTGGCTCAGTTAAGCTGTAATGAATGCAGAGATGGAGAAAGAATAAGAACAAATACACTGGCAGCTTAACACTTAGCTAATTTTGGAGGCAGATAAACCTTGGAGTGAGGCTGAAAATCACTGGGAAAATTTTGGCTTCTCTAAATTATTTTTGTCTGCTTTCTTGCTATTGCTTTCTGGTAGTAATTTTCAGTCATACTGCCTGCTGTGTAAACACACACCAGGGTATGGGACTCCAACTGGTAGCTCTTGCAATCATTGAAATAGAATTATCAATACACAAATTTAGTTACAACAGTCCTTTTCTGCTTCATGCTTTCTTGAAAACACAGAATATGAAAAGAGAAAAAAAAGTGCTAAATTTGCTTCCTGCAGTACCAGAAAAAAAGACATTTTAAAATTTATTCATTTTAACATTAAAATTAATCATCAGATGATGAAGTGAGCCCTGTGTGAGCATTACCTGGTTTTGGGTGTTTTATTGAGCCTCACAGGGAGGCAGAATTTGCTCTGTATCATTCCATATTTCACCTGCTCCTGATTCAGCTACCACCTTTTCTTCCTTTAAGATTACTGCCACAGTCAGACAGTATTGCCTTACTCAGGAAAGCACTTTATGTGGGGGAGGTTCTGTTAGAAATAGAAAATAAAAGCAGTTTTTTTTGAAGGATAACCCTGTGATGCCAACGAATGTAAACACAAATCCAGATGTTTTGGCAGGCCAATATGAAGAAAAACCTCTTTGGTCTTCATTTACATTTTAAAGCAAATATTTTACTAGGAGAAAGTGAAGAATGTTGACATTCCACCACTTAGACCCCAGTCAAAGCAATGCTCTCAATGCCAAAATGTCAACATTTGTTGCAGTTTGCTTCACATTAACATGCTAGAAACACATCTGGCATATTTCTTTCTCTGTTTCCCCCCTTTTCTCCCCCAGTCTGTTGTAGATAGGAAAATGGGGAGGCAAGAGAATTGTCCTTTCTGTCAGTCAGCCATGGACTCAGCTGTTTTGAAAAAAAGGAAAATAAAACAATAAAAACAACCCAAAAAGCAGAAGGCAGCCATCTCAGGTGCACATCTTGTGTACAGAGATCCATATTGATCATCTGCAACCTACAATCCTTACATCCCTTTTAGAATATAGATTTACTTATTATGATCCCCATTCTTTATTAGGATTTGTAAATCATACAATAAACTATAATTTTTATAGATTACAGGCAAAGTTAATTTTCTCTCTTTGTTTTCATCTGCCTGGTACTGTCAGCTGAGTTTATTTCATGGCTGAACTGCATCCTCCAAAGCTCTCAGGGAAACACTGAAACACTTTGATTTTGGCCCAATTCCTCTTCAACCATTCCCCTTTTCCAGGCACATCCAGCAGCAAATTAAGACCCTTTTCTCCACACACATCTTTTCTGTTCTGAGGAGCATCTGCCTTTCCTGCCTTGCTCTGATTTTGCACCATTTTTTTTGAAAAGATTTTGTCACTGATTCTTCCTCCTGGCCAGAAGGAGAAAAAAGAAATTTCCAGCCTCAGGAAAAATGCAGACACAAAGCTTGGTGTCCTTGTCCAGCTTTTTATTATGAATTAATTCCCTTTGTCTATATTGTCCCTTATAATCTGACTGCCTGAAGAACCACTTCATAATGTCTGTGTTCCTGATATTTTATTCTTCCATTTGCAAACAGAAGCAGAAAAAGTCCCAAAGAATCCACAGTTGTGTAGATATGAATTATTCTGAATTATTGGCTTTTGTCTTTTTCCAACTGCATGAAATCTTCAGGAAAGGAGATCCAACTGTGACAGTCAGACTTATTTATAGCATTCTAGAAACAGGAGATGCTGTGGGAAATATTTACCTTTTTCTCCTTCAAAATTTCATTAACACTTGTTTTGCTCTGTGTGACTGTACTTTTGAAATAATTACAATATAAGCTACTCTCTCATCTGCAGGAATGTCTGTGTGCACTAACAAACCAAAACCAAAAACAACCAATCAACCAAAAAAAAAAAAAAAAAACCCACACCAAAAACCAAAAAAAAAACAAACAAACAAAAAAACACCAAACCCAAACCCCAAACCCCCCAAAAAAAAAAAAAAAAAAAGAATATCATTAAAACTAAACCACACCATACCAAAGACAGCATTTTGATTTACATTTTCTGACTTGGCCTAGAACACATTGTGTCATTGATGATAAAAGCAGTGATGAAAGCAGACAGAGGATCTCCAGTAAAAGAATTAAATGGTTACTTTTTCCTTTAAATATAAATATCCTGTCTGGATGCTAAGGATGATGGGTCCCATCCAACAAATTCACATTTCACTCAGGCCACACTGTATTGTAATTATGCAATGGTTGGATGTTTTCAAGTGGAAGCAAATTTCAGTAAAAATATTTATGATTTTTTCTTACTTGAGGACTCCAAATCTATAACTACAGCACCTGAGCAGGTCACAGGACCATTTTAAAAGGCTGAAATGTGAATTATCAGACAAGAAGTCTTGAGAGCTACTAAATTTAATCACAAATGCTGGAGAAAGCCCAGAGTGCAGAAAGCACAGCACAAAAGTGCACAGTGCAACATGCAAGCCAAGTCACCATCTCCAAAATGCTCACTACATTCATCAAGGTTTCACAAACAAATTGAAATTCAACTGCAATTCCTTCTTTTTCTTTTTTTCTTTTTATTTCCTCCCTTTTCTCACATTCCCTTTGTTTGCCATAACTAGCAGAAGGACAGAATATTTTTGAGAGCTTTTTTAAACTTGTATTTGATATAACCATTGCTATTTTCTTATTCCATTGCTAATGTTTGCAAAGTATTTTTTATTTGCAGGATTTTATTAAGGCCTTAGCAAACTGGATACTTAGCAGCTCATGGACCTGCTTCAAACCTTGAGCTCTGCTCACTTTGTCTTCTAAAAGAAAGCAAAGTCAGGCTCTCCCCCTTTCCTATAAATGTTTTTTCAAAAATTCAAGTGTGTTTTTTTTTTCCAAATACAAAAATGTGCCTTTAATTCCCATCTTGTAGATAAATAAAGCAAAGCAAAATCACATTAAAGTTCTAGAGGTGTAGCATAAAACCTCTCCCACTTCTGTAACAGCCGAGAGCTGCATTTAAAATTTTGAAATTCATGTGCTTGCTTTTTAGTTTCAGACCAAATGCAGCACCCTGTATCTTGCACCACTAAAGAACAGGACTAATTTTGTGGTCACATTCTTATTTTAAATGTTGAAACTGTAAATATGTAAAGATACTGTTTCTGAACTCATAACTTGGTAAAATCAAGTGTAGTCTTAAAAAAAAGTTTAGTACATTTTATTTTGGACTTTTTTTTTTTCTTGTGGCACCTACATCAGATCAAAGAGACAAAATAATTGATCTCTCCATGAAGATTTTTGACAGTTTTGTGAAGAATTCACAGCTTGCAGATAGATGGCATTTTATTGACATCTGTCTTACAGAAGTTTAGTCACAATTTTCTGTAATTCTTGGAGAGATATGTTAAATATAACTGTTTAGCAGAATGGCTATGGCCCTTTGTTTGCAATTTTTCCTTCTCTTTGCCTCTCTGGTTCCTGTTTTTGAAATAGAAGTGAAGTCCAGGAAGAGCTATCCCTGCAAACCAGGCTGGTTTGGGTAAGGATCCTTTGGAAACATCCAGTAGAACCTCTCAGGTGTTTATTGATGAGTTTATTTCAGAAGTTTATTGATGTTTACCCAATAAAACACACACAGATGGCCCAGCCCCAGACATGGCAAGGAATGCTCCTCACTACTCCTTAAAGTGTCTTGCATTCTTTTAATCCATTATTCCACCCCAAAGACACCACCTTCCCCCCCAGTTTTTAAAATTTCACTTTCTTACTTTAAGTCTTTTCCATCAATAAAAGGTTCACTTATTTTTACTATCCTCTCAAAACAAGAAAGTAGAAGAATAAGAAAATATTTCTGGAATGTCTATCCCACTTCATCCTTTCTTTTTTCTTGGAAGAACAAAGGTAACAAATGGATGAAGATTCACATCATTAAATTAATTGGAGGGTGAGGTTTTTGTACTTTGCTCTTTCCTTGCTCTTTCCTCTGAAAAAAACATAAATTTACATTTTCCTCAAATACCTGTCAAGTACTGCTTCATTCCAGGGCTGGTTTAAGGTCTCTGGGGCACAAAGTGCAGGCACAGGTTTTGAAATGTTCCTGTGATGTGATTTGGACTCAAAACCACAAAGTTTAGACTTTACTGTCTCCACCTACAGTCCTCCCTGATGCACCTTCTGCTACTTTTTACTATTTCCTCCATCTCTGAACTTTATTTTTTGAGCATTTTTGCTTCTTGATGTTTTTCCCCCTTCTTTTCCCAGGAACTTTGCTGATGGAAGCATTTCCCAGCTTCCATTCTTCTGTGCAAATCAGTCTGCTTCTTTGGAGTGACACCATTATCTGATGCACACACAACATTCAGGAAGAAGTTTGGATTGGTACATGTGTTCCAGATGCAAACAGAGGTTTTGTCTCAGTATTCTTTTGTATTTCTGCTTTAGTCAAAAACTGAACAATGTCCTTAACTTGTCCTTACATGCTGTTTTTAGACACACCAAGAAGCCATTTCCCCTGTTGGAAAATATTCAAGATAGCAAATCCTGAAGAAATGCAGAAAGCAGTAGGGTTCTCCAATTTAGCTATGGGCAAATCTGGGAAGGAACTTTATAAATCTGTGGCCTGCTTAAAAAATATGGGCAGAATTTGTACATTTGTAGTTTTCTGTATGTGTTCTAACAATTGAAATAAATGTGGCATATTCTCTTCTGCCACCATAAAAGTCACTTGAAAATGAGCTCTTAAAATAACAAACAACCAAACAAAAAACCCAAAAACCCAAACCACACTTCTAAAAAAAAGTTGGGTTTTTTTCCCCCTTTTGTGAATGGAAAATTGAAAGATCCCAGCATCCTGAAGGCCAGCACAGCAAACCAGACTAATCCTGACACCAGTCCTGTTGGCAACTCCCTCAGCAGCTTTTTTGGCAGCCAAATGTGGGGCCAGCCTGGAGCATGAGGAAATCCAGCCAGGCAGACAGGTCCAGTCCCACACATCAGTCCTGCAAAAAGCATTCCAGAGCTTGGCATCTGTGCTCTGGTGCTTGCCAAGCACAGCCCAGGAGTGGCCACACGTGTGCTGGCTTCTGCAGCAGAGGAACAAAAGGAAAGCAGGGAACATGCCACAGCCCATTTCTTTCTTCTAGGAAAAAGAAGATTCTCTGAGAAGTCAAAAGTGAGGCTGCACATATTTTGTCTAAGCTAAAGAGGGAGTGTTACTCCTTATTTACATCCAGAAGTTTTATTTTCTGTTTCTGCTCTAACTGTTTTCACCCACTGTTATTTATAGGGCATTATCTCATATGGCTTCTCAGTTATCCCAAGTCATTCATGAGGAAATTAGGATGAAAGTCCACACCTGACAACCCACAGCATGCAGACAGCATTCCAAATCTCCATTCTGTGACATTGAAAGGATTCTGACTTCCACTATTTTTTGTAATTTTTCCCTGCCTGTATATGGGCTAAAGATTATTCCATGAGATGATGAGCTCTTAGGAAGACAGGAATTGTTGCACTTACTCAGACTCAGGAGGGTTCCAGTGTTTGGGCTGAGACTGGGTCTGAGCTTCCCCTGCCAAAGGGAAGCCTAGCAGATGACCTGGGAAGACATCCTGGACACAAACTGACAAAAAGACATCCTAACCCAAACTGCAATCCATGATTTCTAGACTGGCTGGGATAAGAATCACATGTGAACCACTTGGAATTCCAACAGTGCCATCCAGTTGTACACACTTATGTGGCACAGTAGGAATTCCAAGTGGTTCAGATATCCTCAGGGAGGCTGTTGCAGTCTTGATGATCCTTCACCCATGGATAAACTGCTGGAATCCAGCTCAGCTACTGACCCACCCAGGAATGCAAAGGCATTAAGGATGACTTAGAGAAAAACTGTCCTCATCTTTACTGAGTGACAGCTGCTGGACCTGTGAGAAACACCAGCAGCAGGTGATTTTGCCAAAACCAGTGTGATCTCAGAGAAACAGAGACACCACACAGTTCTGAGAGTCAGCCTATGAATTCTGGAGACGAATTTGGTGATTTTGTTAGATCAGTCCATGAAATCTGACCATTTCCTGGAGATAAATGTGGTGGTTTTATAAAGATTATTTAGAGCTATTTCATTTTTTCAATAACATTCAACCATTACTTTGTTTTCACAGTGTTTTCTAGGGAACCAGTACTGGAAAATTCCAGTAAAGTACTGGAAAACCTGTAATTGCTAATTTTAGACCCGTTTCCTCATTTTCATAGATTTAGCTAATTACAGCATGCCACTGCCATGTATGGTCCAGCCAGCTGCAGGTCACTTATTCCACTGTGGGCTACACATCAGGATTGTCATGAATAATGTATTATTAATGTGCTATTTCATCATTATCAAGGCTGTTTCATTGAATTTACGGACTATGAAATCTTACTCTGCATTTCTCATTGCCTGAGATCCCCAAACACTGAAGATATGACATGAAATTCCTATCACAAAACCAGGATATAATTCATCCCAAATTTTACGTGTTCTATTCAACCCTTTATGCCACAACAAATGGAGTTCTAGTCTTGAAAGGAACTTCCAAAAATGAAGAAAAAACAAACTCAGAAGATAGATCTTCACACACTTCCAAGAAAAATTCTCAACCTGTTCCACTTCCAGAGGTCTTTTTTCTTACAATGGCACTTCAAGTTGCTCTGAATTTGTTCCCTGCAAATGTAGGAATAGTGATTTTTTAAAAAATATCCTTCCTCAAGCTGAATTTATAGTCTTTTGACATTGGATTTGTCCTGGGATTTAAGGTGGATCTCCCACCTGAAAAAACAATGCATTTTTATTTGTGTAGAAGTAGCTCGAGATTTTGAAACCTTTGCTTTAGTCTGCTAAATATTGAAAGGTTTAATTTTTAGAATTCATTACTGGAGAATGCTAAGTAGAGGCTCTCAGGACCTGTTATGCCAAAAAAAGTTCACCTTTTCTGTTAGCAGACAGGTATGAGTTATGTTGCCATTTTTATTTCAAGCAAATGCTGATAAACTTCTATCAGAAATAGGTGAGGATGAGATCTATAATTTCAATTTTAGAGCAGTAAATTTCATACGAGGTTTACTCCCAAGTAGAAATGGCTGCATGTGTAGAATCATGCTAACAGTCCTAAATTTATGACTATTGATGACAATATTGCTGACAATTCTGTGCTTTTGTAAGTGATAAATATTTGGTGGGAGGTGGTCACATAAATCCTGAAAATTGGCCCCCACCTCAGCCTTGCACCACTAATACTGACAAGCTGTAAAATCCAAATTTCTGTTGACTTATCTGATAAGAGATGCCTTCTAACAAGATAACACTCACTGGCTTGAGTGATCACCCCCAAAATTATTTTGCCTATTTTTAACTGAAATATTTTTAATATTTTGACTACTATATGCAATAACAAGTGTAAAATACTGTCTGTCCTCAAGAAATCATCAGTTCAGGATCTCCTGTCAAATGAACTGTGAATCAACAATTCTGGCAGATGTCTGGCACCTTTTTCCTGACTTCCCAAAAGTCAGCCTCAGTAGAGAAAGCCTCTGCACATATGAGAGCTATAAATTAATTTTACATGTGTCTATAAAAGCAGAATGTGTAAACAGAGCAGGTCAGCAAAGCCAGAACAAGAAACCAGTGTAAACTGAGTGTGAGTGACAATTGTAAGGTACAAAATCACATTCTGATAGCTTTCACAGAGGTTTTTATGCTAACAGCTGGATTTGGCAGCCAGGTTGAAGTATTGGAACTTAAAGTTTACAATTATCAAGTTTCTAGAAGTGCCAATTGTGGTGAAGGTGACAGCCATGTCACCTGCCTTTCCAGCCTCATAGTCACTAACAATATACAAGAAAATCCTCATATCTGAAGCTCCCTATAGGATAAGGGATTTTAGTATTTCATTGCCTTAATCCAGCTTTACAGAATTTCCTGAATTTTATTTCAATTCACATTTCTCTGCTTCAGCCTACTGTAGCATTAGTGCACATAACTTCCACATTCAACATCAAATTATGTGCAGAGGGGATAAAGTCATGTACCCAAACACCATCACTGCCCACCTGTTTTGTCATGCTCATTAATTTTCTTTATGATGGTCATAAACAAGACATTGTTTCTTCAGATCTCTGCAGCAAGATCAGTTCCCATGAAGAAAGTGAGACTCAACCTGTGGTTTGTTGGTGAATTACAGCCTAGGCTCCACTCTTTCTGCTGCTCCCATGTTTTGAAAAATTATTCCAGCATTTTCTTGGTAGAAAGAAAGGAAAAGACAATTAATGATTAATTTTTTAACAGAGGAAACAGAATATTTTCAATAGTATTAATTATACATATACATCTATCTATATCTATATATCTATATCTATCTATATCTATATATCTGTCTCTATCTATATATACATATATAACATGTTTCAATTCTGGGCTCACTAAGTTTATGAATTCCAGGTTTATTTATTCAATTTTTATCAAAAGGAAAAAAGGAATATGGATTTACAGAACTGTTAGTGATGGAATTTGTTGCTTGTGAGATAACAGAAGGATTGGGTTATGCAGTTTGATGTGTTTGCTATAGCATGTCTCAACTAGGCAATTTAACTTTGAATTACATTTTTATTGGGGGGCTGATTTTTATCACAGGGGTTTAAATTTTTAAAGACACAGTGTTGCATTATAGTTTTCAAATTCTATTTTAACTTCAGGAGAATACAGGAAAGTAAACAAATAAACAATGAAATAAATTGTAGGTTTATGGTAAACTGTTTCCAGCTGCAAATTGAGAGCTCTACCAGTCCTTATCACTGTGCTGGAGTAATGTGAATGCCAGAATCAACTTGCTCACAAAGGCAGGCTAAATGCCATGAATCATTTGTTTATTTGCCTCTGACAGAATTATTTTCCTGATTCCACATCCTATATTGTATCAAATATAGGTTATGTGGCCCTGCTTTGTAAGAATCTTGCAGTGGCCCATCTTTGGGATGAACAAACTGCCTTTTGCTGGCCTGTGGAACAAACCCTCACACACAAGCACGTGTAAAAAATTGATATATTTCTGCCTTTTTCTTTTTCCTCTTCTGGAAAGTATCTGCAAAGCATCTTTTCTTTCCCCCCTCATCCACAGAGATTTAAAATTTTAAGTAGCTATGCAGAGTGTGCATAATGAATCCCCCTGCCAAGCTTACCAGCATCTCTTCTGTGCAGCCCCTGCTACACAATTCCCTCCTCTTTTATATTGATCACAACATTTTGTGATCAAGAAATTCAGTGTTCATCCCATGCTTGCAGAAAACAGCCCCAATGCATGAAGAAAACCCCTAGATGTCACTACAATAACACACAAAAAGAGTAGCAGCTCCAAATAGCAGCAGAATTGTTTTAAATTTAGGGTGGTCTTGAATGACACTGAAGGAACTTGATAAACAGATTTCAATCTATGGTTTAGGGAGACAAAGAAAATATGTTTTCTCCACATTCACATGCATTTTCCACTGGGTTCAGTGCCAGTGGAAGTCAGTGGAGAACATGGTTTGGTTTCAGCTGCTGCTCTGGAAAGCTCTAGCCTGGGAGTCTT
>WBNO01030687.1:0-49980 GCA_013400575.1 Peucedramus taeniatus
AGAAAGAAAGAAAGAAAGAGAAAGTGTTTATTAGGGTAAACTGTGCTGACGTATCAGGATGAGAGAAAGGGAGGAATGGAAAAGAGCTTGGCTTCTCTTTAATATCTACCATATATTTTATCTAATGCATTTAGAAAAGAATGCCCACTCAGGGTCTTCTGTTTCAGCAGAAAAAAATTACACCAAATAAAGAAACTTCTGTGACTGATGTCTGGAGAACATTTCATATGTCTTCTCTAATGCCTCTTTTGTGCAAGTATTGCTAGCTATGAGGAAATCTCTTCTATTCTGTGCTATGGATAGAAAGAGCTCTAAACAGGCAGACTGGGAAGAGCCTTTTCATTTAGTCTGGTGGCCAGCAACACTTAAAATGAATGTCTGAGAATTTAAGAATTGTTTCTTTTCCTAATCAATAAGTTATTGAAGACCTTAAGCCTTTTATTGGAAGCACAGATTTTAGAGGGAAGGTTTTCTGCTTTGAATGTGCAATGCAGGAAGTGACTGTGATATAACTGGGGTTTACTGGTTCTGACTCAGTTAACAACAGCAATACATTAAACTGCAAAAAATGAAAGACAGAAAGTCCCATACATTTAATTACTGATATTTGGACAACTGACTATTTTCATCTCAAAAATCACAGTATTTGAGCATGTTCATGGGTAAAATGCATGTGAACAAAAAAATCTCAGACACTTTGAAGGGTTTTAGTCCTCTTCTTTTGCTCCTCAGAAGGAAAAAAAAAAGGAGGAATACGTCTCTTTTTCTTTAGTAACTAATATCTTTTCAACATCACAGCTTTCATTTATTTTTAATGATTGATGACATGAAGATGGTTTTTGTCATTACACAGCCTGACCTCCCTCAGGACCTGAGCTGAAAAAAGCTAATATTTCATACATTACTTTGGAAAACACTTCTGTCTTTTGGTGGCCTCTGAACTACCACCAACACACAGCAAGTGAGAAAATGAAAAAATGCCCAAGACTGAGTGCAAGTGAGCTGGGTTGCCTATTGCAAAAGCCATATTTCTGGAGAAAAGCTTCCTGGACAATTTCTTTTGAAATGAAACCTTCAGCCTACTGAAGCCTGAATGACTACTTGGTAATTTATAATGTTAGAATTTATTATATCTCTCCTTGCAAACAAAAGTATTTCCTCTCATGATACTACCTATGGATTTCTTTTACCCTTATATTTTATTTAGCAATTCTGTCCACTCTCCTGACAACAGTTAAAATCTTAAATAATTTGTCTTCTCATTCGTGAGGATATTTTTTGTTTTGCACTGGAAATAGCAGTCTTTAAAATGAGACATCATAAATATTGGCTATTTAATCACTTTCTTTCATGATTCACTGATAAGTCATACCCAGTTCTAGAAAAAGCCCACATTTAGAGAGGGTACAGTTGCTGTTTCTTTCTGTAATATAAAACTTCATATATGCCTCAAATCCTAATCCTCTACTATCATTTTCACACCCAAAAACCTAATCATTCTTACAAAGTTAAGCCAACATCCAAAGCAGCACAAATAATTTCAAAAAAGACAAAAACAGTGCTAACAGAAACAAAATTAAAACTTTTTACTTGCAAATTGTAGCATTCCATTTAATACACCAATGGTAGGCTTTTGCTTAGGTTCAGGTCCTACCTAATATTTAGAGATTTCTTCCTAAGTTCACTCCATCTGAGGTTCATGTTATCCAGACGTCTCTGCAGCAGGGTTGCATCCTCAGAGCCTTCCAGGGACCTCAGGATTTTCTGCCCATTTTCATCCAGGTTGTGAAAGATGTCAGTGTGAGCATCAATTTCTGCCTGTAGTTCCTATGGAAGCAATAGAAAACCATATACCTGATTTCTTAAAAAAAAAATCACAGAAACAATAATTTTTCAAAAGAGTGGAAAAATCCTCAGTGCCACACAGAGCACAGGTTTTGATTACTCCTTTTACAGCAATATCATGTCCTGTATGTTTCCCTTTCACATGAAGGCCATTTGCATTGAATATGACCTTTTTTTCCATACAAAGCATACAGAACAAAATTTAGAAAGCAAAAGGTGTAGCCTTTGACAGGCAACAAAGCAAGGACAAGATACATTTACTGTGCTGATGTGGGAAAAACAAAGAAACACAAAATCCTCAGGATCTCAGGTAAATCTGACCTGCACATGATATGTCTTCCTGTGCAACATTTTCAGTTTGAGCTGGGGACTGCAACACTGGTCCTGCTGCATGGCAATTCCAAGGAATCAAGGCGTCTGCAGCAGCCAGGCTTTAGAGTGCCAAGTTCACTTACATTCTGTTGACAGAACGCATTTTGGAGCACAGGCCCCAGCAGTCAATAGCAATAAACAGCCACTTTGTGCTGTATCAAAACACTGGTTGGGGCCACGGCTGTAGGAGGGCCTGAGAATAGCAAGGACCTAGAATATGCAACTGGCAGCTCATGTTGAACAGCCAACTTTTCTTATCGCCTCGTAACTGCAGGCCAGCTCTAAATTTTGAATTCATTTTTTCCCCCTCATTTTTAGCACGGCTGTTTCTGCCAAAAGAACATTCTTTAGAGAGCTGCCTGGTACCAGCATTCCTGCCTGCCCACACATTCAATGCAGCCTTTGTACGCTGGCTGCCCTTCCCCAAGACGTTTGCATGCTGCAGCTCCACAAGGTCAGATTCAACAGTGGTTGAATCAAGGTCATTAAATGGAATAAAAATAATAACAATAATAATTTCAACACGTACATGAATGAGTGCACACGTACTTTATATGCAGCCACATTTGCACAAAAGTACTTTTACTTTCAAACAAAGAAGCACACAAAGACACAAAGAAATAATGAATAGTGAAAAGCTCCATGCTTTCTCCTGGGATGCTGGAGCACTAAGATTTCTGGTGGTGGTTTCTTGCTGCCTGAAATGGGAGTGATAGAGATAAAGTGGGGAAGAGGAAATGATTTATGGCATTTGAGAACAAGACCCAGCACCAACTGAGTACCACAGAGAGTCCCTAATGGAAATTTGTAGCAATTTTCTTCAGAAGAACGACTTTGAAAGAGGGGAGCACACAATCTGCTTGGTGTGTTCTTAATTGAATTGGTTTTATTTGATATTTTAAGTGCAATGTTACCTGCACTGAATCATGAGTATATTTCCCTTGTTCACTTACTGCTGTTCCAAATGTCCTTAACTGGATACCTTTCACAGCAATGACGAACATATTTGGGGAAGTTTTAAGGTGGGCTAGAAAACATCTTTGGTATAGAGCAAGAATATTTCTCTAACTATTTTGCTTATCTATTGTCATTCAAGCAGTAAAGTACTTAGGAATGAGTTTGACGTACATCAGAGGTAACTCTGCAGAATGCAACTGTATTATAAATATTGTATTTATTTATTGTTGTTCAGGCAATTTATATTTTTTAAAATGGCATTATTAAGGTACATAAAAATGTACAATATTATAGGTATGAATGTCCTTACTTGAAAATTTGTATTTTATTTCAAGTCTTAATGTTGCTAGCTTCAACCTCCAGCTGTGATACTGCACTTTTGTTTACATGAATGAGGAATACTCTATTACCAAATTTTTTTCCTTCCATGTATATATTTGGAGATATTTAAACTAGGTTAAGTATAACAATACTGATGTAAACAGCTGAAACAGCATGTAAGAAAGGATAAAGTTCACAGTAAAAAAGTCAACTGCTAATGTCTGTATAGTTCTAAGGTCCTCCTACATTTAATAAACAAAAAATTTATTATTGGATGAAAGAATTACAGGCACTACCTGTTGCACAAAGTTCTTTGTCTTCAGGGTAGTGGTGGAAATACCAAACTTACGAACTTGTTCCTTTTCCTTGGCAAGAACATGTGTCATGAAACATGTTGAATAGATATTCACAGTAGGAAGCTGTCAAATCTATGCCCTCTTGGTGTTTTACCACACATACACTCATAGCAATATATAAGATAAAATTTAAGGAAAAAAACATTTCCACGTTTTTCTTGTGTTTAGAAAATGTGTCTTATAGTCCACACATTTTATTTCTTTCTCCAGACACATACATAATTCTGAAAATAAAAGCAAACCACATTCTTTTTTATTTCAGAATACTATGGACAGTTAAGTGGGCAATGAACATGAAAAGTGAAGTACTCTTATCGAAAGCTTAATATCTAAGACCAAGTTTTCCTTATTCCAAATTACTTGTGCATACTGCACTTCTTCTAATGCTCCCAGAAGTAATTTACTGCAGCTATGCAGGAAGCCTACACCAACAAAGAAGCAAGACAACAACAACAACAAGATTTTCTCCATTTAGGTTGGTGCATTTCAGAACCTTTCTTTGTGACACTTAAAGATCCCAAGAGAAGTAGAGAACATATAAGAAAAAGATCTATACACCTTTTATTTGGTTTCTGAAATAAATAAATCCACATTTTAAACCACAATTATTCTTTTTCTTGACAACAGTAAAGCAGGAAGAGCTATTTAATCTCAAAAATTGCTAAAATATTTGCAAAAATATGCTGCCATTACATGTCATACCAAGAAGCATAGCATATATAGTAAACATATATTATTTATTTCGATTTCATATTTTCCAATGTGTTCAAACACATGAAAAGACTACAGAGGATAAAAAAATCAATCCTGGTATAATTCTACTGAGTTACAGTTGGAGTGTATGCTGCATTTTTGCTGTAGTTGTTAGTACTGAGACTGTGTTGAAAAAACACTGGCTATCTGCTCTTAAAAAGAGCAGAGAGCAAAAGGAAAAGCATTTTTTTGATCACAAGTTACAGCTTAGAGTGAGCTGAACTGTCTGGAAAGAACTGCAGCTCCATTAGGTGCTGAGTGAAGTCCTCCTTTATTAAGATGAACTATACAGTTATATGACAAAAGGCACCATAATGTTTGTTTGTAAAAACTTAACTGAACATGTACTAGAGGTTTGTACACATTTAAAAATGTGTATTTACATTATTTTAATATAAGTGTGAAGTGTGCAACTAGGACACAGAATAGGGTGACAGAGAGATGAAATGAATTTTGTCTTGAGGAAAACAATCTTGTTGGGCAAAACAGGGGGAGGAAAGTTGCTCTGGCTGTTTCACTTTTGTCCTGAGCTCTTGCAACCATCACACATGATTTCAGAGAGGTACACTAATGTGCTCAGTGAGCACACCCAGTGCTGCCAAAAAGCTAGGGTATGGGTGTATTTCTCACTTGCCCAATTCAGTTGTTCCCCCTTGGAATTCCTGCTCCCATTCTCCATGGAAGCACAGATCCTCACTGCCCTAATTCCTTTGGTAGGCAGAAGAAATTCACCTGTGGCTCCACAGGTTTTATTTTACACAGAGCCCTGCTAAACACAGCTGAGCTGTTGCTGTGGAATCCAGAGCACTCCAAGCTCTGTCAGCTTCCACCCAGCACAGCTAGTCCTGCAAGAATTCAATGTGGCTTGAGATACCTTAGCAGAAACAAATTAATCAGTGTCAATATCCTTCATATCCCACATGCAATATATAGACATGACATATAAAGGACATGACACATGTCCAAATCTGCCATTATTTTGGCAATACACCAGAGAGGGATTGATAGTCTGGAAGTAAAATGAAGCCCTAGAAAGAAGGAATTTGTTCTATTTCTTGGACTATAGATTAGTCATGGAAAACATAGAAATCAATGCAGTGTAGATGACAAAACATTTATTATTTAAACACTGAAACATTGATACAAGGTACAAAAAATTCATTATGCAATAATTTGAAGAAATTAAAGGACTCTAGTTCTCCTCTATTTGCAGCTCTGTAAAGAACCTCTTAGCAGTTTAGCAATTGGATTTCAAATTAATTATCCTACTTGATTTCATTTAATTACATCTAAACTCCTCTAAATTTCTGATTCTGCCTAAAGCATAAACTTGGTGTGAGGGTTTAGAGAGTTTGAGACATTTTTTCAGTGCCCTGACACTCCAGCAGCCTTTGGAGGCACAGAAATCCATGCACATGGCACCACTCAGGATCACAGTTTATCCTACTCTCTAATAGAGGAATAGTTTTGTGAGTGTTACAGTTCTGGAGATGTTGAATTAAGGGCACAGCAAGTCAAATGCATTTTAAGCACCTGAGTGATAGATTCAGCACAAGGTGCACTTGATTTCTTTTGTTTTTGGCAGCAGTTTGCATTAGGCTTTATGGCAGTCTCTCCTTGTGAGCTGGTGGTTACCATTTGAACAGAATGAAATGTGTACTTTTTTTGAAAGAGAACATTTGTACCTGAAGATTCTATGATTTAGATTAATGATGGAACAACCAGTGAAGCACTTCTGCTGGTTTGCAAGGCATATTTGGTCCCTTGGATGTTCTCTCTTTCTCTCTCTTTACACAATGTCATTGTTCTTTTAAGAACTGGTTGTTGGATTTGTTTGGTTTTTTTTTTTTTTTCTTCTTTGATGCTCCCCATTCCCCCATCAAGCTTTAAGTAATCCCTTTAAGTAATTTTCTCTCCCAGTCCATAAGCAAAACTTTTATTGAGTCTTTAGAATGAGACCATTCACTGAACAATTTACATAATGATAAAAACTTCTCAAATGAGATTTAAAATATAATTAAAGGGCAGACTTACTGAGTTAAAAGCATTGTTGTGAAATGGCTATACATCACCATGCCAAGAAGCCTTCTATTCAGCTAGCCTATGGCATGACCCCAATTCCAGTCTGGTATGATTACATCTCTGAGTTTCATGCTAATGACTTGATTAAAAAGAACGATAAAAAGCTCTTTTCCATTGTGAAGATAAGCTTATGAATATAATTAAGGCATTTCTGGTTTCCCAACACATTTTTCAAGATAAAAAAGGGTAAGAGCTATTCCTCCAAAAGGGAATCAAGTGCTGATGAATGGAAGCCAAAAGTATAACTTTGCCCTACAGAAAGCAATCTGTGTAAGTTGCATCTATCATTGTTAGGGTTTAAAATTCTACAAGTCACAGAATAAAGATGTGACCAAACTTCATATTCAAATGCTACTTTCATCTAACAGAAGATTAAAAAAAGCTTTCTTTAGCAAGTTGGGCCCTGTTTTCAGAAAATATTATTTTTATAAACAGGCAAAAGAGCCCTCAATTTAGGTTATATTCAGATTTCAAGAGACTTCATAGTGCATCTAAGGATGCAGTAATCTCTTGCTGACAGTAATTGCAAATGCAGTGTGGGCTTCTTGATTTCATTTACATTGGGCTGCCTCAGCTTTGGAATAGTAACTATTTAAGAGCACTAACACAATCAGTTGAACATATGTCTGTAGTGTGCAGATATTTATTCACAGACCTGACTTTTTGCCCATAGCACAAGGTCATATATTTCTCCCTTGATCACAGTGAAATAATAATTTTTTTGAGGCCTCTAGCAATTAATTCGCATTCAATTATTACCTAATTCCATGTGGATGGAATTTGTGGACTTCTTGGATATGTTTTTTGAAGACTGAGAAAACTCCTGCTTTCATTTACATGTAATGAAAATATGAATAAATTTATAAAATAAAGAAACAAATGTTTAAAGAAACAAATCTTTCGGCATTAATAGTTTCATTTAGGATTTGATCCTTATTTAGAGAAATATATCCTATTCTGAAAATAGTGACTTCAATGGAAATTATTATTTTCATTGTCTACTTTTCTTGTCATTATATCTAGGATGGAAACCCTAAATAGAAAGAAACATCATGTTAGTCTGAGGTTACACTAATGAAGAAAAATTCCTTGTAGCCACAGAAATGAAGAAATTTTACTGTGTGGTGTAAAATATAAATATGTATTTTACTAACATAGCCTGTACTTTCTTTCAGGCAAGCCAATCCAACAAGGCAAACAAAGCACATTTTTCAAGTAGGAGTTGCAAGTGTTCCATGTGTCAGAAAATCAGCCACCTCGACTGAGATGTCTAAGAATGGGCTCAGCTATCTGCCTTTGAAATCTGTATTTGAGATTTGAGTGAGTAGGAGGGAAACAGCATAAATGTGCATAGAATCATACACACAATTTTCTGAAAGCAGACCCATAGGGCCCATTACAAACCAGCAGAGTTTTCTAGGTTTTAGAAGGGGGTCTGCTCCCACCAAATATGCACATCCCAACTCCCATACTTCAATGAATATCTGATCCTACTCCACCTGCACATGCTGTCAGCACACTCACCCTGTCAATCTTTTGGAAACCTTTCTGCAGCAAAATAATTATGCTGCTGCTTTCAGTATGTCTAATTTTTTTCTCTCCTTGCTTTCCAGAGATCAAACAGTAACAGCACAAAGAGCATCTTCCTCTACAGGAACATTTACTTCCACTTAGTTACTCATGCAAGGTCCTAAAGTCCTGCTGCAGAGTTTGCAGAGCATTTACCTCTCCAAGTTCTGCTGACATTCCAGTACTTCAAATTAATACTGATTTCCTTTTACAACACACAGTTGGAAAGGCTGAAATATACAACTCTCTCTAGGTCTGAAGAAAAAAAAACATCTTATGAAAGACAAAAGGACAGGGTTTTTTTCTTCTTTCACCAACCAATATTGAAAAATATTTGATATCTGTTAATTAAAATTACCTTTCCTAGAAGAACAACTATTTGTACATAAAGAACTATATATTTGTTTAACAGTACACCAACATGTAAGAGTAAGGTATCTCATGTTTTAGCATCTATGATACTCATATATACATTCATCCTTCCCTAAATACATGAACATATACAATCCTCTTTCAGATCCTTTTAAAACAAAAACTGAAGGCATTTTATACTTAAAAGAAATTATTTCTGTTTGAAGCATTATCCTGATTTCTTCTGTTACAAATAATTTTTTTCAATATTCTTTTCTTTTAAAAAAAAGTATCCTGACATTTAAAGATTTTGTTGGTAACATCGTTGATGTTTGGAGAAAAATAATTGGTACACCAGTTTCATAACATGCTTCTCAATTAACTAAAAAAAAACAAAAAATCTTTTTAAAAGAGAACAACCTAAAAGATAAAGCAGAAACTAGAGGCCTCATATGTTACACAGTATTAAAACTGGATCAAGCAGAACAATAACTATTATGGTTTTAGGACTCCTTTTAGAAGGAGTTTTTATTGTTCTATGGGTAATGAGATTTCAGTTAGGAATTTATACTATTTCAGGTGTTCTTCTCTATGAGCATGCAAGATCCACTGCAATTAACTGTTCTTAATCAAGGACAGGTTAATTGGGACCTGGTGGGCATTATGCAAGAGGCAATGTGGGAAAAGCTCCAGTGCTTCTGCACTGCTTGTGTCAAATCCTCCCTACTGGAGGTGTCCTGAGGAAGGGCAGGCACTTGGGCAGCATAGAGGGCAAAAGTACACTTCATCTTGATTTTCAGTGGAAATCCAGGTCATACTAGTGGGGCCTCAGGATCTTCTGACTTCCTAGGCTTTAAGCAAGAGATGCCAGTAAAGTTCCCACAGAGAGAAAGCTGCTGTGCAGCGGTCAAGTGTTATCAAAGTCACTTTAACAATTGATGTTGGCTGCTCCTGTCACAACAAAGCAGAATTCCCCAAGTGTTGGTTGGTTTACTCATTAGCAGCTGGGTCTAGACTGCCACAAGGAAAGTTGGTTTTATCTCACTGCTGATGTTTTAACTGCAAGCCTGCTCAGTGCAAGGGGCACCACGTGTTTAAACACTCAGTGAGAAGCCAACAGGACAAAGCTACCACTTATGGCCTCTCCCTGTGTAAATGGACTCCCCTCTAAATGCAGCAGAGGCTCAGGCAGCTCTGAAGAGCTGCCAAGAGAGTTGACACAGCAATAGAAAGAGGTATCAGGCTCAGGACCAGGGTGGCTGCAGAGAGGAGCTGCCACCAACTGCAGGGTCCCGTGGGGAGGACGATGCCACCTCCTCCCTCCTGGGCTTTCCCTTCTGACCCTCAAACCCCAAATCCTCAGCTCCCTGCTCACACCAGCACTGACCACACCACCACTTTTAAACCTGTACTGTGTCAATACCCCAAACTCAACAGCTGAATTAAAATGGGTAAAATGAATTAAAATGTGGAATTGCTGTTGCTACCCTGCACTCTGAGGTGCTCAAGCATTCTGGCTGCTGCTGTACTGGAGAGCTGCACTGGGGAGGAATTTGACAGAAAGGTCCATCCTCATTAGTTTTCAGCTCTAAGAAGTTCTATAGCTTTATGTTTTTCTGAATAAGCTGAATCACACCAGAATCGTGTTTTGCATGATTTATTTTAGGTGCTTTAATAATGTATGTTGACTGTCTTGAAATAAGCAAAAAACTGGCAAAAGTTCAGAACCTGAAAAAAAAAATTAATTTTTAACAATATCCTTCAAAATAGCAACTTTAACAATCATATTGATTGGTCTCTCTGTGGCAGTCTAACCATGTTTTGCTGCAGCCAGAATTCAAAAGCAAAATTGAACAGAACTCCTGTATCAAGGGGTCTCTGAATAAGATTTACATTCTGAAAATAATTATTTGGTATTTTCTTGGATTTAATAGCAAGATGCATGCACTCCCACAGTAAATACAGTATCAGGTTAAAATGGCAAATATCACTGTAAAAAATGATATCACCAGCAAAGTCTGACATGAGATAAACTTGTGTCTTAACATGTTTTTTTAGGAGACAAGTTACTTGGGGGTGAAAACTAACTTCTGTTCATGTTTTTCAGTTTGACATTAAAAAAACCATTTAAGTTGAATCACTGAGTTTCTCAAATCCACCAACTGAAAAGAATTTCACTTGTTATTTCTATCTCCCCTTCATTCCAGTAAAAGAGAAATAATTACACAATTATAATATTTTTTTTTTTCAATTCAGAGGTCATACTGGTCAAGTCATGTAAGTGTTTTCATCTAGATCCAGATAAGAAAACCAGCTCCAAGACCCAAAGGCAAGAAGGTAAGAAAAGTGAAATGCAAACTTTTAAACTTAAAGTAGACTTGGTACTAATGAAGGAACAGAGGTGAGCATACAGTAATGGAGGTAATAAAGCAAATATATGTGAAATTAAACAAACAAACAAACAAACAAAACCCTTCCCATCTAGAATCAGACTTTTTCTTTAAACTGAAATAAGAACTCAGGGCTTAGATATGCTCTTGGAAGACAGAATACACTCTTGTCAGTAAGTCACTATATCAGGCAGATCTTAAATACTGCAGGAAATTCATATGCTCCTACTTAGATTTCTGTGAGATCAAATATGTCTCTTCACCTACTGTCACTTCAAAGTATGCCATGCAGTCCCAGGTTTATACTCTGGAATTGCTTTTATGGCTCTTCGGTCAAGATTACTTATCAAACACTTTATAAATTGCTGACACAGGGCAATACAATACTTGACTTCACTTCTGATCACATCAAAGTCACTCTCATATCCAGAAGTTTTGGATATGTTTTTTTCCTTGGTCTCAATGATACACTAAATGTGACACAAACACGTGGCTGACAGATACTTCTTCAGAAAACAGTTCATAAAATAACCTAAGGTCTCACATATTCATAAAATTCAGGAATACACTTGGAAGCAGAGCTCAAGTATCTCAGAAAGCTGAAGACTTTGCTCAAACATGCAGTCCAGCCACATTAATTATACCACCCAAAGCTAAAAAATGTGCTGAAGATCACTGCATAGTACCACAGGCAATCTTGGAAATGACACTGTCAAAAACAACACATCAGATTGTGTCAAAAAAGAACTGACTGTCAGTTTATTGTTCATAATAAATGCTAACTACATCTCAAGAGACAAAGCCATATTTTAATGAAAAAGAAAATTAAATGGAAAATACATTTATTGTGGAAACCTGCCTTGCCATAACTGTTTTACTCCCACAGTAGCTGTTGCAGCAACTGTATATACAAGAGGTCTCTGAATGGCATTTGTGTGACTCACCCAAAGATACCAACACCTGCTTTTGTATGAACCCTGCTGACAGGAGGCAGCAGAAGCAGGATAAGCTCAGTTTAAACAGGACTGCTGCTGTCTGAAAATGGTCCTCCCAGATTCTCTTCAGATTCAATCAGAACAAAACCAAGACACATTAATAACACACAAACAAACAAGTCCCATATTAATTTTAATTTAATTCTGAAAAAATACATCTTGTTTATGCACACTGTGGGGGGTTGACCCCTACTGGATGCCAGGTGCCCTCAGCTGGCTGAGGGGAGAAGATAAAACAAAAGGCTCATGGATGAAGGTAAGGACAGGGAGACATCACTCACCAGTTACCATCCTGGGTAAAACAGACTTGGCAAGGGAAAATTAGTTTAATTTATTATCAGTCAAATCAGATTAGGATAATAAGACATAAATTCAGCTCTTAAAACATCTTCCTCCCACTCTTTCATAAAATCATAAAATGGCTTTGGTTGGAAGAGAGCTTTGGAGACCATCTAATCCAACCCTTGCACAATGAGCAGGGGTATCTTCAACTACATGAGGATGCTCAGAGGCCTGTTAGCACTCACCCTGAATGTTTCCAGGCATGGAGCTTCCAATAACTCTCAGGGCAACCTTTGTAAGTGTTTTAACACCGTCATTGTAAAAGATTCTTCCTTATCTCCAATCTAAATCGACCTTTATGGAAGCCACCTTACAACTCCCCTGCTACCAAAACCTGGCCACATAAAGCCAATACACACACTCATTAGTTCTCACCTCTATGTGTATCAAGCTCAGAGCAAGAAGCATCTCTTTTAGAAAAAAACTACTTTGTATTCCCTTGGGATTAGCACCAACTCTTTATACTCTGCATTTAAAGCAACTTTGTAACTTCATACTGCATCCAAAGCAATTACTGTTCTCACAAAGTTGTCAATTGCACCATATCATGTTCTGATTTTTAGAAAACTCTGCAAATTTTAATACCCACTAATTCAAAAGACTTTTGTATATAAAAAAGTGAATGAAGAAGAATGTGAGAAAACGATAACAAGGGTATCTGGGTTACTGTGTAATATGTGAGTGATCACAGAGGAATAGTTTCTACCTTTGTGTCAGGGAGTACAGTTTGCTCACAGAAACAAACCCAGAAGTTACATGTTCCCTATGGAAATAAGACTTCTTTTTTCTTATAATCCTCTTTGAAGTATCATTACTACTTTCATGAGAGATTTAAAAAGACCTGTGTATGGATTTTAAGTCCAGAAAACTAAGCACAAAAGAAGGCACACATGATAGATTTTGTTCTTTTTTTTTTAAAAAAAGATACCTTTCCTATCTTATTGGAAGTGATGTAAAATAATTCCTATAACAATTATATGCTAATATCTGCATATGAATCCCTAATAACAAGAATTCCAGGCTAGAGGTGAGGGAAGAGACAGAGAGAGAGATGAGGTAAAAATATAACTTATATCCCAGAAGTAGTTTATGTTTTATACCATATAGTTTTAGTTTTATAAGCCACTTATCTTCTATAAGAAATCCCAGAGGTATAAAGATGAAATGAGGCAAACTATGGCTGAAAAAGGATGGATGTAAGACACTCATAGCAAAAGTCACTGTTACACTATTCAGTGTAAAGCCACTTATCTTCTATCTACACCTATTTGACACATAATCAATGTTGTGTATAAAGAATTTTCATGGCATAGACCTATTCATAACTGACAGAGTAATGTCACTATTTAGTAAATACTCACTGAACAAGGGGTAATAATGCACCTGCATCATGCACTCATTGAGTGGTTGGTCTCATTGAGTTTAAAACTTCCTTTCAGATACACTATTTTTATCTGAAATGCCTATTGTGTTAAACTGAAATTCACTCATTAACATTAGTACAAAAACCTCTGTCTGTACAGAAAAGCCTACCTTCCTCTCTTAAGCATGAGAAAACTTCATGACTGACCAACCTCATAAGAGAGGAGCTTCCTGGAATAGGCAACTTTCTTAATTATCTCACCTACTTTACCAAAGTACTTTTTATAAAATTAAGGAAAAAAAAATGTTGATCTGAAATTCAAATTTGAGAATTTGTCTATAATCTTCAAACAGCTTCTATACATTTGACTTGGTAATATAGAAAATTCAGAATTCCCTTTCCACATCAGTGAGTTTTCTGAAAAAAATACCGTTTCACACACAGTGCTTCATAATCTAACTGCACCACTAAATGAAATACTGATGCTCAGTTTCCCAGTGGAGCTTTGTGTTCCCTTTGCAATCTTGCTGAAAGCCTGAAAACCAAACACTGACACTCAGAGTTCTGATGCCTGTTATTCAGCAATTGCATCTGTTTGCCCAGGGCACACACAAGTGAGGACAGACATGAGTTGCTGCTTAAACAATATCTCAAGGGAATGCAGCCTTATAAGAAACAAAATGTAATAAAATAGTCTGTAGGAGGAAATTTTAGGAGCTGATGAAAAAGGAAATACAGCAAACCTTTTACATTTCCTCTTTGTACATCCATTTACTTGCCAAAGGACATGCTTGGTATGCAGAAGTTATCTTAGATTAAAGGAAATGAAAAAAGAAAGAACAACCAAGGAATGACTTTACGATTCATATATTTGCATATTAAAAAACCCCCAAAAACCCAAAAAAACAACAATGAGCCAAAGCAGGCAAAAGGAAAAGCTTTTTCATAAGCAAAGGTATGATCTTCAGGAAATAGAATAACACCATCATCCTTCAAATACACCTATACTCATGCCACAGCAACCATCTGCCAAAATGATCTTGCTGTCACAGTTAATTCCAAGAATCAGACACACAGTCTGCTCAGCACAACACCAAGCTCTATGCAGATGGGATGTGAGCTTTGAAGCACAGCCTGCACTGATTTACCAACATCAGCAGGTGATCCCTAAGACCTGAGGACAGCATCCCAAATTCAGGGATAGAAAAGTAACTGTTGCCCAGGATTAGCTTTCTATCAATCAGTGCTGCTTTAATCTCTGTTGTGAAAACTATCAAATCAGAAGGATTAAAATGTTTGATGGGCACTAAACAGTCAAGCCAAACTTCTGTAGCAAAAAGAGAGTTCCTTGAAGGAACTGTGAAACTGGATTGAATAACTTTTCCCTGCTGTTCCTACCAGTCCCTCAGGGACTAAATCTCTCTGACAAACTGCCCCAGCACAAAAGGCTTGCTTTAGAAGAGAGGCAGTACTCTGCCTGCTCTTGCAATGTGTCTCATTCTACCTTTGTAGTAATTCCAAAACTTGAGCTCTCCCTGCATCCCTCTCAGCTCTAGACTGCCTGCTACAGAGGAGAACACCATCAGGACCTGTGCAAGTCATCCTTCAGGTCTCCTGCAGGGCAATGCCAGTTTAAAGCAAAGAGATCTCTTTTATCCCTGGATAACCCAGAAAAGTCTTGGGTCTAATTCCTTTAAAATAGAAAATAGACTTCTATAAATTCCATTGCAGGTCCTCTCAAAAGGGGGACAATAAACACTTTAGTCTCCTGTACATTTATTGTTCTGTGTAATCTGACTTTGCATGTCATCATTATTTAAAGAGTATAAATAGTCTAAATATCGTTTCTCAGTTATTTAATGCCAATATTTTTGTGTGACTGCATTCCCTAAAAGTCATGGGGAAATATATGTAGCAATTGGAACGCTGCAGTTACAGTATTAGGATGATTTCTGGCAATGAATGGTAAAACCTCAGCAACTTTGTTTCAAGAAAAATCTAGACTTTTGAAATTCCCTTTGACTTGGAATTAACCTGAGGCGTTTTACTTTTAGTTCCTTCCTGAAAATTACAAAGAGCACCCTGACAGCTAGCAAGTCAATGGCTCAGATATACCCTATGTAAAAAGCCAAGATTCATGCAGATCTTTCTTTTAAAAAGTTAATTAAAATTACCACTAAATTTTTTTTACAAGCTGAGACTTAAATGAAGGTATTTGAAGTTATTACTGATTGCTAGGATATAAAAAAAAAGACCAAAAGACCAACAAAAAATACAACCCAAAAAGAAGAGAGGGAAATTACTAGACTGCTGTGTAGTAGTTCTTTTTAACTGACTCTTTTGGGGTACCTCAGACCTGGAAACTACTGTTCTCTGAGTTTCACTTGAAGTTATACTTGAAAATCCCATCCAGAATAAAATAGGAACATTTTATGAATGACTGACTTGGAGCGATGTTTTAACTTTTAGCTTTCATATTTTCCAGATTCTGAACTGCATTAGTGTGTGACTGAGCTTCATATGAAGTGCTAGCAAGTTCTCATCCCACTTTAGTCAGACAAAACAATCATTTTCCAGCCCAAGAACCAAGGACATTGTTCCAGGTTGCATCTTCAGGCCCAAAAAGTGCAAACAGCAGGGAATTGAGGAGAGCAGTCTGGGAGGATGGGACTGCATAGCCTGAAGCTGTAATAGGACAATTAACCCCAATATGGAAATGGACCAAAAATTATAAAATTGTGAAAACTTGTGACCCAGAGTCCATCTTGGGTCCATCTTGGGTCCACCTTGGGTGGAGCCATGGCCAGGCTCTTGTACTGCCCAAGGTGTATCCTTTGAAGGCCTTTTGATAAATACCTACTTTAATCCTTTAACACTGTCTAGCCTCTGTTCTAGGTAGCCTCTCAAGGCATCAGGAGAGGGGACCTAAATAAAATTTCCTATAATAATAATCTCTGAAAAAAAATCTGAAAAATACTTTAAAATGTTTAATTTTTACAACTTTTCATCTTCTACAAACCAAATAAACAGCAAGAGACATGGATTTGTTTAATTAGTGAGATTTCTTTCAACTTTGATTGAAAAAAAATGTTAAAATTACTACTAATATGTAAATTGTCACTGAAGTTACATGTCCCTGTAACAGAGATATGAACTTGAAATATTTAATGATTAAGACCAGCATTGTGTTGGACTCACAGCATTCATTAGTTATTAATAAAATTTTCTGGAATTTATAAAAACAGAAAATGAAGATCACTGAGTTTGTTACATCAGAAAAATAACACTTCCATTTCACCAGCATGCCTTCCTGCAACTGCTCATGAAGAGAAGTTGGGCTATCCCTGTCTCACCAAAAAAAGGCAAATTACTCTCAGAAAGATGCAAGCACAAATAGGAATGGGTATTGTTGGGGTTTTTGGTTTGTTTGTTTGTTTTTCTGATAAGTTGCAGTGGAGATGTTCTTAAGTCTCTTTGCTCAGTGATTTTCCAATAATTTCCTAAGGAAACATAACTGAGAAAGAAAATATTTTCTACCTTAATGAGCTCTCAAGCCTAGGTTCTGAGACAGGCAGAGCTATTTTGTTCTTGGTACCACTGGTTTGTGGTTTTTTCCACTTAGGTAAAGTCCCAGGATTGGAGTTCTGGGGTGGAGACCTCCAGGCTGCTCGGGAGGGACAGGCAGGGCAGGCCAGGTGGAGGTGTCACACCCCAGGTCACCTGAGGGAGAGGCTTGAATGCACAGCCCTACAGAGAGTGATGATGTGGTGCACAGCCTCTGAGCCAGGATTAGGTGGCTGGAAAACAAAGATGTTGTAGTGTATGTCTACTATATCTACAGGAATGGAGAAGAGAAGAAAAAAGATAGTTTAGAACTAATGAAGAAATAAAGCATAACACTGAAACATCCAGATGGACTCCTTTGGACAATATAATCCACAGCTCAGCATACCAGTAAATTCACAACAGAGAGAGAAGCAAAAAGCAAACTAGATAAATCTTGTGACATGCCATCACAGCATAAAACAACCAGAATAATCCTATGCTATAAGCAAACAATTATCACCTTTCTAGAAAGAAAAATTATTTACAGCTTGGTAAGATCTTGTCTGGTAATTTGTTCCTGATATTTAACTTACTTTTGTTTCACAACAGAACCACTTAGCTTCTACTGACCTCTTGTTTCACTGTAAACAATTTTTCTTCCATCTTCTTGCTTCACCCTTCAAACTTCAGTGGACAGCTATTTCTTTTGTGGACCTTTCTATACAAAGTGGCAAGGGCTGAATGAAATACAAAGTCTACAAGCCAGCTTTAATCAAACAGCAGTGCATGTTCCTGTCTTCAGAAATAGGATACTTACTGTGTTCTTTTTAATTGCCAATTCTGTAACTGTCAAATAACCAATTTTGTCTTGTCAAGTTTTGATCTTTTAAAAGCCTACCCCTATTAATCCTACTTTTTTATACACACTTGCTCAGACCACTTTGTTTGCCACTGTTCAATAGCAGTTACACACTTAAGTAACACAGCAGAAACTAATTTTTCTTTGTCTTTGTATATCTTTGGGGATGGAATTGAAAAAAAAATAATTACAAAACCAGAAAATTAATTCAACATATTTTATCCAGGATGGTTGAAGAGAGAAGGGAGTTATGAGAAACTGCATTTGTTATCAATCATTGAGGTTTGTCCTCTATGGAGAAGAAGATGTGTATTCAAGATAAAAAAAAAAAAAACAAACTAAATGCATATAAACCCCCCAAAAAAACCCAAGTAAGGTTGCAGATAATAAATGGAGGTAAAAACCCCAAGTAAGGTTGCAGATAATAAATGGAGGTCTGCACATAAATCACTTAGCTTACTTCATTGCCTAAAGCAGGCTCAGCTTTATCTGACAAGGATATAAAGAAATTATTGCTTACAAGGCACTTCATCTTTGTACATCTGGGGCCCTGTAGCTTTGTGTGCTTTTCCAATAGCCTCAAAGGGTTAAATCTGTGTCTTTATCTGCATGCAAAAGTACTGATGACAAAAGAGGCAGCAGGATGGACTTCTAACTCTGCACAGCAGGAGTGGGTTCTTAAGCTTTAAAAAAGGGAAATGAAAAAGGCAACCAACTGTCTTTTTTAATTACTAACATGTACTAGCTTCAGCAACAATTTTAATCTTACACTTGCTTTTTGGACTTTTTTTTCCCTGCAGTACTTGGCAACTTATTGGAAATGCAAGATGTATTTTAAACTTCATTAAAATGTTCAAAAGAACATTTAGTGTTAATGTTGAATCTTAGCAATCTGTCCTGAAGACCATTTGGAATATTTATTTTCTTATACAAAATAGACAAATCTATATAGTTTATGACACCATAGCTGACAGGTAGAAAAAAAATAGTAACAAGAACATTAACTTTTAGCAAGTACAGTTTTTAAAATATATGTGTATGGAAATAAGTTTAAGAAAGCCTTGTACAGATGGGAGAAGAAAGCTTTCTACTTTTTTTAATGTCCAGTATGATATATTCCTGCTTTGAATGACAGAGTTTCATCTTTTCATTCTTCCTAATGTAGGTTATTTATGTTCCTATTTTATTTTTTTTTAAATACGTAACTTTTTCACATATTTTAATTATTCTAAAATAAAGCTCTGACAACAATCCTGGGCTTAATCCTGAGCATAAAAATTACTTCCTTAAGTAATGTTTAAGATCAGGTGATTTTTTCAACTGATTTGAAAAATGTTTCTTTAAATTAGGGCTCTGGTTCACCACCAGAAGTAATTTATACTCTGGCAACTTCAAAATTGTGTGTTGGAAGCAAGTAGGTACACTACTATAAGATTTATTAAGAAACTCCCACATATAGCATCATAAAATATTCTATTTGCTTTCTTCCTCTAGCTAATTCATAATTTTACTCACTTAAAAAGATGACACACATGGAAAAAGCATGATTTGATATATTTTACTTGAGTCTTCTACCTGCAATGTGTAAAGTACTCTACCATTGCTCATGTTCCTGACCATTATTAAGATATATTAGTCACACATTAGTTGTCCTCACTTTAGCAAAACTCAACACTGACAACTACATCAGTCTGGGCTTTACCTTCCATATTTTTTCATATCTAGTTTCATTACTTTAATGCTTTGATGGTTTAAGTTGCAAGGGGACCTTGACGATAATCTAGTTCCAACCCTGTTGCCATGGGGTTTTAGACAATTTTTAGACAAATGTCTTGAATTTTTTTTCTCCCAAACTTCCTAATCCACAAAAACCCATCATATAGAAGTCATCTATATGAATATCACATTCCAAATTTTTATTCCTGTAGTAAGCTGTGTCATGGAGCAGAAAAATTTTCCTACATCTGGATGAAATGGACACCAAGTCATAACCCACTGCAGCTTTTGCCTCACAAGAGTTGAGCTTGATGAGCTTCATCCCTTGATTTCACACATCTTCAAAAGGATAACCCTGATATGCTTACAGATGAATGTCATTCTGAAGTCCAGCCTCTCTCAGGTATTCTCAAATGGAAACTCCCTCTCTAATATTTGAGCTGTTTCAAAGCCCACACCAGGACTTTTGCTATTCAGCCAAGTATCTCTGGGGCTGGTTGAGCAGAGCTTCTCAACCACCGCAGAGCTCCCAAGAACCCTTCCAATGGTAGCAGGGCCTTTATGTCCTTAAAGTGGCTGTAAAGCCAAGAACCCTCAAGTTTTCCCAGCACACTCATGCACTTGTCTCTCTTTAAAATAACCCAAACAACCAAAAGGTTCCCCACTCCCAGCCAACAGTGGGGGGAAGAATTCATGAGTGCATTCTTTTGGGTCTGCAAAAAAATAAAACCTATGCAGTTAACTTCAAGTTCTCACCAAAGATGTCACTCCCAGCAGAAATTTCTGCACATTTTGCTTTTGACTGTATTTTAGCCACCTTCCCATTTGAAGTATTTTTTCTTTTAATAAGCTTCTGATCTTTCTTATGCCCACAAGATTGAACTGAAAATTTCCAGCCTGAAGCTTCCAAAAACTTGCTGGTCTCAAGGAAATATTGTTCAAAGGGAGTCAATATGTTGGTTTAGTCCAGCTTTTTTCTTCAATCTATTCTCCAGTTCCACTGTGAAATCTGTGCCTGTAAATGTGACAATACCACTTTTCTTCTCCACAATTTGCAGGGATAAATCCCTTCTGTTTAGATTAGATATGCAGTGACATCCTGTATATACTATGCAGTGCAGTTTGCTTGTCTAAGTGCTTTCATCAAGGGCATCACAGACAAAAATCCTGAATAACCTTTGCTCATGTGCTGTGTAGTCTCAAAGTATTAAATTTGATGCAGCAAAGAAATGTTGGATCTACTCTGCAGAAGATACTGTGTCTACTCTGTTCAAGTGTGAAAGGTCTCAGAATTTCTGAAAATGCTTGTGAACTGTGAACTAGAAATCCCCTGTTATGTATAATAGTCTTATTGCCATTGCACTATTTGATTAGAGCCACTTCTCATAACTTCTGATAATTTATCACTCACAATATACAGATGCATTCAAAATGCAAGCTGAAATATAACATGTGTTTCCAAAAGTACATACAATTCACAAAATAAAATGGGCATACACTTGGGATGGTTAGATCTGGAACAGACTTATTTTGACAGCATATTAAAATATGCTTTCAGATAATTTATTTATAAGGTGATTCTGTTTGGGTATTAAATCTAAGATCACATCAATACATATTATGAAGTAAACAAATGCTTTCATCGAATTTTTTTCTCACTGTAGAAAGTTCAGAAACTGCAAATTTAGCTGTTTATGTCATGGAGCAGTAAAATATTATACATTGTCTTTTAAAAGTAATTCTGACTGCTTTTTATAGTTCTTGTTTCATATCAGTGCTAATTTTGATATCTTTGCTAAAGAATTTGTACAAATTATATCTCTCAGAGATTAAAATACTTATGTCTCTTTCTTGGACTCACATTTTTGTCCAGTATTGAATAAAATGAACAAAATCCAGAAACTTGGTGGAAAAAAGACCAATCAAACAAACACCACCAAAAGCCCCTCTCCAATGCAAAATAATTCCATTAAGAGATTGTAATGTTTATATGTTACAAACAGAATTTACTGTATAAGATTAAGATTTAATTGGCTACCATCCTCCAAACCACTATTCCTCCATGTGGAGTATTCACCTAAATTAAAACTAACACAAATCCCAAACCAGTATCCAAGTGGTTTGGTACTTTGACATTTAATCAATGGAATCTAGTTGTACAATCACAAGGTGCACCAACATTTCAAAGCTGAATTTCGACAATTTATCCCTGCTTTAAACAAGACCCCTAAAGAGGTCTTCATCTTCCACTTCTGTTCATTCATTCTTCAAACATCAATTTTTTTAGGCTTTTGCTTCTACCTGCAATTATTTTTAATAAACCTAGACAAAACTTGTAAACTTGGAATATTTGTTCAAAGCACAGCTTCATACAGAAACTCATAGAAATCTTAAATTGTCACATGGCTATTTCCAAGTACCTAACCTCTATAGTGTTATATTTGTCTAAACACATTTTTTCACATGCAAAAATATCACAATTAAACATAGTGGTTATTAAAAATAAATAAGACAGAAGTTAGCCAATGTAATTCAAAGTCAGAAACATAAATAGTTTGGTAAGATCTATTCACTGTGGTTCAACCTTTGAAGTTTTCTGTGAAGTGCTAAAATAGTCAGAATCAAAAAAGCTACAGCTTGAGATACTTCAAGTGAGCTGTGCAATATAATTGCACAGCTAATAGAAGCATAATCATCTCAGCAGGAATTAAATAAGGCAAATACAACTGCTGAGTTGTTTTTCAATATTATTAATTTCAAAGCAAATCTTGCACATGCTGGCATATTTAGGAAGCCAGGCAACTTCAGATCACAAGAGTACACATTTTAAGAGCTTTCTTCTGATGATGCAGCATGTAATGAAAAAGCTTTGAAACAAACTTAACTCAAATGTTTAATGTACATATAAAAAATACATCTAAACCCCATATAATTCATACTTCAACTTACTGCATTTAAAAGCTTTTCTTACAAATTGAACTACAGAAGAACTTGGTAGAATGAAGTCAGCAGCTACGCAAACCCTACAATGCTGTTTTTTTTCCTTTCCCATTATTTCAAGTTAAAAAATTAAGGATAAATTTGTTAAGCCTTTTTCAACACAAAACCAGGAAAAGAGGAGGGAAAAAAGCATTTTTACTCTGTTTTAAAAGAAAGGGTTTGTTACTAAAATAAAATCAAGTAAATAATAATTAATAATGATATTCTGTGTAGAGGAGTATTGTAGCGTTGCTATTGCATAAGCAATAACAAAAAGCAGAAGGGCAACAAAGAGCAGAAATGTAGCCTAGATACCACTTGTAACAAAGACTGAGAAAACAACCCAACCCACAATGAACAAAAGGAATATGCTGCAATATGGAGTCACTGGCTTTACATGAAATCTCTAAAAGATCAGGTTACAAGGTGCCATGTACCCACAGCCTTTTAAAATCTAACACCAGTAGTGACATGAACTCCAGAACTGAGCATCCAGCTGTCTGTAAAAGGCTGGCAAAAGGGATATTTCTTAAAAAGTGTCTCCAGGGTCTCTGAAGTTCCAGTTCTTGTGCATCCTGTCCAGCCTTGAATCTGTGAGTGTGGCACTAATGTAATGCTAAAATCTGTTTTATTTGACATCAGTCTGCCAGCATTTCATCATTTTTACTGAATCAAGATGCCAAAATATATACAATTATCTGATTAAGAAACTTGATTAGTGGAGCTGTTTTACTTGTCATACTTAAATGGAAGAGAAGACCAAGCAGCCTGCTTGGCAAATCAGGCAGTATGTGCTCTGCTCACAAAATCTCCTGTAGCCTGGAGTTCTCATAGTCATTCACCACTCACACTGCCAGAAATGCCTTTCTAGAGAGGCCTCAGGCTCAAAAAAGTTTTGGCAGTTTCAAGATGGGGTTTTGATGAATGCCTTGGCTGCTGGCAAACTGCACACAAACACAAATCCTCTCCTGGGGACTGCAGCTTCACCAGGACATCCCTTCCTCAGCCTCTGCTGCTTCCAGGTCACTTCAGAGTAAGGGGAACAAATGATACCACCAAAGGTTGGTGGGTTTTTTCTGGAATTGAAAGTTCTGGAATTTGTGATTTCTTTTCCTGGTGAAGTTCCTAGGGATTACTAAAGGTCTTTGAAAGTGAGAAGAGAAATCGATAAGCTCCAAAGCATGTCTAATTTCAGGGTCATTTAGAGAACTTTTCATTCTGGTCTGATTCAGCCTAATATCAAATTGAAAATTTTCTTAGTGAATTGGAAGTTCTGGGGTTTGGCCAAATCTTGAGGCCCAACCATATAAAAGGTATCCTTTCAGAGTTGGGGTAGGATGGGAGCTGTTTTTTTTCTTCTCCTCTTGCTCCCATTTGCTCACCAGTGTGTTCTGAGACAAGAAAAAACAGAGAAGATAATTTTTTTTTTTTAAATTATAGTATAAGATTCCTTATTGTCTTTTCAATCTTCAGAAACTTCCAAGATCATACTTAAATGGAAAGTCTCTAAAATGCTCTTCCAAAGCTAACATCTTTCCATGACAAAATTCAGCTTCAAGCTGATGCCAAGAAATGACATTCTATAGTTCATTATGTGTCCTTCCTGATAAAAAGTGAAAAAAGATACCTTAAGGTATTTTTAGATGTTTTAGAGCCATTTGTAGAATTCTAATATCTGCTTTGACTCTAGACAAAGACAGTAAAACTGACAGTCACTGAAATAAAAGTCTGATTTCTAATCCACCTACTACTCTTTGCTTTTTTGCTGTCCACCAAGACTGCTGTAATCACAACAATTTTAAGAGAACTAAGACTTGGCTCAGCTCTACCTATCAAGGTGTGCTTGGAAAACATGAGTATAATTCTACTTTTAATAGAAGATCCTTTATTCAAAGTGGTTTACGTATTTCCTTAAAATAAGGCATGCAAACAACAGATGGCCAAGCATATGGTGCAGCACTTACAGATATAACCAAAAAAACCTTTTAAAGCTGCTCAAAAAGTAGGAATGACCCAGGTAGCCTTGGGTCAACTGAGCAAACACAACTTGACTGCAGCCTTTTCTCACAGAAGAGCAGCAACTGGCCAGCCCAGACAGGTGTGAGAGGTCTTGGTTCACGGACAAAAAGTGAAACAAAGGGACAGCTCTTTCTGAATGCCACAGAGCCAGGGGGGCTATCAGTGTCCTGACACTTGGCATCAGATGTAAAAACTGCCCAGAGCACAAACAGGGCCAGGATCCTCTAACTGGTGGCACAGAAAGTCTGCTCTTAGCTGGTGCTCTGTTTTATTATTAATTAGGCATATCTGCAACTCCACAACAGCTGCAATGGTGCTGTGTTATGCAGAGGAAGAGGAGGAGAGTGAAACCAGGAGTACTGCAAACAAATAACAAAATAGCCTTTCTTCCACTGTCCCATATGATAGACCTTTTAAAATGATTTTTCAAGCCTCCTTAATTTCTTTTCATTNTCATGTGACACAGCAGGAATGAACATGCTTTATGATAGACCTTTTAAAATTATTTATCAAGCCTCCTTAATTTCTTTTCATTTGCTTTTATTACATTCTTAGTGTAAGTATGTGCAAAAGCATCTGCATTCATGTAGTCAGTGAATGTTTAAAAGGACAAAGGACAATATTTTATATTCAGAATTGAATTAAGCTCAGTCTGGTGTTATACCTAAGCAGTTTTTAGTTTGATAAGGTATTGTGTGTGCCCCTTTTACTTAGAGGTCATGAGTTCTACTCATTGAAAATATAAATACACTACCAGATACACAAATGTTTTCCATTTTGCTTCTCAACTTACCTTAATTTGATTGTATCAGCTGTGGGAAACAGTCAACTTATATAGATTACAAATGACTTTTCACCTTTCTAAAACACAGATGTCTTTTGAATGCAAACCTAACTCAAGCTAACTTGTTCTCAGGACAAGGAAGTCAACACATGCTGTATGTCAGGTTTGTGTTGACCACCAAGTCAGAAATCCAGGAATCTGAAGGTCATGTCCTATAGCAAAAGGAAGATCTGATCCTGAATGAATATCCTGCACTAGGAGATAGCTGAGGTCTGTCGGATCTCAGCGTAGAAAACAGATTTCAAAAGAAGGAACCTGTTTTTGTGGCTGAGAAACAAGAATTCTCAGCAGAGAAAAGGAGGTTCTGGTTGCTGTTTAAGATAAACATAAAAATGTTTCCCATTGTGGAATTTCCCTTTGTACTTTATAAAAAAAATGCAAAAATTCAGCTAAAGAGAATTTAATGCTGTCTTTTCAGATTATCCTGTCCTTGCTACTTCAATATTGGTGGTGTCTCTAAAAGAACACTAAAGTTGTTATTTTATAATTCTGCACATCTTTAACTTCAGTTCAGACATTATTTATGTCATGGAAATTGGATTTTTTTGTAACAGCAAACAACTTTTTCTAGCACCAGAGGGACCACAGCAGTAGCAAATGGACAAGACTTTTTCCATATCAAAAAAAAGAAGGGATGGAATAAACCCACCAAAGTAAAGCCTGTGAAAAAGATAAAAAATTAAACACTTAATGGAGGAGATACCATTTTCACATAAGAGGACTGTAAATATAGAATGTGGGTAAAAATCAGACGTATCTTTCTTTTTTGTGAGCCACTTGAACCCCTCTATGGGCCATCAAAAGAGATCAGTTTTGCTGCCTCTTTTAAACTTAAAAATGTAACTAGAGCAATTAGGATGCTCTAGTTAATTATATATTCTTTGCTATGTCTTCAGCTAATTTAGCTTCCTGGCAGAGTGGACATAAGAACAGCCTTGCAATAGAAGCCTTGATAATTTAAAAGAAATGAAAAGAAATACTTTACTGAGGAAGAAACTTTGGAGACTATTGGAGAATTGGAGAGACTATATTTGAAATATATTTCTTGAGAACAATGGTAAAGTGCACATTTCCCAAATATTACAAGAAAATTCATTTATTTGCATCATATAAAGCACAAAAAACAAATTAGCTCATCATATAAAGAATATCCTCAAATATGCCAAATGTTATTGTTTAATTGCTAAATAAATTAGACTATTAAATGGAAAATTTTTTTCTTCCTCTTTAAACTCAAAATTATTACTAATTGCCAAAAGTGATTTCCCTGTGTCTCCAATAAATCAGAAAACTATATTAAATAATTTAAAATCAGATAAATAGGATACTACTTACACTAAAACTCTTACACGGCTTTTTCACTGCTATATTATTACTGCTTTTTATTCAGATACATGCTGCTTCTGAAATGCTAGAGTTGCCATTTTATGGCTTTGCACATCAATTCCTTTTAGCTAAATATTTTTCTTCAGAGACCCTGGAGCTAGCACACATGTATGACACTCCCTTAACATTACAAAGTCCAGAAAATGGGTAATTTTAAGGAAAATGTATTGAAATGGAAATAGAACAGTGAAAATATATAGTGTTAGTCCCTTTCTGAAACAGCACTGTTGCTATGGCAATTCTCAAATCTAGTATTTTCATGAGAAAACTCTCTTCATTGAAAGAGCCTGAATTTATATCCACCTTCATATTTATATGCTCAATTACACTTCAGAAACAGCATATGAAAGGTTTAGTTTTGCTTCTGTAACTTTTAGTCAATTCTCTAAGTAGATGTTTCTTAATATTTGGCTTCAAATTGTAAGACTCTTGAGTGTCAAAATCAAGTTCCTTTTTTAATTCACCTAGAAATTAGTTGATACTGCCTTGACAGCTTTTAGACATTCTGTCAACTCTTATGGGAATAAATACAAATGAAGCTAATAGGTTTGTCCTATTAAAATGGAAACACTACTACACTGAAGTTATTTTGATAGAAAAGTGTGCATCTTAACTCATAACAGCAATGAATGTGCATGTTAAAATCTTTCCTCTGAATACCTCACAGTTTAACAACCCAAAGGAAATATCATAAAGGCATTTTAAAAGTAAGTTAATCATTATTAATTTGTTGATAATTGACTGCAATGACTTTAACCCAAGCACTTTTCATCACTCTGATGTATGTATAATAAACAGTTCAATAGGAATCTCACTGTGACACAGCATTAATTAATATCTGCCTGTTACAGAGTTACAGGTTTCCAGTAGCCTCTGCAACAATGATTCTTTGGAGGAAATGTCAAATCTTTCTTATTTCAATGGTACTCATTATAATAGCATTACAAAATACCATATGCCTCTGCTGTGGGTATATTCTGTAATTCCAGTGCCACCAGCAAGGAAAAAAAGCCCTTGTGCTGAACATGGTGTGTTCAGCCAGGGAACTCAAACACCCAAACCACCTTGCATCGTTCTGTCAGGTGCTGAAGACAGGCAGTGTCCCTTTTGGAAAGGAGATGAAAATGCTTCAACATTTTCTTTCCTTTCCTGCAAAAGTATAGCAAGCAAGCAAGCAATTCAAAGAAGAGTAATCAGACGTATGAAGAAACTACGACTTATAGCACAAATTTCATAGCACCAGTTTCAAATCTGACACTGTAAAAGCAGGCTCTTGTGAAGGACCTAACTGAAGTTAAGAAAACCCCCATAAATAAGTGACAGACCATAGAGGCCAAAACATGTGTTCCAACAGCTCAGAGTAGGATTATAGTCCTCAGGAAACTTCTGTACATTCAGTTCAAGGGGAAAAAAATACTACTTCACACTATTAAATTACATGGCTTTTTTTTTTTTTCTCTTAAGTCTGATAAAATTATTCTTAACAGTCACATTTCCCCAAGGGTTTATGAAGCAGAAGTTTCAGAATGCAGCATGATAGGTCTAGACACACATGGCTGTAAACATATAAAGGATTGCTAAAATACACTTTGAAAAACCCTGCTTAGTGCTATCTCTGCTTTGGAATTCAGAAGTCAGCAAAAGAAGCATAGAGGGATATTGCTTGCAGCTACCAACTTAAAAAAATGAACTGGGAATCCAGAAAGAAAAGTAGGTAGAGTTTCTTTATACTTCCAAATACAACATTCTGAATTCTTTAGTTATTTACTGTACTACAGTGCACTTAAAAACTAGCATTTATATTGTACACCAAGGATTGGTTCTAGTGATGTTTTTATGACACAAGACTAATTGTGGCCCTGTTGAAGACAACTCAGGCACTGGTAACTATAGAGACATCACAAAACAATAAAACCATGGGTTCATGTTCATCTTAGTTCTACTTGTGTGCAGTATTTTGGTATGCAAAAGTAATTTTATTGAAATGGGACTAAAATGGTAGCTGTTGTATCATTGCTATGTTAAAGACAGGTTAATGGCTACATAAAAATTCATATAGTATGAATTATGTTAATTCTATAGTACAGATATAAAAAAAAAAATAAGTTTAGAAAAGGACAACTGATATATCCTGGCTTTCATGTCCTTTTTTTTTAAGATAGGTTCAACATAAAAGACATTGCCTTTCCAGTTATTACACAACATTTAAGTGCTATGGACATATGGGGAGAATTTATTTAGTTATTTATTAGCATCCCTAACCACCCTCCTCCTTCCCCCAGCTTTTATCTGGCCTGAGTTAACTTTTATTTATTTCATCTTCATTCATCTGCTTCAGTCCTCCCTAATTCTCTGTAGCTTTTGGAAAAACACATAAATAATAAGATATTAAACACCATTCTTGGTCTGTTGTGACTTCTTCCTTTCATTTAGGCACATTCAGGGACTTTCAAAAAGATTCCTGCTCTGTAAGTAAGATTGTGGAGTACATGAATACTGAATTATTGAAATCTTAGAAATACACTATCACCCTGATTGAGGGTGGGAATTATGACTCAGAACTATGCCATCTTTTATTTTGATTTAATCACAAAATCATAAAACAGAATATTAATATACACTATACATGCCATAAAATGATATTTCACTAAAGCATGCACATGAAAATTAATATATTTCCTAAAACCAAATCACCATAATGAAAATTATTCAACATGTTCCTATTAAATTTACTTTGAAATTCATTTATTGCGCTGAAAAGCTTTAATTTTTAAAATATTTATTCCTATCAAAGGAAGACAACCAGCTCTAAAAATAGCCCTAAGTGATACATTTGGGGACTGAATGCAACCTGATTTAATCTGGACAAGCCAAAATCTGAATCTTTATGCTCATCTGACCCTAGTATTAAAGCCAATGAGCTTTACATGCTTTCAGAATCAATTTTCTAAAGTTAAGATAATTCTCTCTAAAGTTAAGATAATTCTAATTTTAACATGTTCTAGAAGTTAATCTTCTGATATTTTATGTCATTAGCTTAAACCATAAGACACTCACATGTTCATTGTACTTTTCGAAAAAAATTAATCCTGAGATAACTAGGAGAGTCTAGCAAAAAAAAGCCTCAGGAATCATGTTGAACAGCTCACACAGACCTCATGCAGCCATCCCATGCAAATATGATCCTCATTATAAAAGATTTCCTCACTGCTTAAAAACAAAGTTATGATACCGCTACTTTGCTGGCTTTTTACCCTCTTATAATAACAATTTTCCTGCCGTATTAATGACAAATACATCATAATTATCTCTCTTCACCTTCAGCTAGAACAGCACAGAACAGCCCTTAATCTAATTACATCTCTAAATTCATAGGAAAACAGTCAATCATGCTAAAGACTTGTTTGACTACAAAACCAGTAATGATTCAAACAATTAAGACTATCATCACTGCCTCCATAATTCACAGATTCAGGAAAGCAACACCATTGTAATATGAAACACTGAAATACTTTCTGGATAGCAAGAGGAGTTTCTGACTTCTGATTTCCTTGGTTCTGTCAACTTTGCCAGCCCATTAACATTAAAATAGCTGCTGACATCTGGCTCAAGTCTGGGCACCAGTTCAGTGGAAATCTCCATCTCAATAATGCCAGAAGACTGGTTTAGAGGTTATGGAACATCAATTTGTTTTGTTTTCCCTCCACACCTAGCAGCACACATACATTCTTTAAAACTGTAATACAATTAAACAGTATGATGGTTTGGGAATGTAATGTAAAAGGAATTGAAAAAATCCAATTTCAGAACTGCCAAATTTATTTAGTACAAGCAATGATTTTAACTTAAGCCCAGGGAACCCCAGTCCTGCTTTTCTTCAAAAATGCTGAAGCACATCTAAAACAAAACAAAAGTATGGCTTCTTTACAGAGCATTGAGTGCTAAGCATTTCAAAACAACTGAATTTTCCAAAGTACAGCTGAAGATAAAGCCAACCCCACTAATGAACAAGGGTACCTGTGATTGTACCCAACATACCCAAACCAAATCTGGCTGGAGTGCACTATGAACTCAGAGGCTGGAGTGTCAAATAGACCAGCTTTTAAAAAAAAATTAATAGATTTTTAATTTGAAAGGATATTTTCACGTCCTTAGAGTCTCATACCTACATTTATTTTTTACTTTCTTTCTCCAACACTGCTGCATATGTTTGCTCTGCAAAAACAAATATCACAGCTATTCTCTCTACCCACCCCCAGATGGAAAGCCCTAACAGCAGCTAAACAACTATCCTGAAAATAAAAAGTAGTATCAGCTACTCATATCAATTTATAAAAACCATACATATCCCTGTGTATGCATTTTTTTGCATTTGCAGGACTAATTTCCTCTGACAATATACACACCAACATCAGCAAAACAAGATTTGAGCATTTGTTTCTACAATTTTTCCTTTCAGTGGTGCAAATGTTAAGGCAAAATTTAAGGAACAAAGACAAAAAAATAAGAAGAAAGAATATGAATTTTAAAGTTTTTTTAACTCAAAATAGGTGTCAGAAGTGTAGCACAAAATAACTTAAAATAGAACAGTATTTCTCTGTGCCTGAAAAGGGAGATGAATAGGGAATTGTTTAAATTTATTCTCTCTCTATTCATTAATATTCCATGAGACAATTATGATAGACTCAAAATAATTTATTTAAATTACAAAATAATTTTAGCAAATAAATTTGCTCTGTAGAACATGCTGAAACTGTTTATTAACACCATTTGTTATCCCTAACAAGAGCAGCATCACTTAGTTTGTTACAGAAGCCACATAACATTGCTTCTTTTCCACCCAAGTGGATGTGTAGCTCCTAAAGTAAGATTTCCTAAGTATAACACAATTTCACTCATTTGTTTTCAGAAAATATGATCCTGAAGACAGCCAAATGCAAACAGATTTTTTGTTTGGTTGTCCAGGTTTAAGTCAGCAAGAAGAGCAATCTTTTGGGAAAATACAAATTTCTTCTTCTACTTCCTTCATTTACTAAAACACCCAAACCTAAAAGGCCTGGGAATAACCCAAACCAACTGTACACCATCACCTTCTATAAAACAGAGGGAAGCAAGTGGCAGGGGAATGCTGTGACTGCAGATTCTGGAAAGCATTCAAGATTTCCCAGTAGCATCTGTGGCACAGTTTATTTTCTCAGCATTGCCTGCTGCAGAGCAGTAACTCCTGAAGGTCTGGAGGAAGGCACAACTGAGCCCAACACTTTGAAAAACTTGCAGACATTTTATCTTCATGACTGCAAATATCATCAACATCATTCCAGAAGAAATGATGTTTTGTCTTCTAATAGCTCTATTCTTGAGATCAGCTTGCTCAGTGTCAGCACTGTATTATAAACACTATGCTAGAAGTGCAGCCTAGAGTACATTCTGGAGACTGACAGCCAAATGCAGACACTGTATTCTAGAGCTAAATACACAGAAAATCATACCTATGAAAATGTGCATATATAAAAAGTTTATTATACATATATCTCTGGCACACTAAATTTCTAAATAATTTCAAAAGAAGTTTCTTATTTCATTGGTCCATAGCATGGAGAATTTTATAACCTAACATAACAACATGCTTAATACATGTTTTCTAGGTGATATTCACAAATGCATCATAAATAAAACCTGTTTAATGTATCTAGCAACAACAACAACAACAAAAAAAGGGGAACATTTCTACCTGTCTTGCAGAAGAAAATTACAAAATCACAAGATTACTAAATCACCAAGAAATGCCCTGGAAAATAACAATTTCTTGGCTCTTCTGCTTCTCAGTTGTAAATCAGCATTTGCAAGGCATCTTTCAGAATCATAATCAGAAATGTCAGATAAGGAGAGGAGAAAACCCAAATACATTATGGGATCACTAGAGGTATTCTGTATTGTATTTCTGTGGCTCATCACTACTTAAAGGGAAAAAAAAAGAGTTATAGATTATCCTTTCCATAAAATTAAGCATCAAAGGACTCATTACTATTACAGCAATTAGGAGCATTTGTGTTAATTTCTAAGATATCTGTCTGACAATGGTTTAAAATATCTTACATAATTTTCTTTCCAGTGGATAAGACAGAAAACACAGCAGTAATTTCAGGCCCAGTTCCTGCCTGTAATGTATGGTTTCTGCATACCTTGAATGGTATAACACCACTTTAAATTAATGTAAGCAGGAAACAGAAAGACTTCAGAGGAATAAGTTTGGAGCAATCCAGGCTTGAAGCTAAATTGGATTATTTCAAGGGGATGGAACAGAGATGTGTAAGATACCTTGGAAAAAAAAACCTAAGCAGAAGGAATGTTTTTAGCACCCCAGGCAACAAAGAGCTGTATAGAAAATATCCTGTACAGTCCATTGGGAGACCAAAATACAAAGCCAAGACCAAAACAAAACAAAAGATGCTCTTTCCAGGTAATGCAAAGTTCCAGATATTTTAGTAAGGTGGATGATAATATCAGTACCCCTATTGTAACTTACAGAATTCTTTTCTACCCTCACAGACACCTCATAACCACCAATGTATGTGGAATATCCTGAGCTCAAACTCAGCACCTAGAGCTGGTGCATGCAGGGTATCAATGAAATTCACTTTTCACTTCATTACCACAACACTTGAGATGTGAGAGGCTTCCATTCCAGCCAACTCTCTTGCCCAAGCCCCTCACAGAAATATAAATAGATGCTTAACTTTCAAAGGATCCAGACTGTGCTTTCTTTTCTGTGCTGTTTTTTGAAGTTTTGAGATCATCTGTTTTATGTAATGTAGCTGCAAAAATATTGCCTCTGAGTTAGCTCTGCAATAATTCACTCTTGCTACAGCAATGATTGAGTAAACAGAAGCTTCTACCAGAGGCATTCTTTTCTATTATTTATTGTAATATTTTTTCATAATTTAATGAGAAAATTTTAAAAGCAATATTTTCATCCTTTCATGTTAAATTAATTTACAGTGCTATAAGCCATAATGAAAACAGAGAAATCATCAGCAAAACAGCATGCTAATAAAGACAGATTTCTACAAAGTTTCTTAACTAAACTCATAAAATAATTTTTTTCTATTTCTGTCAGGTCCAGCTTGTCCCTATTTGTTCCCAAATATTGAGACATGCAGTGAAAATTAGACAACAATGAAAAAGCAGAAACTACATAAGAACATAGAAATTGAGAAGAAGAAATATTTTAAGCAAATCTGATTTATATTATCATATATTATAAATATCTGCCCCCATATGATGTGGAAATGTCAACCTCCAGCCTTGTGTTGCAAAGATCTTAGAAATAAACCCATAAAATCTTTAAATTAGTAAGGTAGCCTCAAAACCAAAATAAAATTATTTCAATAACTTAAATATATCCATAGCTTCCTCTCCCTTTCCTCCATCTCACCCAAACACCTGGGTGAAGAGTTTCTATCATGAGTCAGTCAAAATAAGTGTTGACAATCTGTAAAATCCCTTTTGCTACCAGCAGCACTTGAGTGTCCCAGGATGAGGCTCAGTGCGAGGCATTGGTGGCTGTGGAAATGTAGCTCAGGTTTGCTCCAAGGACACCGCGTGGCATTTCTGCTGCCGCGCCCCGGACACAGAGCTGGATTAAAACTGGTAAAGGCTGCTTTCACCTGAGGCACTGTGAGCCCCACAGCACCCGGGGGTAAATCTGTGTTCAACATCTAACAGGAAACAAAAGATAACGAAACAAGCTGTCCCTTACAGCTCCCCTTGCAGAAATCACATTTTTGGCGGTATTTTTCAGGAGGTGCTAACCCTTCATAGTATTCCATGTCTCAGCAAATCAAAGGTTAAAATAAAATTGACTACTTTTTTTTTTTTTTAAGCAAATCAACAAGCTGGGATTTAAACAGTGCTGCAACTCTTACTCACGAGGCATAGAATTACAATATCACAGTTAAAAAGAAAAAGAGATGATCCGTTCAGGCTAATGCACTGTTGTGACTGTAATAGGTGTAACATAAGTGAGAACAGGTTTATTTCATAGCTTTGATCTCACAGCTTCTAGCAGGTTTCCAGGTTCTGGAAAGAAAGGATTTGCCACTTCATTTATAGATCAGGGAAATATACTTTGATATAACCAGTACAAAAAATAGCAGGACAACTGTAAGCTTTTCCCAGCAAAAAACCTTTGAAGTTTAACAATGAAATTAAGTGACTCAGTCTTCTGGGTTTTGTACTTAGTCCTCTAGAAAGTGTGTCTTTCTATTCTTTTTTGTTGAACTATGAAGCAGTTGCAAAAAAAAAGTCATTAACATTGTGTCCAATCTAGCAGACTGAGGTAGAAATTAAAATTAGGTAGGTTTCACAAAGTAGACAATGTATGGTATTTCTGGGGGGAATATAATTTATATCTTTAATCTGCTTAGTTACTAGTTGGTGCTCACATTTCTTCCATCAGCAAAGTTCACCTAAAAACTATAATATCAGATTCAGATACCAGAAATTAATATTCTGACATTAATAAAAAAATTCACACAGTCTCTTTTTAAGGTTAATTCATTTATTTCACAACAAATTATCAGTGCAACCTGATATAAGTTCTTTTTGACTGACACATTTGTTTTCAATAAAGCTGCTATGAGCTATGTAGACTTGTAACATGAAAAAAAAAAAAACACAAAGTAAGAAAATAAAAATGTTCATCTGCAGAACTGATTAATATGCATGTTTCTTGTTGCCTATGGCCTCTTTTGGTTTTGCATTATCTTTTCAACTACACAGACAGTAAAGAGATGAAGATATCCATTCTAATTTGAGTTCAGGCATTTTCACTCTCATACCAATGATTGTGATGACTCTCAGTGCATAATATTAAACCCAACCTAAATAACAAGATGATAAGCAATGTATTATTTTCTCTACTATAATTGTTCATAAATACTGTGTTCTGTTTTAGATGCATAATCTGGTCAGTTGAAAGCTTCTAATTTACTCAGGCAAAAATGGACAGCTAAATTTCTGATCTCTCCTGCCAACTCTACAGCCTCTTCCACCTCTATTCTGATTCAGAAGAGTTATTCCCCACAGAAGGGTAAATGTGAAAAAAAACTACTGTTATTTCAGGCACTTCAACCCATTTTATATGGAAAAGAAACATGAAGGACAGAAAGCATTAACACTTTCCCACCTGGTGACAACAGAGTCAAGACAAGCCAGAACAACATCAGGCATAAACATTTCTCAGAGAGTCAGAGAGAAAAACCCAAACTAATATCACTGCCTCAAACTTATGAGACATTTGTGTGGGCAGGAGGGTCAGCAGAAGACACAGCTTAAAACCTGGAGTGATCTGGCAGAAGAAATTTTCTAGACACATTTCCACATATCTTCATAGTTACCTATGACTAAATCCATGGTCATCATTTGGGGAAAAGTGATCTCAGCAGTCTGAGTTTACATCTTGTTTCTCTTCTATTGCCTCATGGGCAATCGCATGATTTAGAAGGATACAGAGTGGTAGGACCTATGTGGAACTATAAACTCTTTAACCTATAAAAGGCCACCAAATCAAGTGGAAAAAGCCCTACAAAACCCCCACCACATTTACACACGAGAGAGAGAACACACACACATTTTACACAAAGTTTAGGCAGCTAGTGTTGTCAGGGAGTTATTTAGCTACTTCTCCTAGGCTCTCTCTAACTCAGAGAAGAATGTTTCTCCAGGAGGCAAACAGCCCCAGCTTAGCTGGACTAAACTGCCCTTTGGAAGTGCTTCTCTCTTATCCTCATCTGTGCAGAACTGGGAAGACAAAGAATTGCAACCAAGCTGAGCTCAATGTCAAAACCTCCTGCAGCAAAACATGTTCAGAAACAGCTCTTGGACGTTTCTCCATGGGGAGAGGAGGTACAAACACAGATGCCCTTGCATTGAAGAAAGAAGAAAATGGGATAACTGCATTTGGCCAGCTGCGTAATTTTCTAGATTCTACCAGCTCTTAGCAGGAACTTTAACAGCTCACACACCATTAACACCTAAAAGTAGGTGTCAGAAGTCGACTCTACCTGCAGTAAGAATTCCTGTAAGAACAGGTGGCAGATACACAACAAACTGGTTATGTGGCCTCTAAATAATTTTGAGGCAGACAAAACACCAGAGAGAGGACAGTACTGCATTCCTATAATCTGGTTACTCAATACATTAAACTGATACCTGGATCCTGGATACAAACAGCAGTGCTTGTGTCTGCTTGCACCAGTCTTTACAGCCTGCTAACTTCACCTAAAGAAAATTCACATATCTGAAAAAAAACCCCACATAGCCCACAAGGTGAACAGATTATCTGTATAAGCCTAAACCTAAACCCACATGAGAATATATATGAAGGATAATAAAATGTATCTATAAATACAATAAATATAAAATAAGAACTTATAGAATTTCTGAGCTTATATCTGATTTCCAGTGTCATAAGCTCTAAATAATGTCCCTCAATCTCATGAGAAACAGCTCAATAGTGCTATATTAGGTTACTTGGTAGGCATCATAACATGAAATGACCTCCCCCTCATAAAAATATACATAAAATTAGAGAACTGACCACACAAAAATAGCAATTAGAAACCCTAGAAAGAGTACTAAGTAGCTATATAATTTCATTACATTATTCGACCTCTGAAAATGCAGTTATTTAATAACAATTTCAGAGAAGTTAAGCCCAAATATAGTTGCATTAACTGAGACAAAATACAGTAAAACTATGACATGTAACTACAATTTAAGGCTGTATTTTCTGAATTCTCAAACATGAATTTTAACCACATGGAAAATCCTGAACATCAGTTTACAATCTCCTGACCATTTAATACAGCACTGCCACAACGAAGGACACACGTCCCCTTCCAGAAAGTTGCTAATGTTATCAGTGATCACAGGTGATAAACCCCCTGGAATCACTGCAAAACAGGCTGACATAATAATTCTGTACTAATTGCCAAAAAAATAGTATTTGGATTCATATGTGGGATAAATGGCAGTTTATGTGGTGAAGATCAAAAAAATGAAATCATCCACTCAAGAGAGAAAACCTACAAAAATGAAATGGAATCCAATGAAAAGAAATGATTCAAATGAAAAATGTGGCATGCAAGGAGAAATGAACATGTGGAACTTCGTGCTGACAGAAGAGATTCAAATTCTTGTCAGCAGTGGAAAGAAAGATTGTCTAAACTTCTGACAGAAAATGAAATGGGACACTTGGTACAGAAAAGTTACTTTTGCCAAACATTGTCAGTTTAGACAGTGGGAGTTGCTACAGTAAACAACTGCTGCACAGTGCATATACAGAACAGCTAGTATTGTGAAAAGGTGTAAATTCACATCCAGAAAACCTGTGACATGGCAGCTATATACTCATACAAAGGGAAATTTGGAGGCACTTAGAAGACAACTATTTTTTTCACTACTGTCTAAAAACCTTTCACAAAGCCAGTATAACTCTTCTCTGGAAATGATTTGTACTTTTATTTTATTCCTTATTTGTATTCTTTGTAGGTCACTGACTTCTTACATATTCAGGAAGATATCTGCCCTAAGCCAAAATTAATACTTTTCCTCAGTTATGCACTGTACAATTTATCCCTTTTACATTAACATGTTAATAATCACAATACAATAATTTTTTCTTTTTGCTTGCCTTGGGAAAATATACATTTGGTCTCACAAATGAAAAATTATGTGCTCTTTAGCCAAGTGTATTGAACAGTCTGGTAGGAGGCATAATTGCATAAGGTACACATACCCTTTTAAACTCATCATCAGAATATATTAAAGGCTACCACTGGGTTTCTGCCTAGTTTTTACTGATTATTCACTTTTCAAATAAATGTGCTATAAGCAATAAAAAGTGAATAGAAGAACTAAATGACAGATTAGACTGCACTAGTAAATACTGATGGTCATGGGAAGATGGAATGGCAGAAGTCTTCAGAATTCTGGTAACCACTCAGTCTAATTCCTGTCACTTCAAATTGATGGGTTACAGTGAGATAGGACATATTCTTCCAAAGATTATGAGAAAGTCCATCCATCTCTTCTATGGATGTGGGAGAGCCTGTTTTAGAAAAGCCTACACAAAGAGTGATGGGGCATCCTCTAGAAATGATAAAGTTAGGAGAAAAAGCAGGAGTTGGAACTTGCTCAGAATAATGGCAAACCATCTTATCCCTTCTCTTCCATTTCTGCTTGTGATTTTCCCATGCCCTCCTCTAATAATTTTACTCCACACAACAGAACCTCACATTTCATGCTACAAAAGCTTTTCCTATCTGATTTGTGTTTGAATACCTGTGTTTAAAGCTGGTAGGGTTTGAATGCTGATCTTCAAATAAAAAATTAGGAGCATACCTCTGGTGTGTTCAATAAACTTTTACAGAGGAAATACATAAATCAACCAAGTGAGAATATGTTAGGTAATTTAGCACATCTGAAAAATGGGATTTTCTTCTACCATGATTATGAGAGCATATGCAAATGAGAAATTAAAAGAAATTTATGTTATTATTTGGAGACACCTATTTATATGTGAGATTTCTGACAGTTGAGAGCTGTTTCTTTTCATGAGATTAATTTAAAGAGTACTTACATCTCATTCTAGTACCAGAGAACTAGATATCTTGATAAAACAAGCCTTTTACCTCCCAAAAGAAAATTTGTGCTGATAAGGGTTTTTTCTTCTAAGTTCAGAAACAGGGAGGGCAGAAGCAGAATACACAATGCATCAACTCATAGGCAAGCTGCAGCAGCAATTCATTCCTGTTCTTATGATACAGACCATCCAGACTAAACAAGCTGAAACAAAATACTTGACAAAAAGTAGTGACATCTACCTATCTGGTTTATTGCAGATTTCTGACCATTCTCTTTGATATCCAGCTAAGAAGAACAGTTGTATTATTGTCATCCCTGCTGGCAATCAGCACCTGAATCTCCTGAGAAAGTATTCAGTATTTGACACGAGCTGTTAACAACAAAGGAACATTAATCCCCTTCCTTGTGACTGCTAATTACAATACTGAAAAGTTTGTGACCATGTGTTTTCAAAACAGTATTAACCAATATTTTAAAAAATCCACTGTGAGGAAAACATTCAGTTTGAGATGTTATGCAGCCCTTTCTCAGATTACATTGTAAGAGCACTTGTTTTAAAACTCAAGATTTTGGAATTTCTCCTCTATTACTCAGTGGAATAAGATTGCACTGACAGCTGCTATTCTATTCCAGGTACTGTAGAACAGATTTAATTTTAGAATTAGCAACAAGTTAGTATAAAAGGCAAAAATGGAGAATTAAACTGTTTAAAAAAAAAACAGGAAAGGTAAGAAGATTATATGTTATTTTTAAAGTTTTCAGGGGAAAATTATAAGAAGTGACTGAAAGAGGGTTTCAGAATGGAGAATGACAGTGTTTCAGAGTACTTGAAAATTAATTAATATTTTTTAGTAAATTCAATTGAAATGGGCAAGAATATTACAGATACATTCTCTTTTCTATTTTACAGAGATTCATCTAATCCATAGATCATTCACAAAATGAACTGTGTTGGACAAAACTATATAAATTTTATTTGAAATAAATTGGGAAGCAATGTTTTATTTCTCAAAGAATCTATTGTGATAAATAATGGAGAAGTGTCAGGAATATGTATCTAGATCAGCTTTTTACTTCTGTTAAAAACCAGCTGCCTGGACACCTGAAAAACAAGTGAGTACCTTTGAAGAACTGATAGGAATAGAAGAGACAAGAGTGCCTTATTTGCTGTTCATGTCCCTTAGATGATGATTTTAGATCAAAAGATTGCTGTGAGAAAATAAGAGTACTGTCCATACTGTATATTCTGAGGCATAACTTGAGGCACTGCATATTTTTCTTATTATGAGCAGCAAAATTCCTGACGCTAATGGAAAACTACTTAGGTTATAGGCTAAGTGAGCATGAAGGTGGCAATAAAAATAAATCTGCTATGTATTTCATGCTGAAGTATTAACTTTGCTTCATTTATCATATTCTGCCATACTTTTAGTCAGGTCTACACTACCAATAATTTGTCAGTCATCATAGATTATTTCAGAAACATTGTTTAAGCTGTGTATATAGTACAAAAGCATTCCCCAGTTACTGTTTACCTAGGTGTCATATGCAGTATTCTTCGTCAGATTTCAGTGAAAAAAGTCTGTGATTATATTCATCTACAGGCTTAATATTAACTGATTGCATTCATAAAGTAACAGGATAAATCCACACTAGCTTCAAAATTCTATCTAATATCATATAAGTGGCATAAAGTGTCACATACAATTATTGCTAAAAAGACAGACCAGAAAAGTATTTCATACAATCATAGAATTCTTAAGGTTGGAAAAAACCTCAAAAGTAATCAAGTCCAACCACTAACCTAACACCACTAACTTGACCACTAAACCACGTCCCTAAGTGACAAGGGAGCCAGGGATTGTGACTCAACTACTTCCCTGGGAAGCCAGTGCTTGTTCCAACATTTGACAACTTTTACTTTGAGAAATGTTTTCCTAATACCAAATCTAAACATGCCCAGGCACAGCTGAGACCATTTCCTCTTAGGAGAAGAGACCAACTCCCATTTCACTACAACCTTCTATCGGCTGAAAGCCTGAGCCTCCTTTTCTCCAAGCTAAACACCCCAGGCTCCCTCTGTCACTCCTCATAAAACAGGACTGGCCCCAAGGCTGAGCCCTGGGGAACATCCCTGGTGTCTGTCCCCAGCTGGATGTGACTCCCCTCCCCACCACTCCCTGGGCCCAGCCCCACAGACAGCTTTTACTCAGCAAAGAGAACACCCATCCAAGCCATGAGCAGGAGAATGCTGTGGAAGTCCTCTTCCACACAATCCAGGAAACTCCTAGACTGCTTCTTCTCTGCTGTGTTTCTGCATTTCCAGAGGACATCTGGTAAGATGAAGTTCCCCATGAGAAAAAGGACTAGTGACTATGAGACTTCACCCATTTGCTTATAGAATATTTCATCTTTCTCTTCATCCTGGTGGGAGGTCTATAACAGACTCCCACCAGAATATCTGCCTTGCTGGACTTCCCCTGATTTTTAAACACTCAACCCTGTTGTCACCAGCATCAAGCTCTAGACAGTCAAAACACTCCCTTCCATACAAGGCTGTCAGACCTTCCTTCCTTCCTTGCCAATCTCTTCTAAGGAATTTCTAGCCATCCACTGCACACTCCAGGCATGCAAGTCATCCATATCTCTGTGATGGCAACTGTGCCATGGTTTTCCAGCTGCCCTGGGGGTTCCAGCTCCTCCTGTTTGTTGTCCCTGCTGTATGCACTGGTGCAGGTGGACATTGGGCTGTAGATCCCCTTTCTGCAGGGAGAACCTGCAGAAATTAATTCCTGCATGACCATTCTCAGGTGCTCCCATGGTGTCTAACTCATCAATAACTCTTGTATCTTTGCAGCCTCAAGGATCTAAAGCTCCCACTTCCACTGAGCTGTCAGGCCAAAGGACCCCACTTGCACATTCCCTAAACATGCTGTCCCCAGGCTTATCTCTAATGAGCCTGGTTTTATATCTTTCTCCCTTCAAATCCAGTTTACTCTTCACTAAACTCTGATAATTCCTGTGCAAAGATCCTTTTCCCCCTTTGGGACAGGTGTACCCCATCTGTCACCAGCAGGCCTGGTGTCATGTAAACTGACCCACGATTATAATTAACACAGCTCAGAGTTTGTATCACTAGAAGTATGAAAGCAGAAAGTGAAATTAATTTTCATCTCCTTCATATGGTTACTTAACAAACTAGGCCTCATGAGGACACATGATGTATTTCAACTAGGAAAAAAAAAAAAAAAGAATCAGCGCATAATTACACAACTCCTTGGAGTAACGGGTTTGTATCCTTGAAAATTCTCCAGAAAGTATTCTAACTGTGTGAATCACCTCAACTATTACATTGCTGTCAGTTCAGACAAATGATGCATGCAAATACATGCTTGTACAAACAAACAGGGTGTTTATAATGCAACATTTTAATATAATTACATCATTGGGTAATTACAATGTGCAGTTATATAATTCTCACCTTTCTCCTTCTGCTACTGAATGAACTGCTAACTACTAAGGAAAGATTAATCTTTATTAGTGACAATTGAGTTAATGGTTTCTGAACATGAAAAGGAAAACAAATGCCTAAAACGTGAGTTTTTTCTGGACAAGCAACTGCTGCTATATAAAAAATTATGTATAGCAAGTAATTATTTTCCTAATTGTTTAAAGGAATAAGATAAAGTTTGAGAGTGTAAAGCAGAAAGCCGATGGATCGCTGAAAGTGAGATAAACATCTGTAGTGACAAGGATACAAAGCTACTACTGAACTCAGAAACTTAGGTTTTTCAGTATTTGTGTAAAAAATTGTTTATCAAAATACTGGTCTACACATAGTGGTGAAAAATATCAGATTAAAACAGAATTGTAGCATTTCAAGAGTCCTAATGTCTATTTTCACATTATCCAGTTCTGTGAAACTGTGTAAAGAGCAAGAACAAGACTGCAGATCTAAATCCATTTGTTATATTTGACCATAACTTTTATGGATTCTAATAAACCCAGGGAGTCAAAGTTTCTTTCCAAAGACTCATGAGACACTGGTATTTAATCAGAAAGCACCATTTTATTTTACCTCCTAGGATCTGAATTCAGCCTGATTGGTGAGAAAAAAAAAAATGAAAAAGACTTCATGTGGGAAAAAAAAGTAAGTTGGAAAATTCTAATCCTGACTGAAAGAATTTGGGATTTTTTTCTATGCTGGGGCAGGGCTTGTAGTTTTACTACACATACTGGATAGTAAGAAACCATATTGAGGACATGGACTGTATTTGAATATGTCTGTTTTGGTACATGTACAATTCATGTGGCGAGTTTCTTGGAATACAGTATTGCTTGATGTGTTATGTAGGGTAAGTACATTTCTGACCACAAAACAAAGTTTAAAAAAATGCTTATCACCATTTATGTTTTATGTGGCTGATTGTATGCATTAGTGAGCAATAACCCCTTTCCACAAAGAACATAAACACATACTTTGGAGACTTCTGTGACTTAGTAAAGCTCCTTTTTCTCTGAATCTTTTATGTGCATAAACTGTGTGCAAACCACACATTTATGTCATGTTCTTGCTTTTCATCTTTATACATCAAAGTGAATTGTGAGAGAGAACTCCCACAAGCAGGGTGTGAAGCCCTAAAGAATGCAGCAATACCTGAGAAACAGAATGAAAAGCCATTCTCTCTTTCCTGATCATTCAGCTAGCATCATAAAATTGTTCTATTGATAAAATTGTGCTCCATTACCCATTTTTAGCAAATAGATAGACAATATTTGCACCACTATCAGGAAAATGTATCTGTTTGAACAAAATCTTTCACAATAAAGACTTGATACAGAGCACTGAGTTATGACTACTGCAAATATTACCCATCATAATAAATGCATTTATTTTACAGCTAAGAATTCTTGAACTACTATAAAAATTTACCCCTTTTTTAAAAATCACTTATAGCTAAATTTTTCCCAGTATGTTTCTCATCAATAAATAAACTAAGGCATAGAGTATCCAGCGCCTTAAATCTCCAGTTTTGAACTTCCTGTCAAAGTCAAAATCATGTACTATGGGTGAATACAAGAAATTTCTTCACTGAAAAGGTCACTGAGCTTTGGAAGAGGCTGCCTAAGGCAGGGGCTGAGTCAGTTTTCCTGGAGCTACTAAAAGATGTGCAGATGTGGCACTTGAGGACATGGTTTAGTGATGGCCGTGGCAGTTCTGGGTTAATGGTTGACTTGATGATCTTAAAGATCTTTCCAACCTAAACTATTATGTGATTCTATCAATACTGGAATAAAGGGTCCTGCCTTCCAAACATCCAATCAACCTCATATTTAAAAAATTTAAGACCTCAAGCAGACGTATCTGTATTCATCTCAATAACTGTAGTGAAGAAAATGCAATGGAAGTATAAAAACATAGCTCAACAGCACCATCCCAACTAATTAATTTTCTTTCTCCTCAGGATTCTCTGGAACAATAAATACAATATTATCTTTCTTTAAGATTTTTTTTCCCCCAGAGGAAAATAACTGTATGAGAACTGTCCAGGCATTGACTATGAAAATTTGCATCGTTATCTCTTTTTATTACTGCAACGGAACGTGTTGACAATAGACTACCAAATTACCATTTCTCATGTATTTGAAAGTAATGGAGAAAAACTAATTCAGTTAAGCTACAAAGAATAAACTTGATGCAAATTATATAACTTCTATAAATATCAGATATGCTTGATAAACTCTCATGTTTGTCAAATGCCTCTACACTAAAGTGCTTGGCTTACCTGCCACTGTTTCATAAGGTCCCGAACCATTTTGGCATCCTCCAGTGTCTTTTCTTTGTGGGTAGCATCCTGCAGGACATTTGCAGTTGTTTCAGCTTCTGTAAGCCAAGCAAGGAACTTTTCAAGATCCAGGTAGAATTGCTGCAACATTCTTAGGGCTGATTCCAGAGCTGCTTCACGTTCACAAACCCTGAACAAGTACAAATAAAATTACAGCACTCTTTGGAAGAAAACCAACCTTAATCATTAAACCAAAATATAAAAAGACACACAAAATATTTTTCATGTACCAGTCAAGGTAAGTTTGCTGATACATTAGCTACAGAACTTGTATTTTATGTTTGGCAGGTAGGGTTCTTTTTTTATATTTTCACCTGAGAAGTAGTAAGTAAAATCAATCTGATACAAAATTAAGCAAAACCTCTTCTTTCAAAGTATTATGCCTAAAATATGCAAAGAAGTAACTCCCTGGTTTTGTTTTAATACAAGATTTTTTTTCCACTACAGTGGAAATACTTGTTTATTTTTAGAAATCACAAAATAGTTCCTGACTACTACATATGATAAATTCAGTGATTAATTTTCACTTCTTGAATAATTTGGAGATTGTGTACAACACCTTAAACCCTTATAGCACTGAAGTTTGTGGTGGCTCTGTGTTCTCTTCTTTTTTTTCTTTTTAATGTATTATCATTTCAATTTTAATTTAAATGTGATATATTACAAGGATGATCTATCAGTTACAGGATAAAATACAATTTTTAAAGACAAAGGCTATCTTATCCTTGGGGAAGGTCTAAATAAGATTAGGAAAGAACACCAAAGATTTCAGCAACTCTGGTGCTGAAAAAAACATTAAAGCAGATCTGTTATATCAGCATTCATGTGCAATGTAGGTGTCATGTATTCACTGATTTTTTTGCTTTGAACTTGAGCAAAATATGGATTTAGAAACGTGAGCAGCTAGGTATGACATTGTTATTAGCACAAATCTGTCAAGATTACTTACCTATTGTATTACATGCATATTTGTTTAACATCAACATGATATCTAAATAATTTTTTAAGCTCTGAAAATACTTAGTAAGGTCATTTGGTAATGTGCATTACTTCAAATGGAATTAATGCACTTTGATGCACACCTATGTTAAGTCTACACATCTGTGGTGGTCTTCACATCTCTCAATAGATTTCCTGCCTAGTTATTTAGGGAGAGACTAGGATACTAGATTCTAGCAGACATAACTTCTCAAGTTGCAATTAATCAGAGAAGGTCATGAAATTTCCAAGTGCTGATCTCTTTTTCTAATCCTGTTTCCTGTTGTGAAGGGGTTGAACTCCTTGGTAAGTGATGGCATCACCCTAAACCCCAGTTCACTAGTGGAAGTGGGAAAAAAAACCCAAAAAACCTACCACAACAGGTTTTGCCAAGAGGTACTGACTTAACAATTTTTTTGACAAGCATATAGTTGTGTTGCAGCAGAGGATAGTAAGAACAGAAAAAGTCAGTCACAGTACAGGCAAGGACAACCATTACAGGAAAAAGATATCATCCCTGAGAGACTAATGTCACAAGAACTGTCATATTTCTATTATATTTTTAATCCTTTGACATCTTATTTGCTTTTCCCAACCATTTTGTTAAAAAAAAGAACTTATTTTTCATTCAAAAACTGAGAAAGCTATTGAATGCCTCACTACAAACTCATCCATCAGGGGTTTTTTTAAAGCTTAAAAATGGACTGGATTTTCACCTCAGTTGCACCTGTTGCCACCTCCAAGAACTCTCCACATCATGGCACTGCTTAAGCTGCATTAGAATGTGTCCCCAGGGGGCTGTCAGTAGGAAACAGCTGCAGAATAGTGAACATGAGCTCTTTCCCAGCTTTATTCCACGTGGGCAGAAACATGGCTTCTGATTGGGCTACACTTCTAATTTAAAATAACTGCAATGAAAGAATCTGTTGTTCTTTTTTTTAAACTAAGGATTAATTACTTAGAAATGACACCTAAATATACTAGCAATATACATTAAAAGACAGTAAAACGTAGAAAATATTTTACCTTGAGAAGACTGTATTGACCTATTTACCACTTTTAGCTCAAAATCAGCATTACATATATTCAATGGAATACACTTGCATGAACTAAGTGTATTTTTTTCCAGTCCTTCATAGCACAATTCTAAGATATGCTCTATAGCGTTATTCTAATTCAATTTGCAGTGTGCAGTATGGTAGTTAATAGCCTTTGCAGAATCACATAAAACATTTTTTTTCTCATGCAGTTCCTTCATAATATGAAAGGCACATTTTTAACTACTGTACACCTGGAATCCTATAAATACATAGCAATACTCTAAAAATAACAACATTCTGCAAATACACAGTGAGATTAAAAAAACCAAAACACAAGCACAGATATGAAAAAGATATTCAAAGGGAGAGCAATTGAAAGGATTACTCAAAGTCAGAATTTGTGTTTTAGAAAAACTCTCGGACTTCATAAAAAAAATATAGCATTTTATTGATCTGGGCAAAGAATGAAGTTTTTATGATGAAGAATCTTCTGGCACATCTATGATGCAAAGAAATCTTATGGCACATAATTCTGTCAGTCTTCATAAATGGGTTTGTTCTCTATAAGCATACTAATACCATAATTCCACCAGAAAATATGTAATACTTTGCATTTTAAATTTTGGTACAGCTAACATGCAATAAACATTCAACTACATTGACTAATCTGCAGCATATCAATAAACTTCAGCCTACTTGGCTTTCTCACTAAAAAGTATGAAGATAGAATGAAAAAAGAAGGTCTAAACATGAAGAATAAAACAGAGCATCAAATCCAGCATATGCTAAATTTCACAGAATCATAGGGGTAAAATAAATATGTATATTGAACAAGATATAATTGCACAAAACCAAAATAAATATGCCTTCTCTTTAGTCTGTATTATCCAGGTATATTTAATTTTATAGTCAGTGCAAACAGTAAGAAAAATATTTTAATGGGATAGTAATGATTTAATCTGTTATACTATGACATAAAATAATCACAGAGTGTATAACCAAATGCTTCTCACTCAAGGAAGAAGCACTAAAGGTGGGATCATCTTATTTTCATCTAGACACCCAGAGGACAGGCAAACTACACTCCCTCTATAAAAGACACAGACACAGCATTTCTGGAATTCAGTTTCTCCTCCCTTGCCTATAGACATCAGTTGTACCAGATCAAGGTCAGAGTAAACTATTTCTCCTGACTGCAACAGTAAATCACCTATAACATAGACAGTTTTAATTTTACAAAAGCTTTCATTTTTTTTTATGCCTAAAAATAGGCAAGCTGGTCCCCAAACATTCCTGTAAATTTGATTTTTAGGAACTAGTGGCATGAGTGACAGTGGATTCACCAACTGTAGCTGTTGTATGAGCTTTGTTGCAGAACAGAAGTTATGATGCTCTTTTAAGTACATGTCAGCTGGAGGCTTTGAGTTGAAGGAATAATGGTAGCATGTCAGGGGAAGTGAGTCAAGCAACGTGTGAACATTTATACTGCCAGAAAGCTGTTTTTAAGGGTTTAAAAAAAAAAATCCACAAAAAGGGGAAGTTACCAGCCTCTGTTTCAGGACACTGCTGTCATGCTGAGAACTCTTAAAGCTAATAGTTTTTGAATATAGCAGTATATAATTGTTCAGGAAGAAAAGGAGGGTAAAATTCAGTTATCATCTCAGAATGTTCTGTGATTCTGTCATTGAAGTTATCACAGGAGTGCTTCATTCAGCACTACCAAATCCCATACAACACAAGGAGTACAGTGTTTGTAGAGGCTCTGCAAGTGTGAATATCAGATTTTTCTTCAGCTGTAGTGTTTGCTACATAATTTGGAATGAATCATTCACATTTTATGAGTATCTGTGTATTTCAAATTGCAATGCTTATTCACAGCACGAGATACATTGTGAGGGTCAGTGTGTGAATAATGCTTTGAGATGCTCAGATAACAGCACACTGTAAGTGCAGAGCACAAACCAACACATTTCTGTTCCCCAGGTATTTCTTTAAGAGCAATAAAAGTAAAGCAACTCTGTATCATTCAGTGTTCAATAGATCACTAAATCATAATTCCATCTGCAGACTGTAGTGATCCAAAGTTATCTCACTAAGATATAAAATAAAATATCCTGGACTACTGGCTGACAAAGCATCAGGAAATGGTTTTACTTTTATAGTTCATGTGGTTCTCTCTCTCTAATTGTATTTTCTCTTTTCTAACAGTACAGTTCCATACAATAAAAAATAAAATAAAATTTTAAAAGTTACTTGAATTTCCTATATTCATCCAACTATCACAGAGAATTTGAACTACATGCATCTTCCTGTTAATGCTGGAAAAAGTTTGTACCTTTTTCATGAGGTTTATATCCCTTCTATATATAAAAAAGGAACATTTGCAAAGTTTTATTGGAATATTTAATTTTTACTACTAAATA
>WBNO01030688.1:0-23642 GCA_013400575.1 Peucedramus taeniatus
TATATATATATTTTTTTTTTAATTGGAATTCTGCCACAATTCTGTATTTACCCAAGCTGGTCTGCTTATTTGTCTCCTTTTTTCCTGAAAACTGAGATGGCCTGTTCTTACACTTGGTTGAAGCTTCAGAGATCTCATCACTGCTGGAAAGAGGGACAGAGTGAAAAGCAGCTCCTTCACCTGCTGTGCAGTGGAAGAGATGGGGAGCAAGATGTCCTGAGCTGCAGAAGTAAGGAGTCACCTACCTTAGGGCTGCACCTTTGGGTTGACTGGCACTGAGTAAGTTGCAATTCTTTCATCATGGTTGGGGCATTAGTAATATCCTCCTGCATGGATCATCTGCTTGCTGCTGACACTGCAGGTTTCTGTGCTTTGGTGCTAATAGGTTCTTGTCTCTCTTTAGCCACAGGTTTTCAGGAAACTGTAGGGACTTTCCTGGTGTTAGGAATGCTGTCTCTCTGCCATCTATCATTAAAACTTGGTAACATTAAAAAAAATAAAGAAAGTAGAAGGAAATAGGCAAACTTACTGGTTTTGTGCATTCTGTACTATCTAAGGAGCCCACATGGTACCTGAAAGTGTAATTAAAGGCCAAGCAGGCTCATTAAGCACAGAATGTGTGTATGGGGGTGGAGGTGGAATTAGGATTGCTCAAGCAGTTTTTATTCTGGCATTTCCTAATGTTTTAATGTTTAAATTAGCAAGTCTTAATTAATTTTCATTACACAAAAATATGGAGAAAAGTGCTGTTGTTACATAAATGGATCCACTGTCCATTGCTTTTTTCTTGCTAGATCTCAGAAGCAAAAGGAGATTTCCCCAGGGAATCCTGAATTTTGTTTAATCTGGATGTTTTAATGCTAATTAAAGTGTGTGTTTGGTTGGTTTTTAGCAGAGAGGGCTCTGAAGACTCATTCTGAAACCTGGAGGCCAGCAAGCATACTGTTTATTTCCACAGTGCACAGCATGGAAGGTGAATTGGAAGAAACTAGTTAAATCTTTATGTCAAAGACTGCCATGATACGAGTCTAAGACCCTTCATGGAGCAGATAACAAATTAAAAACAACACCAACAACTAAAGATTTCAGAAGGGAGAGCAATTGTTGAGTGCACAGAGCAAAACAGCAGCAAAGTATCTCCCAGACTGCAAGAGAGTATTGCATATGCAAGTTCCGCATTACTGGCAGGTATGAAGAGGAAACAGGAATGCAGAAGTCACTGCACTGGCATGTTTGCAGACTGCTGAACCAGACACTTTCCTCCAGACATAGATTAGCCACTTGCTTCGACAAACAGAGCAAAACAGGCCAGTCAAATCACAAAAAATAACATAGGAGACAGCAAAATGCATGTCCAACACTCCGGGTAGCAAACCAATTGTCCAGTGGCTGAATCTCTTCACAGTGAGGCAGGTCCTGGGAATGATTCCTTGTGTTGCCATCACTGGCAGTTGTGAGGCTGGAAAACCAACTGTAAGGGAACTGCAAGCAGCTGACAAAAGCATGGGAAGCTGTTTCACCTCTGCTGCTCTAAGTGCCAGTGAAAGACAAGTCCATTATGCCATCTCACCTCGGAATAATTTTCTGCAGGGTAAGTTTAAAGACTTGTCTACACTTTATCTTGCTCCTCCTTGTGGACATGCTTCTTCTCCCAAGGCTGAGTACAGATTTGTCTCTGTAGCTTTACCATTCCTTCAAATGGGGAGACCCAGTCTCACAACAGGTCTTTTTTGGCAAAAATAAATTACATATGCCTTAGAAAGTGGATCCTGTGAATGTGAAGTAAAACATACTCCTGACTGGTGTATTACTGCTGCCAGTCTTTTTCTGAAGCCTAAGATTCCTCAATGAAAGATGTGAAAATTTCCTAACATTTCAAAGTATTTTCTTATTTTGTATTTAGTCATACTTGAGCTATTTTGTTTCCATTTATAGTTCTACCAGTTTTTCCCATTTATACAAGACAAGCAAGTGGAATTATAGTTTATCTAAAAATCTGCCCTTTATGAACTCCCAGCTTCATTAGTACCTTGTAGAATAAATTTTTCAAGGACAGAAGTGGAAATAATACTTGAGTTTACTATTTTATTTTATTTTCTGTGTAGTAATAATTTTAATGGCTTGCAAACATGCATAGCTGAAACTATTTCAGAATCATTATATTGGACCATATTTCATGCTTCATTTAAAATAAGTGAATGCAAAATCCAAACAAAATAGGTCCAATTTACATTTTGAAGTAAAAGCAAATTTTAACAATTAGCTTTCCTGAGGCAACATTGTGTCTGCTCTTCTTTTTTCTTTTTTTTTTCTTTCTTATTTCTTTATCAACACAAGTGTGGCTCACTGGGTCAGCAGTGTGTAGGCCTTGTCCCCCAGGTATGGGCAAGCCAAGACAGGCTTTTTCTCAGAAACATTCCTAGATTTGTCCTTTGTTCTCTGCACAAAGAAATGTGTTAAATGGGAGCTAATGAGTGAAATAAGGATCCACATATTGCCAAAACGATTAGATGCCTGATGGTCTCAGAAAGCAACTGCTACAATTCCAGGTGCACTGCAGCAAAGATGAAGATGAGAAGAGATGGTTGGTGCTATCCAGGTGGAGCACACAAGGGACTTAGTTAAATCTGCTTTAAGGATACTGTGCAAGGGCCATACCATTATCGTTTTTAAGTACCTCAAGACATTATTGTTCATCTTCCCAGAAGGCAGTGATACCTGTGGACAGTAGCCCCCTGTTCTTTCTGTCTGTCTATCTATCTATCTATCTATCTATCTATCTATCTATCTATCTATCTATCTCCTTTTCTCTCTCTCTCTCTCCTCTTCCTCTTTCCTTTTCCTTCTCTCTACAAAACAACAAAAAAGGTTGGGTGGTTTATCTAGGCCATTGGTCATCTTAGTTCGATTTCCAGTGTTTGGAAGACCTATTTTGTGTTATTTTCAATTTCTCTTCAGTGGACTTTACCATGTCATTGGATGCACATTCTGCTATATACTCCTTCAGCTGGACATTTATCTGGAATGGAATTCCCTTCCTAAACCTAATTCAAAACATCAAAGAGGATGTTGTCATTTTTTACTGCTAATAAATACAGAGTTCTCAAAAACCTTTTTTAGTTTTGCCTTTCACTAGTCAAATGCACTAATGTATTCCTTCTGCTTTATACAAATGTGCAGATGTAGACAGTAGCTCAATTATACAGGCTAGGTGAGGTATATATAGGCTGGCAGAGGATTTTGGACAACAAAGTATAAAGGTCTACAAGGTTATTTCCCTCCTCTTCTGTTTTGCCTGTATCTGTGCATGCCAGAAATCCCCAGCAGGGGACTTCTTAATCTCTCTGCAGGAGGACACACAGTATGTTCACACACCCACAACACATGGAGGCATGCATGCTTGCTTTGCTCCTGGTCTTCTGCTGTCAGTTTGTGTAATTGGAAAAGAGCAATCCAATATTTTTATTACACAGTGGTGGCAGAAAATGGCACGTGAAAACTTCACAAAAGTCCAGAATTAACCACTGAATTGATCTCAGTCCTTCTTTTGCTTTTGATATAGCTGCTGGCCAGTAGACATAAAACAAACCAACTGTGCCTAAACAGACCACAAGGATGAGAAATGGCAAAGTGATTATGTTTGTCATGTATGTAGTAAGTGTTACTGAAAATGAGAGATAGCAAGTATTTGTGAAAGAAGGACAATTCACTTAGTGCTGCACTAGAAGACCCATTCCCTCGCCAAGGGAAAGTCTGTGATCTGTATAAGTAACTTTTTTGTGTGTTGACCTGCTTCAGTCATGCTGGAAATCCCAACAGCTTTGATGTCATATAACTTTTGTAAAAATTAGTCTCTAGGAAGACAAGAAGGAAGACACAGTACTGTGCATAAGGGAAGGCAGAGGAGGGTCAGGAATTCTGTCTTCTGGTGAGCTCCCCAAAACCTCAGGAGCAGAGTTAAGCTGGGCACTTGGCACCCTGTCTGCTGTTCCAAGCCAGCCCAGGTACACACTGCCCCTTGGCCTGCTGTCCACTCAACCAAAAAGAGCTCAGGGTCATGAGAGACACTCCAGGACTTAAAGGGAGGCCAAAAGAAAAGATTCATGCAGTAGAGTGGATACTGGGAAGAAATGCATGAAAAATACGTGGTTTCTGTAGGAAGACCAATTTGTTTACATTTTTATTACATCAGGCCAGAAAGTAAAAACCCGCTAGTTAAAAAACATGCCTATTTTCTTGCTGTTTTTTTTCAGCTTTAGTGAGTCTTGTTTCACAGTATCACAGAGTTGTTAGGAAAATACATAGGGTATAGTTTAGGTCTGTCTTCAAATTTGTTAGACTAGGATAGCATTTCACAAAGAACCTCTTTTGTGTTCTCGTGCTGAATTTCACAGTTGCTTCCCACCTTGAGCAAATACCCAGTTCTTGTTTCCATGCATACCTAACAGATCTGAAGACAGAATTATTTAATACAGATCCCAATTGTTATGATTTTAAATTCTCCTTATGGCACTGCAGAATCACTGACATGCTTTAAAGCTCAACTCCTGTTAGAACTTTATCCACCAGAGGCTGATTTGTTTTCTATCCTATTTATCTATTAGCACTGCTGTCACACATGCTAATATGGCTGAAAATACAATTACACCATTTAAATGTTCTCAGCAGCACAAATTTTTAAAATGAAAATTGTTACAGAAAATTTTAAATACTTTTCGGGAACAATTAGCCTGGTGTAAGTGATGGGGTGTTAACATCCTGTGGCTTGAGCCTATGAAGCTGGAATTATCATTTGACTTTGAAAAATTCATAGACTGCATGGATGGTAAAGCTTCCATGTGACAGACCCTAAAAATTTTTTATTCCAGCAGAAATAATGAGATTGATATTTGACTGTCATTGTGGCCTTTGCACATGCTGAAGAGAGACACTGTAATGTGTTACCCAGAGGAGTTGTTCATACAAAGAGCATGGGATAAATGACATACCAGAGGCCAGTGAAGGTAACCTGTGTAGAACTTGTTGCTTGTAAAACAAAGGTCAACTGTGATAGCAGAGCCAATGCAGTCAGCCATTCAGGCTAGTCCTGCAGCATATTATGCTGACTCATCACTAATGTAAAGAAAAAAAGCTACACTGAACTAATTTATTTTACTATATTAGTACTCTAAAATCCAGCTGTTCACTTCCACATTGAACACACCATCAACTGCATTTTTAGATGAGCTTCCTTGTAGACTGAAAGGTTTAATGTAAGGGGGGAAGTGTGCACACTCATTTCATAAAGGTGAGGTTGCTTACTTTTCACCTATGCACTCAGAAAATAACACTGTTGTGAAAAAAGCATGCCCGTACCTTTTTCATGCCGGAAGTACTGTGAATTGCAGCAGGAACTACTGTTGCCTCCTCAGACACCACATTCCCACACTGGAAGAAGCAGCTTCCTGCTGAAAAGAAATCAAGCTGCTCTCCTCTGCTTTGTCTCCAAGTACAGTCAGCATGAGCTCAACTGTTTAGTCTGCCTAGTTACTGAACAGTCAACATGGTACAAGGAAATTTTATTAGTCGAGGTAAGCTTCTGATTTGGCACTGAAATCTAGAAAGAGGATTGACAAAAATGTTGAGTGGAGAAAGCTGTGTCTTAAATTTCTCTTACATGACTTCTTGGGTAGAGAAGCTGTCTGAAATGGGCTGTGAACTACAAGAGACTTAGAGACTGCCTGGCTCCTGTGCTTCACCACAGTATGCTCACAAGCTTTTCTTGCAGTCAGCTGGTATACACGCATCACTTCTGAAACTGGAGCAATTTATTGATATTCCTAAATTCCTCCTGGTTTGGGGATAAGACTGTAGCTTCTGATAGCTTTTTTGTAAAAACATATAGGCCAGGTTTTCTCCTCTGACCCATCTAAATCTTTAGCAGTCTGCATTTTATTTAAAAGATAAGGCTTCCCTCTATACTGGAATAAGTATTTCAAACATTTTTGAGAAACGAGAAAGTCATCTCTCTGCAATTTAGCTATACAACCTTTCTCCCACATTTTCATTTTTCCTAAGGAGAAGTATTTTGCGTAAGACTTATTGATAACATTTTTAAAACCAAAGCCATTCATACATTCAGACTTAACTAATTTTATTTTTTGACCTCTGACTATCTTATTGAAGTCTTGGCAGACTCAAAGGTCGACCTATTAAGCTAATTATATTGTAAAAAGTATAAAGAAATTTCCTTTATTTAGGTCCGACATGTAGGTTCACTGCAATAAAAGACTTTATAATAAAATAATCACTGAAGATCTCAGGGAGTTTTTCAAGCATGTATTTAGGTCCTGTATTAATAGCTCATGTTCTATTCTTTAATCTGGTTTTAACTGGGTGAAGTAGCACCATTTCAAATAACAGCATATTAACTAATTAAGGAAATAAAAGACTAAGTAGAATTATATCACTGAACAGTAACTATGCTAGATAATGTTCAGTGTTTAAACTAGGGTAAGTATCTGCAAGCCAATAGAGAAGAAACTGTGAATGGAGACACCTATTATAATGAAGACTGTTGGTAGGGGAAGGAAGATAAATCATAACAGCATGGACATCCTCTTGCCGAGAACCTGCACGCACAACTAACAACAAACACCACTCAAACCAAAGCTTCTCGAGCTCTATGACGCTGGCAATGCTTTACCTTTCTTTTTTGAAGGCCTTCTCCTGCTGTGGATTGTTCTGGATCACATGATCAAATACACAAATTGTCTGCCTTGGAAACATGGGAGAAGAGCTGTAGAATAAGAGCCAGTCAGTTCCCCTTTGACCTGTAGCTCAAAGGCACATCAGAAATGCAATTTAACTAATCTCATTAATAACATGATGAAACCTATACCACACACATTGGAGGGCAGCTGTTAGGCTAAAACTAATTTGCATGAAATTGTAGGAGTTTTCCATAGTCTGAGTGGAGAAAGAAGCACTATTTTAGCATGTTTGTCATATGTTGCTGATGTCAAATGTCTGGAAAAAGTATTTGGTGCAATGTGCCCAAATTTCAAGATGGAAACATCTGTCACGGGCATGTTGGTTGTAATTAAGCCATAGAGGGTTCTGATGTGAAGTTGCCTCCCCCTTTGCAGGATTAGTTTCCATCTATCTGTCTACACAGATATAATGTCTCTTGAGCATGTGTGAAGGCCACAATCAAAGTAAAATTTCAGTGAGATTTCTGCTGGAATAAAAAAATCATTCAGATCTATCTCTTAGAAGTCTGCACAGGCAGATGGAAACAAACTGAGGTCTTTGGGCTGCTGAAGTGTTACTGCTTGAGAAAATAAAGAAAAGCTTTTCAAATCTGCTGCTGCATCCCCTCTGAAGAGCATGCAGAAATCCTGGCTTGCATTTAAAACAAGGAGCAAAAGCACACATCATAGTAATGAATCCTTTTGTATAGCAAAGTACCTATCTCCACCAAATCCTCCTAAAAAGATTTCTAACCAGATAATTTACAAGCTTGGTCTAAGTGGGCAAATACCTATTATAAAAGTCTGCTCTGTCCTGAGAAAATTGGGAAAAGAGCAATTTTTGAGCAATAGCACATCTGGTATGGTAATGTGGTTTATAATTTCCTTTTTCAGATAACGCCATAATAGCAAAACCTGAACATGTCTAGTGGCTAGCCCCACATCTGCCTGACCTAAACATTCAGAAATGAAGGTAAGGTAATCCCTATGTTTTCCATTTTCCCTAATGCTGCTCAGATGGTAAATCACTCATTTAAGATAAATAAAATGTGAACTTTATAATTGTGTCCTGGTCATCCAGCTTTTAGGATCTCTCATTTGATTTTGACATTATTTCCAGAAGTCTGGAATTTTACTTACTCATTCAAGAGGTCTTTCTGGTAAAAATTTTACATTTGCATGCAGTCATATATACCATGAGAACTAGTTCTTGCTGCAGAGAGATCTGGACTGCAAAAGGGTGAGGAAACCATAATGCCCATTTGCAGCAATATCTGCATTGTCCAGTGTGTTTTCCCTTGTGGGTATTATTACTCAGACTCATGCTTAGCATAAAATTTGACAATGTATTGTTGCCATACCCACATCTCTAAATCATTCCAAGTTCAAGAATTTTTTCTCTTGCTTCTAATGAGTCAGTGGTTGAATTATGTTTGTTTAATTTATGTCCAGCAAGAATGACTTGTTAGGCTATTTATTAGCATCCTTTTGAACAGGGTTCATTATACAGAGGAGAATGACAAGATTGTTTTTGTTGCAAGAACATTAAAGAACATAATAAATTAGATTGGCCATGCCTGGGTAATTTCTGCATATAATCTCTAAAATTGCTCTTTAAAGTAATTTCAGGGCAGGAATGTATTTGTTCAGATTAAAAATGTCTTAAAGGCTATGGAAAACTCATGTCAACTCCTCCTATCCCAACAAATGTTCTACCTCTGATATGCAGCCTGTTTTTCCTGCTGGTACTTTGCTGTGGGTGGGTATGGGAGGATGTTTGGAGCATGGAAATGTTATTACAAAGGCAAGTCAGGACTCCAGAAGCCAGAGCTCCTAAAGTCTATGGTGTTTGTGAGGGTTTCTCATGTTTGTCACTCTGGCTGCACTTGGGTATCCTGTTCATGACCCTGCCAGCACAGTGCAGCTCTGACCCCTGAATCATGCTGCTTGTGAGCCTGTGGACTTCTGTTTTCCCTGGCTCGTCACTATGTCCCAGAGACTGATCATAGCTTTTTCATTGAGGCCAGATGGTGGCTCAGTCTCTGCAAAGGGCTTCCTCCCACAGGCAGGGACAGCAAACAAGGAGTTCCTCAAGAACTGCCCCATCATCACCAAGCAGTTTCTCTTCTTCCATAACAATGTAAGAATGGAAGCACTGCACCAGCACTGGCCTCTGGAGAAGCAGCCTGTGTCACCTGAGAGGAACCTTTATCCCATCTCAGCTGGGAGTCTGTATTTTCTGGGCTTCTAAGCTTTGGGGTCCCCTTGATTCCTCAGGTCAGGCCAGGAAATGCATGGGGCTTCAGCTCTGGTGGGATAGCTCTGCTCTGCAGCTCGGCATTCCATGCTGAGGTGAGCACCTCACAATTATCACTCCCCTTCATCTTTCTTCTGTGTGTGAGCTCCTACCAAGTGACTCCAGCCTCTCAGGAAATGCTTCATTTTGCCATTTGCATTTCACCCTCCCATTGCAGCTGGTAGGGGTCTCGCTGGGCTCTGGCATAGAGCAGGAATAAGGAGCTGAGACGTCCTGACCTGGGGCTTGACTGGGGCGCTGCTCTGCACAGGGAGGAGGGCTGTCTTAGGGTGGCTGCTGACCACAGCTCCTCATTGCTGTGGGGGGGATCACAGCCTCACAGGGCCACAAAACAGCTGAGGGTGGTATGGGTCTCTGGAGGTCCCGGTCCAGTCCATCCCCCCTGCTCCAGCAGGGTCACTGAAGGTCAGTTGCCCAGATGAGATGTGAGTGAGCTGGATTTAATTGCAGGGAGAGTTTACATTAGACAGAGTCTGCAAACTCTCTGCAATTAAAGGCAGCTAGTGGCTCCAAGACTGCAGACAGTAATTATATGTGGTTTCTCACTTCCCCATCATATGAGAACAGACGCTGTAGGTTTGCAACAATAAGCCCTTGCCACTCCAAGGAAAGAGCTGATCTTGTTTTCTCCTCTCCTAGGGTTGTTTGTAAGTATTTTTTATCTAAAATGATTACAGAAGAGCTAAGTTTGAACCATGGGATTTACTCTGCTAAAGTGATTGATTACAGTTTCTCAAATTTGAATCTTAGTCAAGCTACTTAGAATGCAATAACTGAATGAAGTCCAGCTCCAAATTCAACAGTTTACTTAAAGAATATAAAATTATTTCTATGGATTTTTTTGTCTAAAATTAATTCTGTCTTTTTGAGAAAAGAAGTTTCAGAGGCAATTTTAGATTAATTCTTTAGTCCTGAAAATAATTTGTTTCAATGAAAGTGGATAGCATTTAAATCATTGTACAAAGACAAGTCTTTGAGCAGTTTCTGAAAGGTACTTACAAAAATTTGAACTAATATACTTGTATCAATGTTTAATTATGAGTACAGAGTGTGTAGATATTCCAAGTAAAGGTTAGGTAGCCTTTCAATGGTTTTCTCATGGACAAGAAAACCCTCTGCCCTGGGCAGACAGGCAGTGGGACAGTATTCATTTTATTCTGCTAGACTCTGGATCACTCTTTCACACATCAGCATCTGCCAGAAATGAAAACCAAAATTAATAAGTACAATTATTTAAGGGCTCTCATGGCATAAAATAGATTACAATCTAAAGTCTGTCACTTTTTTAACTTTTATGAGGCCAAAGAAAATCAGGTACTAGGGCTTAAGGTACAAGACAGTGGAAAGAAACACATCTAGTCCAGTATCCCTTGAGGACAGTTCTAAACAGTGTTCCCTGCAGGGCTGGCACAGTGTTAAGGAACTGTTCTATACACCTGATTCTGTACCCCTCACACTTAGATGTCTCCTCCTGGAAAAATCAGTATCTGGTAAACAAAAACTTCTTACCCAAGAATTCCCCTGTCAAGTTCAGGAGAGCACCAAGGCCGGTGCTTCAGATGACTCTAATAGACTCAGCTGCCCCAACTTGCTTTTGTGCCGCTTCATCCCAAACTTGGGTGTTTTTCTCCTTGCATCAGCACCAGTGAGCCTGGCTGCATCTGGAGACCTGTGCCCAGTTTTGCCTCCTCGGAACTGGGCAGCCACTGATTCCATGGAAAAAGTCCAGCGGATGCCACAGAGATAGGGAAGGTGCTGGAGCACAGTACATCTGGAAGGGGATGGAGAAAAGACTTTTGTACAATCTGGAGACAAGAAGGGAGAAGAGGACTCTTTTGGATGTCTTCAACTTCTTTGTGGTGGGGAAACAGAAAGGAAAGAGACAGACCTCTTCTCTGAGGTACAGAGGGACAGCACCAAAGACACTTGCCAGACTCCAAAGGGGCCCCTTTATTCCCCAGCAAGATGCTTGACTGAGGAAGAGAGACACAGAGAAGCCGCTCCTGTAGATCTTCCCTGCTCTACTGGACAAGTCCTGAGGCACCCTTTCAGCTGGTGCTCCTTTAAACATGGAGCTTAAAGGTGTGATGGGGCAAGTGGTAGATCACAGACCTCCAGAGGTCTCCTGTGAAAAAATATTCTATAATACTATGTCACAGCTTCCTGAACACTATTTCAGCTCATTTTCCTGAAATATCCTCTGCAATCTGTTAGCATTCCAGAGCTAACAGGAGTAGTTACTTGGTGTGTTGGATGAAGCCTTGTCTTGGAGGACAAATACAGGCAATAGGGGATAATTTGTTGTGAGGCTTATTTGTCCTGAAGCTGTAGTATTGGTGACAACTGTCCTGCTGGCAGGCCACCAAGTGTATTTCTACTGCCAATTCCTCATGAAACTATGATGCCTTGATTTATCCTAATTTCAAAAGTTACTAGTGTTTTAAAAAAGGAGACTTTTAATGTGTCATGTTACAGCCAGGCAAATAAGCTGGGATTCTTTCAAGTAAAGCTTTGAGAAAGCCTTGCAGAATAAAGGGAGTCAGAGGCTTCTGCAAGTCAAGCTAGATGATGGGTATTGTAGAGAGCTAGGGAAAGTTGGTGAGAATCTGTAGTAGCAGCATCAGGTGCAAGCAGGTACAAGAAAAGACTAACGGCCTAATCCAGGATGAAAGTATCAGAAGAAGACGTTTATAAACATATTACTGGAAAAAAACAAAACAAAACGAAACAAAACAAAAACCAGCTTAGCAAGGAACAGGATAGACCTGAAGTCTAACACAGGTCTATGCTTTTAGCTTATCACAAAGATGGAAAACTATCTGTTTGTCATGCTCAAAATATGAAGGTTTTTCAGGGGAAAATTATTCCAAAGCTACAGGATAATGTGTTTCCCTTTATAGATAGTTCTTCTAAAAACTAATGTGTGATTTATAGGTAGATATGGACTTTGGGATTATTTTCTATTTCCTGGGTCTGAGCCTTGTATCCGATGATTTGCCCATGCTTCCTTGGCAACAAAACATCAACATGCAAGCTGAAAACAACTGAGCTGTGATGTTTTCCTCATAAGAAGACTAAAAATACAGTCTTTGTATTCCTCTGGTATCCAGCTTCACAAATGTGTCTATTGTTTCTGCTTGTATTCTGCCTGTTCCACTAGAAATACTGAAAAAGTAGTGCTGTAGTCTCAGAGCTGTACTTGGGAATCCAAGAGCCCTCATATCTCAGCTCCAAACTTCTGCATGGCTAGGACAGTGTTTCTGTCTGTGTTTTTGCTTTGTTATCTCTGGGAAACACCTTCATCCTCCTTTTAAAGTGTATTCAGCTCCCCTAAAGGTCGGGCTGCTTCAGGAGCCAGGATTCCGCCAACAATATCTCTTATCACTGTAGTCTAAATATGATACTGCACTGGTCACCATAGTAATACCCTGTCACTGTGAGTCTTTCGTGCATTTCTCATCATGCAAATACATTTCTCAATTTTCTTTTTCAAATGTGAACTGCAGTAAGCTAACCCATAAATGTCTTGGCATGATCACACTATTAATCACTGACATTGCTTTTTAGGAGCCTGGCATCTTGTTTCATCCTGTGTTTGCAGTTTGCTCTTTGATATTAAAGCTGACTTGTGAGAAGGGAAGAAAGGTGGGATGGCAGCTTTACTGCCCTCCAACTCTTTGCCCACTCAGGGCTGCAAAAGCTTATGGAAGTTCTATGCCACTGAAATAAACCTGCAGCCTACAGATCCTCCCCCACATGCTTGGAAATGTGGCACAGATGGAGCTGTACTGTCTGTGGGGATTACATACTGGGGAGAGTGGCTATGCACAAGAACCCTGTCAGTATTTAAACCCACTCACTGGAGGCTCATGGGGCGAGTGGGTAGAAAAGAACATGGAGAAGAGTTATGATATCCCAGTATTGGGCTGGGTCCTGTCCCGGGCAAGGAATCACAGATTGAGAGGTTTTCTTCTGACCAGAGAGAGAGAAGAACCTCTGGAGCACCGCAGTGGAAATGGATCTCCGATCAACTCTAGGAAGGCCATAAGTGGGGCTGAAAAGTAGTTTTTTAATAGGCAAAAGACAGTCAGAAAAAAAATCAAATGTATGTTTTCTGTTTGTACAGAATGTGAGTTGCAATCCAGGGATCTAAAAGGATCAGATTGTGTCAAATGGAAGTAACATCTGTCTTTTCCTACTGTTCTCTGCAGGGCTGCTTCTCCACAGCTCCTATTTTCTGGACACAGTAACTCTTCCATGTTGCACCACTCTTATTATCAAATCAGGAAGTGCCAAAAATCGTTGTTGAGATAATTTCTCCTCCGCAAAGGAAAATCATGTGCTGTTTTGTATTCAGGAGAGTTTCAGGGTGTTCAGTGTCCATCTGGCATTAGACATGGGGCTAATGAGGAGGAATTACTTCTGAGTCCACTTACCCAAGTGTAGGTCTCTGAGCTCTAGCAGATTTTTTGATTGCTGTGCTTTTTTAACGATAGTTGAGCATTATATGTATTTCAGATAACATGGTAATTGAGCTGGTACTGTTGACCGAAGAGGCTGTTGTAATGAAGTTGTGGATGGCTGCTCAGTATGCAAATGTCATAATGACACTGAACTCCAGAAAGCAAAAAGCACCCATATGGGAACTGTTTGCTGTAGCATGCAACAAATCTTTGAACTGCCCAGTGTTAAATGAGCCAAGATGAATCTTTAAATAAATGGGTGTAGATTAACTATTAGAGTATTATCTTCAGTAATTGATTAAATTCTAACCCACAGCACTCAACAGAATTCTCTTTGACAGAGATTTGGACTTCCCAGGAGAACCCCTTCCCACTCTCACCCAACCCATCCCAAAGAGAAAGGTCGTCCTGTAGGAATCTGCTGAGGGATTTGTTCATCTCTAAATGAGAAGCATAGAACAGCTGCAACCCTGGCTCAGATGGCCCCAGCATTGTTCTCAGTCCACGCCACAGCCTATTGAGCAGATTGACCACTTCATTAGACTGGAGATAAATGTGAAGATTTGACTCTTTACATATAATGAAAATTTAATTTAAATGTCTTAGGCATAAATTTAAATGCAAAACTTTGTATCCACAAACTTGGTTAGTGGACATTAGTGTCTGGATCTGCTTTCAGAGAGTGCTGGCTAAAGGAGCCATATAATTGGTGTTTGCCCTGTTAACTGCTCACCTTCTCCAAAGTCCTTTACGGTCAGCCTAGTTTTCTCCCAGGTTAACAGTGAGGATTAGCTCTCCAAAACCACCAAGACAGTGCTAATAAGGTAGCATTTGAGGAACAAATAAGGAAGAAAAATGTTAAGAAAATCCAGATTTCAAAGCAGGCTAGTACCATGGTTGGTACTTCAGAAGTGCTTGTAGTTTTATTTTTTGTTCTCATAGAAACACGGCATCAACCCCCAACACATTCAAACCAAAAACTTGAGGGAACCTAAAAGGAATTTAAGAATGGAAGAAAGGTTCTAACTCAATTTTGCTTCTTATTTAAAAAAAATAATTAAAGGCCAATATACTTCAAAAGGAACTAAAGGTATTGATTTAAGAAACCAAAACAAGATGCCTGACTTCCAGAGTGATTATGCAATGCTTCTTATACTGCACCAATTTGAAATACCCCAAGTCATTAATCACTGGTGAGTAACATCATATTCAGAGTTCATAGAAGGAATAAATGTGTTGCTGTCCATGACTGGGAACCTTAGCAGACTGAGATTCATTAATCAGAACTGTCTTTTCCTCAAGGAAAATGACAGCTCTTATAAATTTTATCTGTAGTTTTCATATGTGTGGGTGATTTGGCTGACTCATTAATCCAGGCAGAGATTGTTAATCAGTGGATGACTGCTATATGTGCCACAAAACCATGATTCAGATTTGCTCCTTTATGGGAATGCCTGATTGAAATAATAGTATGTCTTACATTAAGCTGTAGCCTTCTTATTTTGATTTTTGTTTTCCTAAGAAAAATGGCTTATGTCTGCCTCTCCAAATCTTTGCTTTCCTTTGCCAGTCTCCAAGATATTCAGCAATAAAGTGGTGACCTCAGTTTCTAGCCATCACGAGGTTTATGGTAGCAAGTGGCTGGGTCAAGAGGCACTACATCACTGTAGCCCTCTTGATGGAAAGAGCTGCAGTCCTTACTAAACCTGGGAGAAAGAAGGGGTACAGGAGCCAGGCCTTCCCTTCCTTTGTTAGGCTCAGTGAGTGTGTCATTGCGGGAAGCTCCTTTGTGGCCAATGCAGAAGGAGTTTTAGATAGGCAATTACAGATCTCCTGATGAAATGCTTGCCCTTTTTCCACTCAGAGAGCTGATTTATTTCTTTGCTTTTGAGGGAACTAGTTCTTCTACAGTTGTGTAGCAAAGCTATCCATGTGTGCACTTACAGAAGGGGACAGATACTGTAGAAGTGAAGAGGATTTAGAGGAGGTACTTAGTAGTCAAATCTTAAGATTTTCCAATATAAACTACTGTAAAAAGGTTAGTCATAAGCCTGAAAGTATTGCAGGCTTTGGTACACGTTGCTGGACAAAGGCTAACTGCCTCAAATCAGCAATTCCTTTACTAAAGCTGTTAAAAAGAAATATGAAAAAACTCAACTCAGAAATTCCTGGGCTTTATAGTGGCTGCATTTTAGAAGAAGGCCTTCACTCTAAATGTCTTTTCAAAACCTGTCATAAATTCACAGCTTCAACTATATCTTAGTACAGCATACCTTGTTTTGAAAGTAAGAGGAATGCACTAGAATCAATTTGAAAATACAATAAATCTAACAAGCCAGGTGGCTTTAGGTCATGGCAGATAACCTTGAGACACTGCCACATAACCTCTTAGGCTCAGTAACAGGTCACACACCAAACAGAAGGCGGGGCACCCATTTCATTTTGCCTACCAATGCTTTCAAGTTTCCTGCAAAAGAGAAGTGTGTTTGCAGAATATCTGAAAGTGATAAATGGGGAATTGGCTTTTACATATACTTATTACATTTTCTGTAAAATTTAAGAAGAAACAAATCCAAACTTAATATGTTCTTTCCTCCACTTTCTATCTCTGCCCCCTTTCTCCCCTTCTACAGACTTTCAAAGTTTGTTTTTTTTTTTTCTTCCTTCTCTGCAGTACTCTTCTCTCTCTTAGTATTAACTTGTGCTTACTTTTCCCCTGTTTAGTTTGCCTAGCAGATCTCAGGGTGCCTATCTCCCAGCCTCCCTTCATTCCTCTCATACAGCCCATTGCTTTGCTCCTTGGCTATTCTCTTAGATGAAAAGGAAAAATACTCTGCAGTATCAGATGATGGAGAAGTGGAGAAACCAGGTAAAGATTTATGAATAGGTTCTGTGATTATAAAGAGGAATACAGTCCAAACACTTTCAGTGTCAATATCAACAAGAAATTTGCTTTCAATTTGAGATGTCCAAGACTGTCTTTGGACAATTATCCCACGTATCTCATCCAAAAGAAATAGCTACTTTGGGGACTTTCACTCACCATTAAACATTTCTCTTTGTCCAAGGTTCTGTCTCTTCCTTCTTCCTGGTATAAACTCTTCCAGGTATATATCAGAGAAGCAGAAATCTTGTTCTCCTGTGAGATGGGGTCACGAAGATCAACCAGAAAAAAAATGATTTGCAGTAAAGTGCCTTGCCTTGCCAAGTGCCTTGCCAAGGTGGCTATTTTTCACTGAGTCACATTATCTAACAATGTTAAATTATAAAAGGTAGTTCCTAGGTGTGGGTACAGCTCTTGAAAGGTCCTGGTCACTAGCAAACTGGTTTAATCAAACAGCTTTAGACATCCTGTTTGCCCTTCATATATATACGCATTTGAATCCTTTTCAGTCCTGGGAGTCTCTGCCTAAAGTTGAGTAGCTCACATGCTTCTGAGGAGCTTTATGGTAATTAGGTGTTGGTGTTATTAGTTCCTGCTTTAAGAAAGGCTGTGAGAATCCCCTACATGACACAGATCCAGTATTTCACAGGATGGTTTGTGTCACTTAGTACAGAAGGTCACATGCAGAATCCCTGTAGCTCTTTGAACACAGTCACAATGGAAAGTCCCATCAAGTCCCATCTAAAGCTGCTCAGGACATGGTTCCCCCTGTGCCTGCAGGTGTAGCCTATTCTTGCCATAATGATGCAGCTTATCATATGCTAACTTTGTCATAAAGGACTATAACTGTTTCTTCAGAGTGAGGGGGCTATTTGTGGCTGTGGCTGGCACAGTATGAATATGCTAGTCCCCCAAATGGATATGATCAGAAGGTGAACATATGAATTCCTGAAGTCTTGATGGCAGCAAATTATTATTTTGGAGCCTTTTTTACTCCGTATGTCTCTCTCTCTCTTCCTAGATCAACAGCATACTTCACCTCAAAAGCTGCAGCAGCATCTGGAAACATTTGCTTTCCAGTACATTTGCTATTGACACTTATCTGACAAACTTTAACATATCATCAGGATGTCCCCCTATTTTTCCTGCCACAAAAAAAAACTAATCATAAATTTAGAAATCCTATGGTGGACTTTCCTAACTACTTGTCCAATTCCATTTGGATGAATTACCAGGTGACCACATTTATAGGGAAAAATGCTTTCCAACAGCATACTGGACATGTCCATCTACTTTCAAGATAATTCATTAATCCATTGTAAAAAATGCTAAAAAGAAGCCTTGCAAAGAATTGGAAAGCTTAGGAGGGAAAGTCCAAGAATACTCAGGATAGGTTTAAAAAAGAAATTGTTAAAGGCCTCAGGAATCCCCATGCCTTGCTGAAGATCACAGCATGGGCTTTATGTATCTTCCCATGGAAAGATGTATTTGCACTTCAGCACAAAAGACAATAGGTGATATGGATCAGGATCAGCCAGGATGCCAGTGGTTTTCTTGGCCCCCTGGGCACAGTCCTGGCTCATGTTCAGCCGGCTGTCAACCAGCACATCCAGGTCCTTTTCCATCAGGCAGTTTTCCAGCCACTCTTCCTCAAGCCTGTGGCACTGCATGGGGTTGTTGTAACCCAAGGGCAGGACCCAGCACTTCACCTTGTTGAACCTCATACAGCTGGCCTCAGCCTATCAATCCAGCCCATCCAGATCCTTCTGCAAAGCCTTCCCACCCTGCAGCAGATCAACACTTCTGCCCAATTTGGTGTCATCTGCAGGCTGACTGAAGGGGCACTTGTTCTCTTGTCCAAGTCATTGATAAAGATGTTAAACAAGAGTGACCTCAATACCGAGCCCTGGGGAAAAGGGCTTGCAACCAGCTGCCAGCTAGATATAACTCCATTTGGCACCACTCTCTTGGTCCAGCTCTTCAGCCATTTATTTACCCAGCCAAGAGTGCACCAGTCCAAGCCATGAAGAGCCAGTTTCTCCAGGAGAAAGCTGTGGGAAATGGTGCCAAAGGCTTTGTCAAAGTTCACAGAGACAACATCCACAGCCTTTCTCTCATCCACTACGTGGGTCATCCTGTTATAGAAGGAGATCAGGTTGGTCAAGCAGGACCTGCCTTCCCTAAGCCTTTGCTGCCTGGGCCTGATCCCCCTGGTTGTTCTGTATGTGCTGCATAATGGCACTCAGCATGTCCTTCCCTGGCACCACTGTCAGACTGACAGGCCTGTAGTTCCCTGGATTGTCTCTCCAGCCCTTCTTGGAGATGAGTGTCACACTAACTTCTGGTCACCTGGGACCTCCCTCTTTAGTCACGCCTGCTGCTAAATGATTGAAAATGACTCAGTGACTCCACCAGCTCCCTCAGTACTCTTGGGTGGGTCCCATCTGCCCCCATAAACTTGTGTGTGTATAAGTGGTAAATCAGCACATGCTGGATACTCAGGAAGAAATTATTTTTTATCTCTTTTTCTAAATGTTCCTTTCTCCTGTAGCCTGCTCCTCTGTAGTCTGTAGACTTTACTTCTGGTTTACCATCTCCACTTTAAATTTTGGACAGGTTGCGTTGAAGAGTATCTGAAACTGAATTGCTGGAATTTAAGTATTGATGTTTGTAGTTTGTACGTGTGTAGTCAATCAAAGGACTGACCAGTGTTCTTGTCAGTGTTCAATCTGGCATACTAGAGCCAAATATCAAAATTGATGGTCATGAAGAAATCAGGAAGGTAAGCACCAGCTAGGAAGATAACCTCCTCCTCAGTTTTAATGCAGTATCTCTAGATGACAGTCACAGGAAGAACTTGCACATTGCAGTAGGCTGCTGATAACCTTCCTCTTTACTGGAGCAAGCTCCAGGTTCTGAGAACAGAATATCCAAGATGCAGAACTCCTGGGAACTGAGCAAGAGTTTATATTTTGCTTCTCCCTTCTGCCCCCTGCCCTCAGTTTAAATTTCATCATTTAAATAAGTATATTGCTAAAGCTTTTGTGTTTAAAACCCAGATCATTGAAGAGATCTAAGCTCTATTTATGTAAGTACTTAGTGGCAAAATATTCTTATTTTTTGAGTTACTAAATCCATCACTATTTCCACTTTTCTATCTAATGCTCATCTTTGAAACATTAAGAGGTTTTCTGGTGAGGAAGACTTCATAACCAGAAGTTTCTAATTGCTAGCTAACAGTTACATGCTCTGGCAAGAGCATTAATCTTTCACTTACCAGTGGAAATATTTGTAAGACTAGAGATACTTAAACAACAGGTATTTGCTTTTTCAGAGGAAAAATTTACAAATGATTGCTGAATCAGTTTGTCTCCTACAGTTGAGTGGATTTGGCTAGGGAATGAACTTGATTTATTTGACATTGAGACCAGAAAGAAAATGAAGGATTTTTTTTCCATGGGAAGTGGAGGACCTTGAAAGCCAAGTAACAGTGACGATTGAATAGCTCAAGTGGGTTGGAATGATTGAGGGTATAGTTAAATATCTATCACTTGGGTTCAAACCTCTCTGAATTTTATAGTATCTTAAATCATAAAAAAAAAAAAAATGCAGATCAGTTTAGGAATAAAACTGTTTAGCTAGAGACTGAGAGAATGCTTTATCAATTCTTTAACAAGGACAACAGAGAGAAAGATTGATACTTGCCAAACCCAAAATATTAAAGGTTATTGAAAGAAACAGGAATTTTCTACTATTCTGTAGATGTAGGAGGTTGCATAACAGCTATGGAGTTAAAAACTTATGGTTAATATGCTTATGCTCAGGTAACATCTATAACAAAATGCTGAACCGTATTTCAGAATGCCAGAATTTGGGGAGCAGTGAACTTCCAAACAGTCTCTTGCCAAGACAGTTTGCTGGTTGCTTGGTCTGTCACCTATGCAGCTGTGTCTGTAGAGGGTGGTAGCTCATAGCTCCTCCTGTAAAGGACCTCTAGGTTTTATTTTAAGATCAGAGGATTAATAGACCACATTTCTGAAGCCAGAATGTAGCTGTGGTGAAATTGACATTCAAAAGACAGCTTTCCGGTGGTTCCTGGGCAAAAGTGAAGTTATCCTTCAGTCCTTAGGATGAGTGTGCAGAATCTACAATGTAAGAATGACAGTGCTTGGTCTGGTGATAACTAAAGAAGCGACATGCTGCTCTACCTTATCCTCCTTTGTGCAGGGAGACTGTCCTGAGTGATTCCCAAACACCCCTTGCAACCTCACACATTCTGTGTGTGTGTTCTGATAATGCCCATATCTTACAAACTGACCTATTAGAATATGGTGCTTAAATAATTTGTGCCTGGTACTTCTGTGTATAAGAAATAAGCTGGTCAAAGAGCTTGAGCTCTTTGGTTTAGGACTGCAAGATGTTTAAGCCGAGCTCTGGGATCTTTGATTTCTCCACGATTCTCAGGGACCAAAGTGAAGCTGTAGTTCTCTAAATTATCTTTCTTACTGTTTTCAAAGGTGAAATATTTACTATTCTCCAGTACTAGGGGACTTGCCTGGTCACCATGATCTCAAAAAGGTAATAGTTGGGGAGTAGCCTTGCAATGGCATCAACAGACTCTCTCAGCACTCACAAACAGTCTCATTCACAGACCTACAGAATCGAAATAGCTCTTGTGCTCTGAGAAACTACTGAAAATATAAGTTCTCAATGTTTCTGTTTATAAATACTTTATCATAGTAAGTCTTAAATTAGAGTAATTTTGTCCTTTTTTTCCCTACTTTGTGCTTTATTAATTTTATTTGCTACTTTTCTGCTTTGCTTATGAAAATGTGTTGCTTTGCTGGGTTTCTAGTAATGGCTTTGTTTATACCACTATTATTAATGTGCTCAGGCTGACCAGTTCCTTTTCACTGTTAGAAGACCTAAAGAAGATAAAAAAACTTTGTTTACCTGAGATGTTTGGGGTTTTTTTTCTGTCAAGAAGTTCTCAGATTCTGTTCCATGAATTGTTTTAGCGAGGAAATACGGGTTTCTGGAAGTTAGAGATGCAATTTACTCATGTTCACATCATAGTCTTATTTGGGTGAAAATTGTGAAGAATAATGCATGTAAAGCTAACTTCAAGACTCCTTTAAATGCAGTTTCTACTTCTCTTCAAGTCACTCTCTAAATTCTGTAGTTTGACCATGGCTCACTGACTGCAATGCAAACAAAAAGTTTCACTTCTCTTCTAATATCCAGTGTTGTAGTTCAGAAAAGGCACTCTAATTGTGATATTAGATACTGTAGTCACTGGCAAAGCTTTTATTTCAGAAACATCACTTATGGCTAACACACACTTTAATGGTATTGCCGAAGGCATTAGAACTGATGTTAGGTGAGGTTGAAAAGAGAGCAAACCACTGCCCGTGCTCTGAGGGTTACAAATCTTGTCACAGTGGGTATATTATAGTAGATTGTTGTAGTAGGCATGGCTGTATCATAATGCTTAAGGTGCCATCTTCTAAAAAAATTTTATAGTAAGAGAAAGTCAACACCTATACACCATGGCCTTAATGGTTTTCCCAATTTGCAGTGTTTGGTCTGGAAACACCAGGAAAAAACAAGCCAACCAAACAAGAAAAGCAGGCATACAGTTTATAATTTCATGCACATTCTTATAGTTTGTTACTTTTGCTTCTGGCTACTTGAACCCCAGTTCCAGCGGTCAGATAGGAAGCCCCATTACTTTCTACAACACACAACAAGGGCCCATACAAAGTAATTTGTGGTTAAACTGGAAACAGAATTTATATTTCAGATAGACAAGATGCACTCATGTAACTACATAACCCTTGAACTGAAACAAAGCAAATCTAAAATGCTGACATATTTTCCATTAACTCAGGCTTAGCATCTGGAAAACATAGCTCCCAGAGCCAAGCACAGCCCCTGTCTTGGCACACAATAAAAGCTCAGTAGTTTGTAGAACATGGAGGGCTTGTGCCATATCAGATAGCCCACATCCAATGGCATTTTTAGACAAGGTGGAAGATTGTCTCATGGCTCATTCTTTGTTGGAAAGGAAGAAAGGAGGAAAATATGCAGGTATTTTAAAGGATTACATTCAAAATATATGTATATTTGGGAAGGTAAAGATTGGTTTGGTGTCTTTAGTCTTTGGACAGGTGAATTTTAAAGTACTTGTCTTTACAAGTTAAACGTTCAGCTGTTTGGTGCAAACTTGAACTTGGCATGGGATTCCCAAGCTTTATGCATGCTCTTCGTCCTCTGACTTCACACCTTCAGGAAGACAGAATCTATGTCATTTCACCAGTCAGGAGTGTTTTGAGCCACCTACAGTCTGATACAGTGTGTCTTGCAACCAACACTCCTATTAAAGTCTCTCCTTCTGCCCAGCTCCTGATCAAGTTTCCACTCATCAGTTGAAAAGACACCTGAGCACTTTTTTTTTTTTTTTTGAGGAAAAACTATCAGCGAGAAGAGGCAGCTTGGAGCAATGCATCGGCACATCCTGCCTAAAAGCCAACCACCTTTGCTGAGCTCACCTTCCTGCTCACAAGTTGCATGGATGTTTCAAGGTTGGGCACCCAGCCTCTCCTCCTACCTCCTCTCAGTGCTGGTGTGGCCTCACCTTGAGTGTTACATACAGTTCTAGGCACCTCAATGTAAGAAAGGCACTAAGCCATTAATGTCCAAAGGAGGGCAGTGAGAACAGTGAAGGGTTTTGGGGGGAAGCCATTCAAGCAGTGGCTGAGGTCAGTTGGTCTGTTCAGCCTGGAGACTTGAGGGGGATTGGAATTTCCAACATCCTCACCAAGGGAGACAGGCAGGCAGGCACTGATCTCTTCTCTGTGGTGACCAGTGGCAGGACCAGTGACAGGACTGACAGGGACTGGCCTGAAGTTGTGTCAGAGGTGCTTTAGGTTAGGTATTAGGGAAAGGTTCTTCACCCAACGGGTGGCTGGGCACTGGAACAGGTCCCCCAGGGAAGTGGTCACAGCACCAAGCCTGAAGCTCAAGAAGCATTTGGACGACGCTCTCAGGCACATGGCATGATTCTCAGGGGTGTCCTATGCAAGGATAGGATTCGGACTCCATGATCCTGATGGCTCCCTTCCAACTGAGCGCACTCTGCGGTTCTGTGACCGGGACATGGCTCGGGCCCAGGCCTGTCGGGGGCTCCGGACCCCCTTTCGCCGGCCCCGCTGCCCGGGGGAGGGAAGGAGGGGGCGGCCGGCGCC
>WBNO01030688.1:24692-50398 GCA_013400575.1 Peucedramus taeniatus
TTTTTTTTTTTTTTTTTTTTGTTGCAAAACTGTTGGTGCAGGCTTTCTGTCAGATCAGTTTAGGCTCTTCCTGCTTTCTGTATGAAATGCATGCCTCTGAGAAACCAGTTCAAGAAATTCTGGTTTATTACCCCTACATCCTCTGGAATGTTCTGAAAATATTTTCTTTGGTGTTTTTCAAAGTAATACTGTGTATTTTTTTCCAGAGTATCACAGAAGAACTAAGTCTGTGGATCAAAAGCTTTGAATTAAAAAAAAAAAAAAAAATTTGGTATGAGCCTTTATGTTTAAGGAGCATCCCATGTATGTGTCCTCCATTATAGACTGGTTTTGTTTATACAGAATGAGCAATTAAGCATATGGTAGCTATGTTGTTAAGAGTTGTTTTAGTGCTAGGTAGTGTGCTGTTTAAAAATTATTATTAGTTATTTTGGGGTAGGATACTTGTAAAGTTTTGTGTTCATTATTTTAGTGGCAAATCAGATGAGAATCTCAACTGTGGTACTCATCATGTGTCTTATAAAGGTGAAATGAAATTAAAACAATTCTTTGGTAACAAGGGGACTAGAAACAGAAACTTTGTACCCTTTCAGTAGCGTTACTATTTCTTTTGAAGCTCTCCTCATAGACAGTTTATACTGTGTTTAAGGAAATGCAGAAGCTGTGCAGAACCCCAGATACTTGGTGAAGACACATAGGATGCGTTAGAAGAGGGTCAGGAGACCTTCTAGAGATGCATGAGTGTACAGTGACAGAAAGCTTGGAAATAAAACATTTCCTAAACCACTTTTTGAGGAAAATCTATTGAATTTCTTTCTGTGGGCTGATCTGGCTGCTTTGATCTTGTTACTCTACTGTCCCCGTAGAAAATCAAGACTGAACACTTGGAAATGTTATAATAAAGTTGACTTAGAGTTTGTAATTATCCTAGCCTAATAGTAATGCCAAGGATGGCAGAAATTAATTGCTATGCTATGAAAGATTTCTGCTAAGAGACTGTAAAGTACAGCATTTAGTCGCTGCAGCTGTCCTGCTCTTACATCTCCTGTCTACTTACATGATTTAGAGGAGGTCATCTCAAAGCTTTATATTTGAGATACAGGTAAGTTTTCTTGTCAAGAACCGTTCTACACTTACTTCAATAGATAGTGTGGCCTTTTTAGCTTTTGTCATGTAATGAACTCTCAGGACTGAAGTAATTCTGGATTAAATTCCTGGACTCCTTGGGTAACACTGGGAGAAGAAGTTGAAGCATTTCCACTAAAATTCTTATGTGGAGCTACTAAGCTATAGTATGGGCTATAATGTGAATGTGGACATGATGTTTTGAAAAGCATGCATGTTGATAGCATTTCACTCTACAACTACTGTCTTAAATTACAATACCAGATTACAAGGAAGTGTAAGGACATCTTGTATTTTATAAAAGAAATATTTTCTCTACTTCTTGCTTTGGAACTATTGTCATTTGTTACATGTATGAAGTAACTCAGTAGTTACTAAGTGGAAGTTTATTTTGATAGTAGTGGTTGGAGATGCAGTTGATTTAAGACTGTCAGCATTCCTGAGAGTTTCTCAATCTAAACTCTGGTCTCTCTTTGTCAGTGCTACTAAAGATGTTTAGTGATGTTTAAACTTCTCTGATTTGCTGGGTTAGGTTTGCTGTCACTTTTGAAGGAAATGCAGAGGAAAACCTTCTCAGGGCAGTTTGACTGCAGTAGGTTAGAAGCCAGGCACAGAAGGTGCCCATGTCTTTTAGCTTACACAAGACTTATTTGGAAGCTCTGTCTTTAAGTAGTTTTGTATTACTTATGCTGCCTTTTTTAAAATACAAGTTTGCTGTATTAGATTGCAAGTTTAGCTAGTATGTAAAAGTCTTATATGCAGTACAAGATAAAAAAGAAGCAGGCTATTCTGTGTTAAAAGCAATCTTACCTATTGTGATATGTAACACATTTTCATTGCTAACTGAAGAAACATTATAAATAGTGGTTTGTTCTATAATTGCTCTGAAGAGCCTAGAGAAAACTTGTTGCTTTTATCAAAATTCATAGAATCATAGGATGTTTGGGTTGGAAGGGACCTTAAACATCATTTTGTTCCAACTTCCCTGCTGTGGACATGGACACCTCCCACTAGATCCAGTTGCTCAGGGCAGCATAAATTAGCCTTGAACACCTCTAGGGATGTAACATCCACAGCTTCTCTGGGCAACCTGTTTCAGTGCCTCACCACCCTTACAGCAAAGAATTGCCTTGCAGTATCTAATCTAAACCTTCTGTCTTCCACTTTGAAGCCATTCCCCCTTGTTCTGTCAGTACATGCTCTTGTAAAAAATCCCTCACTTTTTTTTTGTAGGCTCCCTTTGAGTACTGGAAGGCTGCCATTAGGTTACCCTATAGCTTTCTGTTTTCCAGGCTAAACAACCCCAGTTTGCTCAGCCTTTCTTTGTAGGAGCTGCTCTAGCCCTCTGATCATCTTGATAGCCTCCTCTGGATTGCTCCAACAGGTCCATGTCCTTCCTGTGCTGGGATCCCAGAGCTGGATGCAGGGTTAGGGTTAGACCCATGAGGGGTCTCACCAGAGCAAAGCAGAGGGACAGAATCCCCTCCTTCACCCTGCTGGCCACCACCAGCACCACCAAGTCCTTCTCCCCAGTGCTGCTCTCCATCTATTCATCTGCCAGCTTGATTGGCTCACCAAGGCTTCCAGGTCTGGATGCAACTCCGAGCTCTTGCTCAGGAGTCCCTGAGCTTGGGAACCCCTCCTGTAAAGTTCGATCTAGTGCTCACCCCTGCACTTACTTCAGTCACTGCTGGTGATGCTGTCTCATGGTCTGGCTGAAAATTAGCTTTTCTCATTAATTTTACTGAATAAGTGCATCTATACTTAAATCAACAGAATATGAAATTGAAATACTCAGTGTGATGGGAACTAATTGGACTGAAAACCTTATGTGCTACTGAAAGTTTGATTGAAGTTTGTAGAGACCTGAAGTTTTGCAATCATACCGAAGAGCCAGCGTTGTAGGAACAAATAAACCAGCAGTGAGTTCTTCAATGACATTATTTTCTTTCCCCCCTCTGCCTTTTCCTTTTTCTCTTTAATCAGAAACAATACTTTAGACTTGGATCTTCAAACTATATGTAGGAACTTAAGGGTCTCTTTATTCCTTTGACAAACACAGCACATACTTTTCAAAAGTAGGGGGTGGTACAGATCATTAAAAGTTGGGGGAATGACGAACTCTGGTGAGCTCAAGTTACTTGTTCTTTGTGCCAGAAAATGACTGTTCTCACAGTTATGACTGCCTCTTTCAAATCACAATTATGAGTTGATGGAGCCAGTGGGGGAAATTGTTGAGGGGGTGGGGGTGAGAGCTGGAGTAAATCAAGGTATGTGTGGTAGCGTTATGATAGTGCAGGGATTGTAAGGAAGAAATATGCAAGAGTGATAATCAGTCTTTTTTGTAGTTTTGTTGCCAGTAGAGGAACTTACTTAAACTAGCTCTGACACTATTTGTCATCTCTGCAAAGTGGCATGGAGAGACTTACTCTCCCTGCAGACATTTATTTTGGATGATCTTAAGAGATAACTATTTTGTATTCTGAATTTTTAACTGACAGTAACTTAGAACTTTGTCTACATTAAAAAGGTCTGTATTCTGGCAGCAGTGAGGATCCTTCTTGTTTAATACTGAGACTGTCCTTATTGCTGGAAACTGTTGCTTTATGAATAGCATGAAGTTCATTTTGATTTAAGACAGAAAGCATTCTGTGTATGTTTGGTGTCAATGAGAAAATGCTGTGCAGTACCTGTGTAATTAAGAGAGGAAAAGTTATTTTTTTAGGTTCATGGAATGAGTTTGGTGTTATTTGCTAACTTGCAAATGGCTGTTTTGTCACGCTTTTCACTTAAGAAATTTTTTTTCTCTCTACATAACCTGACAGCTTACAATACCTTCTCTAGTTGGTTATTATCCAGTAACATCACAATTATTATATACAATGCAAATTTTGTGTGAATTGTGATGGTGTTATGCTAGCACAGGTCATCTTTGTTATTCTTTTACAATATGCATGCAAACAATATAGGTTTTTTTTCATGCAAATGTATCAGTGCAGTGTTTGATAAATTTTCAGGTAATGTGTTGTGCTGTACAATTTTTTCTGGTTTGTCACCTGAAAGAAGAAGCTGAAGGATGCAGTACAGCTGGCTAAATTATAAATTCTTTATTTATGAATAATTGTACATGACACTTACTCTTGTATTTGAACTATTATGTACACAGATTGGCATAATAAAAGCCATGGGTCAGTTGATTGCTTAGTTAAAGGACATTGCCAAATATATTTTAAGTGACTAGACAAAATGTTTTTATAATAAAAAAATATTTGTTGTACTAAGCAGTGGCAATCAGTAGAACAGATTTGAGGAACAGGATTTTTTGGGTTGTTTTTTTTTTAATGTAGTGACATCTTTTTTTCCTTCAGAGTGACTTTTCCCAAAAATCATTGGGACATGGAGACATTTAGAAGCTTAAGCTCTGCCTTGGTAGTAACATCAAGCTGGTCTGGGATCTTAACTCCTGCATTTCAGATTATTGTATTTCATACTTTTTTTGTTGTGATAATAACTGAATTTTCTTTCATTTACCTTTTTTTCCCCTAATATATAAATTATGTTCTGGACAAAAGGACTCAGATACTGATTTCAGGATTCAAAGTAGGAGGAGGTAAGGGAATTTTTTATGTGCTGTGTAAGTACCTAATCATGCATGTTGCTAAAAGTATATATGCCGCTGTTCCTATATCCAAGTATTTACATTTTAGAACATAACTTCTGTTAAATCTGTATCTGTTCAAGATACTTCTAATAGTATTTAATCACTTTAGGAAAGTGCCAACACACTGTATTCAAAGCCGTCTCCTTAACACCTGAAATGGTTTTCTTTCCATCTTAGAGTTATTCCTTTCCTCTGGGATCTGGACCCCACACCAGTGTACAGTGTTTGCCTGATTGCTTTTGTCTGTACTTAGGAAAGCCCCCAGCTGCAGTGCTGTAGCAAGTGATTAATCTTTCTTGCTTTAGCATTGTACTGGTTTGTTGTTTACTGTTTTTTCAGCTTTACCAAACCTTTTTTAGGAAAAAGCAAGCATAACTTGTTAAATGCTCACTTAAAGTTTCTTACCTGCATGTGCAAGTTGTTTTTACCATGTGCAAAAGACTACACTTGTGGAAAAGTTCTGTGGCGTGGAAATTGTAGTAAAAAAATTGCACTCTTGTGTGAAATCTGTGGTCTTTGAGAAAAACATTTACCTTTTTTAGTAACATTAGCATGTATTTATTTAATTTATTGCATGAAATAAGGAATTAAACTATCTTTTCCTTTAGCACTTTCCTTAAACTAATTGCAAAGTAGACTTCCATCTTAAATCAATTTATGCTTTAAGATCATTCTTCTTTTATTAGGTTGACATAAGATGATTGCTTCACAGATATTTAGTTTGAATATTGGTAAAATAAAGTTCTCTGATTTATGCTTGTTCTCAGACAAATTGCGGATGGCCAGTATTTTTCTGTTTTCCCTTGAAAAAGCCGTATAGGCCTTTTCCGTGACTGAAATTACTATGGTAATAACATATTTTACCAAAAGTTTCAATCTAACTATTGTTGAGTAGGAGGAGTTTAATTAAAATGCTTTTTAATAACATGTATTCTTGTTAATAGTAGTGTTAGACTTGGTAGCACCAGAATAAGTAATTTATTTGCATATCAATTTATTAATTTTCTGTTTCTAGTCTTGCACTTCTCTTTCTTGATTGACTAGAATGAGGTAGAAATCCCTCCTAACATCAGGTTATTCTGCAACAATTTCATAAGACTTGTGTTTATATTGGTAAAATAGTTCATTTGTCATTCTTTGACGATTGGCCACAGGAAAAGTAGCCTCGACTTGTGTAGGCTTGTATCAGATGTATTGTAAATGGCACCACACCATGTAAAAAGGACTCCAGGTGGAGCATTTTTCTTCAGTTCACTTTCTTGCTTGTGAGATTCTTTCAGGTTTTGATAAAAGTCCTCAGAAGCAGTCTGCACACTGATCTATGTGGTATTAAGTGAATCATGGCACTTTAAGATTTCATTTTACTGTCTTAGAAATACATAGGTGTAAAAAACAATGTATTAGTTGCAGGTATTTTTAATGTAGTATTTTAGGGATAATCTTAGATACTACCACTGGAAATTGTTTATCTAAATGTGTTTTCTCTAATCTGTAACAGTTACTCAAATTATGTAAGGTTATTTTGTCCAGACAATAATAGCTCTTGGGTTGTGTGATTGTGATTTTATGACTAAAAATGGCTTGAATTTGGACAAAGTTTTGCAGATACAGGAAGAATAATACTTTGTTTTGTTTCCCATTGGTTTTGCTGGTTTTGGTTTCTCTTTTTTGGAAAAAGATGTATTTCACCCTGGCCTTTTTTCTAATTTACTCAATTTATCAATGCTATGGGTTGAAAATAATAGGACTAATTCTTTATATAAGCTATTCTGTGATCAAATATGTAAATTGATTATGGTCTTCTTTTGCTGCTTCCCTTAGGGAATAGAAAGTACATCCTGTCCCTATTCTTCATTTCCTCTCTCCATCACTCCACCAAATGGGTCAAATTACTTTCATGGTGGAACTTTATGTACACTTCCAAAGCCAGTGCTCTGTCAGAGCATTTGTTCTCCAGTACAAGCATTAGTTGCCAATGCACTGAATTTCTGGAGGTGTTTGGAAAGTGTAATAGATTTTTTTTTTTAAATTTTAATCTTTAGTATGGGCAATCTAGGGTATAAGTACGAAAAGTTTCTGGAATCCTCTTCTGTAGCTTCCATTATTAGGCCTGATGTTACCATAAGATATATTCACTGTAAGAGTGAAGACAAGGGAAAAACAAGCTGCTTTTTCTTCTCCCCCAGATTCCTTAGCCATTTATGGCTTCCCATAAGTAACCTTTTTTTCGACTTACTCATCCATTATCGCCATCTGCAGAGTTTGACAATTTTAGCATTCAAATGAAAAAAAAACCAAATTCAGCTCTCTTCTCCCAACTTTAATCCACAACCAAAGGAATGAATTTTTTTCTTTTTCCTCTGACATTACTTCTTTCTAGTATGAAGAGATCTATACGTGGTAAATCCTCAGAACAGAAAGTCTTTCAGATGCCCAGGATGTGCTTTGTGGAGATCGCTGGGAGACATGGTCCTTTCTGACCTTGTCAGCCAAACTTTTACTGGTGCATGTTTGTTGTGTTCTGAGGAATGGAGGGAGGCAAGTGTCAGTGTGAGTGTCATCTATTAAAAAACTATTACATTTTTAATAAAGTTGATAAGTTATTTTGGTTGTCTCTTATGGCATAATTCAGTCTCCAAAAGCAGGTCTTCATGAATTGCAGAGAAGGACTAAATTAAAACCTGCAGATACTACTAGCAGGCTGCAGTAGTTAATAACTTGCAGTGAAAGATTTTCTTCTCTTTTTACTGCATGTCATACATCCATCTAGCATTTGAAAATTGTTGTAGGAAGTGACAGGGGTGTATGAAAGTGATTTGGCTTTAAGAAATTCCTGAGGGTAGTTTAAAAGTATATCTGGAATACAATTATTAAGATAAGTAGCAGAGATAGTGTTTATTTATTTACTTATTCCTTGCATGGACTGTCAGACTCTGTTTAAGCTGAGCCTTTTCAGAGAATAGTTTATTTCTACAGTTTTCGAACAGTTTGTATCAATGTGCAGCTGAACAGTTTTGGGTGATAATGGCTATCTATTTGAGTGTTAATTACCAATTCCGTAAGTTCAGTGATGTTTCTACTGATGGATACCTTTTTATACAGACTGAGCAAAAAATAATTATAAAAAGCTGTGGCTCAATAATGACTTGCCAGTGCTTTCCTTGTATTTTGCTTTCTGATCTTAACTTAAACTGGATTAGAAGAGTTTATCAGTATATCAGAAAATCATTATGTCCACCTGAAATGCTGTCATGACTCCTCACAGCATAAAAGCCATTTTAGTCATTATTTTAGTAATTATTTGTCTGCTTTCTTACTAGTTTTCCACATAGGTGTTGTTACTTCGTTTCACCTGTCTGTTACTGCTGTCTTTTTTACTTGAAGTTGGCAAGAGGTTATTCGGTTTATTCGGTTTCTGTTCTAACTTCTTTATTTTCACTAACAATTTCCCATTACCTATAAAAGTTGACATCAATGTCTTGTTTTAAGGGATTCTGAGGAGTTTTGTGCAAAGATCTAAATGTACAACATGTCTTCAACTCTTTTTTGGATTAAAACGAAACTATTCCAGAAACCATTACCAGTACCATTGCCAGGACTGGATAAGGAAGAGCAATTTAACTTTTGCACTGCTCAAGTATGTGTTTTCTATATTTCTGACTCCAGAGAGACAGGCTTTTGTTTGGCAAAATGACTATAGGCAAGAGTGGAAGGGGAAACTTCTACTAGCTGGATTATGTGAATCTTTTGTTGATATTGCAGCAGGTGCTGAGGTGCTTATAAGAGAAACTGGTAGTGGCTTACTTTCTCTGGGATTCAGTTAAGCAGCTGGTATTTGGCAATTTAGCAAGTGTTTCCTTGGCTACTCCTTCCTGATTAAACTATAACTCTTAATGAACCAGGGGAAGGAAGTACAGACTATCATTTTGGCAGATCTTAATAATGTATTCTGTTAAAACAGTGCTTGAGAATTTTGTCTGTCAGACAGGTTGGTGGATGTACCTCTTCTTACAACTGCCTTTTTTCCTGAAGTTTCTCCTTGCTCTTCTGCTATTTGAAGCCTGTACTGCCATAAAGTTGCCTTCATTATTAATTTGTGGTAGTATCTGTTAAAATAGGCAGGTGATCTGTGAGAAGGTTTTGCTTCCAGGTGGCCGTCTCCAGTAAGAAGAGTGGACAGCTCCAATCAGTAGTTTCTAAAATTGCAGAAGTGAGTTTGTCTAGGCTCTTGAACAAGTGAAACTAGCCTCCTGGTGAGATTTTGTTGCCTTAGTAATTTAGACCTTTCAGCTCCAGCATACTGCCAAGCAAATTTTCTCCATTTTAAATAAACCAGCAAATGTCACATCATGGCAGGGATTAGGTAACAGCAAAATATTCAGATGTAAGTGCTGAAGCCTCTCATGCTGTTGGCCACTGTAGGCAATGTTCTTCATTGACACCGACAAACAAAATAGAGGTGGTGTAATGGTGTCACTCTGCTTTTTGGTCAGAGTTTAAGGAACTATCTGTTAATAATGACTTCAGTGTAATGTTTGGAATGATTGATATTCTGTATTTACTATCAGGTTTTCTTGAACTGTGACACTTTATTAGATTATTCAATGAAAAAAATTGTTACAGTAAAACTTTGGAAATCTTTTCAGTGAAATATAAAAACAAGCCTAAAACCCTCAAACCAACCAACAACCTGAAACAAAACAATCAAAAAACCTGAAACCAAAACCTAGCAAAACAGAAAAAGTTTTGATAACTGCAGATGTTTTTTTCTGTGAAGTGTCATTTCATTGTGGAAGATAATGCATGTTTTTGTATTGCTAGACATTTAACTTCTTCCCTTCGTTCTTCGTGCATGCAAAACACCAGATCTAATGATGACAAAGAATTGAAAATAAATAGAATGTGAGTGCTTTAAAGATATCATTCTTTCTACAAGTATAAGTTTTCAAACACTGTTATCCCGCTGAGAATATTTTGAACTGGAAAGTGGAGCAATCCTCATGGCTGAAATCATTCAGACTTGGAAGTGTAGTAGCTGTTTTACATGAGCACACATAGCAATGAAAGGAAATTTCAGAGATGCCAGGCTCATGTCTCTGTAATTATTTCATTAAGCCTGCCACAAGCATGAGTGGAATCTTTCCTTCACATAATGGGACCAATCCTAAGTACAAACATAGTAAGAAGAATTCAGAATATATGAAATGTGAGAGACATGGCTGATGAAATCTAGTTATGAATGTCTTCTGTTTTGGTAGAAGATACTTTGAGATCTCTGTGCTGAATGCTGGTTTTAATGGATACAGCACCTAATTGCTGAAAAATTGTAAAGGTTAAAAAAACCTTCTTAGGACAGCTGGGTTAGTAGTTTAGGGCTGCTCTTTATGTTCCTATTTTGATTTAATATGGTAAAAGTGGTATGTTCGTTGTGTCAAAATAAGCTGAGGTCTTAAAAGCTAGAGTTTTGCTTTATTGGAAGGATGTGGTTTCGTGCTTATTGGATGAGTCTAGGGTTTTTTATGTCCTGTCTTAGTCCTCCTTTGTTCAAACTGCTGTTTTTCACTTTCCTTTTTATTACCTCTTAATGTGTCCATTTCTTTCCTAATTCCTCTCAGCTATTCCTTCTTCTACTACAAGCCTACATGTTTTTGTCACTCCAAGGCAGCCTTCCTTTTAGGAAGCCTTTAAACAGCCTTTTAGGCTTTTAGGCTGTTTAACTTTAGCCTTTTAGGCTGTTTAACTTGAAGGTTGTTATTGAGTGCAGTTTGCATTGGTACAAAGGGAGAAAAGGAGAGTTCTGCTAGGTTTTATTTGTCCAGGTTGCTCTTTTTTTCCCTGCCTTTGTAGGGTTGGCAAGTGCTTATTCATTGCCCTTGACTCTGCAGAGGACAGATGGGCCTAAGAGGTTTTTGTGCAGCTGAGGAATAGTGTCTCACATTTTTTGGACAGTTCTGCTGCTCAGTTGCAGGCTGATGGAAATGGCTTTTGGACCTTCACTGCTGGCTATCTGCTGTCTTTCAAGGGAAGTTCATCGCATGTCATGAGTGGTACCTGAATGAAAAAGACTTAACCATGAGAAACATAAGTGCAGTACAAGGCCTGTGGGGTTGACACTGAAGAAGAAGTTTGCTAGAATAGGAGTAGATGCTGCTTCATGACACATGCACCCTCACTAATAAGGGATGCTATTTTCCTGCTATATTATTTTGCTTGCAGTGACTGACAAGTGTGGCTTTATCCCAGCAGTTTATGGGTTAATGTATCATTGAAATTATTTGTAGGTCTCCTTGTTATAAAAAAGGAAGCTTTTAATAGTGTATTCTAGCATATATATTTAACAAGGAGAAATCTTCCAGTCTTTGTAAATAACACATAAAAGCCTCTTGTGGTTTACCTCCAGCCAGCAGCCAAGTAGATCCCTCTATTATCAGCTCTGTTCAGCACACATCCAAGACACAGCCCCAAACTAGCCACTCTGAAGAGAAATAGCTCTGCCGTATTCAAACCCAGCAGATTCCACCCCTTATTCCATACCATTTACATCATGCTCAGGTCCCACACTATTCAGTACAAGCTCATTAACCACCTTCCCACTGTTTGATAAAATACCCAGATGTCATTCCCATAGTCTGTGGACCATCCCTGCAAAATGTCCGTAATATATCCTTTGATTTCTTTTAGTCCTTGACTTTGGCCTCCATCTGTTATGGTAGTCACTCAGGACAGAAGAGTGTTTCATGCAATTACTGGGCACCAAAGCTAGCTCAGATTGTGTCACTGCTGTGCTTGGACTTCTTGGAAGGCTTTCTTCTGTTGGTTTGAGTAGTTCCTGTTATATTTATTCCTGCAATGTACAACTCAGGTAATGGATTGTAACAATTTATTGATATATCCATTATAATCTCCACACCTGATTCTTTTGGGTTTATAAGGTGTAATATTGCAGTGAACTCCTCTTGTCCCCAGCCTGGTTTAGGCTACGGATTCCTGTTAGTCCACTGTTAGTGGAGTCCACATCATAGTCCTCCTGGGGCTGCAGGGACACAGCCTGCTTCACTATGGTCTTCAGCACAGGCTGCAAGGGACTCTCTGCTTCCCCTACTCCAGTGTGGGGCCCCACTAATGGGAAACATTTGCTCTTGAACTTATCCAGTGTGGGTCCTTCCCATGGGCTGCAGTTGTTCATAAACTGATCCTATGAGGGTCCCCTGTGGTCCTGCCAGCAAACCTGCTCCAGCATGGGCTTCTTACAAGGTCACAGCCTGGTTAAGTCATCTGCCTACTCTAGCAGGGGATTCTACATGGGCTGCAGGTGGATCACTCCTCCGTCATGGAGGACACATCACAGTCTCTTCAGCTCAACTTCAGACCAAAGTTCAACCTCTCAGCACAGCAGCACTACCCTGGCCATCTGCCAGCCCAGGCACATCGATGTGGTGTTACCAAAGTGTTCCCAGGCACAATTCAGGAAGGTGAGAAGCAGCACAGCAGTACAGAAAGCAGTGAAAGCAAAAAGCGAGCAGTAGTAAGCAGTAGGTTTGTAATACATGTCAGGAAAGCAAGTCCCATGGCAAGCACAAGAGGCTGCTGTTTATCATCTGAACAGTACTAACAGCTGTATGTTCAGTCTAATACATCCCAATGGAATCTTGAACTCTTTGTGCCTCATACCTGGTGCAAAAAAGGACTGTCATGGTTTAACCAAGCCCCACACAGCTGCTCGCCCAATCCCCTGGAGCAGGAAGGGGAAGAGACTCAGAAGAGTGTGCTCTAAGAAAACTCATAGTTTTAGGTAGTGGCAGTTTAACAGGGAAAGCAAAAGCTGTGAGCAGAAGCAGAGAAAACATGAAAACAAATTCACTGCTACCCATGGGCCATTGCTCAGCCATCTCCAGGAACAGGGCCCCATCACTTTAAACTGTCACTTGGGAAGCCAAATGCCATCACATCAAATGTTTCTCTTGTTCCTCTTTCTTCCCCCAACTTAATATACCAAGCATGATGTCACTTCAACAATTGCATTTGTTTTGAGAGAGGAAAAAGATGGAATATATTTTCAAAACCAAAGTTTTAAGACTTCAAGTTAAGAATTGAGGGAATTAAATGCTGAAAGAAATGAAGGACTGAACAGCTGTGGGTGGAAAGAAAAATAGCTTTTGTGCTCTATTGGTTAACTCCTGCTGTAGCATTTAATATGAAATAAATAATGTAAACTTTTTGCTTGTTTCTCATTGCCAGACATGAGGATTGTGTCTGGTGTAAGAAAGCTGCTGCAGCAAGAGTTCAAAGGAGACTGAGTTTGTTGTATCATTGCTACATTTTATATCTGAAAGAGCTGAATATCAGAATATTGGGAGAAGCATATGTACAGAGGGCATCTTAGAGTCCTCCCAGGCTTTCAGGGACAAAAGAACAATTTTTCAAGGCTCCTTTATAATTTGAATTATATGGTACGTGGATAGCTAATTTTATGTAATTTACTGTCTGTACATTTGAATACAGAAAGACTCCGGAATACCTGCTAACCACTTGCAGGTTGTGGAGCAATTCTAACAACATTTTTTTGTCATCTGTTGCAGCAGCACAGGGGCAGTTACTGGATAGGTCAGTGAAGTTGAAAGCTTTAGTCACTTAATTTTTTTAACCAAATGGTATGTAGTTTCTCAGGCCGTTTCAAATCTTTGGATTAATTAACCATCAAGTGCTGGTGTCTGGGCTTAATCTATATGGAAATGTGAAAAAGTGATTGTTGCTAAAATGTGTCTTCAGCTGAATTGTAGTACCCTGCTTCCTACCAGCTGGCAGCTTCTGGCCTGTCACTACAGATATCTGTTTTAACAGCTACTCTTTTACTGGTCTGCCGGTGTACCTGTACCAATAAGTGGAGTCAGGTGACTGAAAACCTGAGTTTTTAAGGGCCTTTTAATAGATAGCAAGAGGAATTGTCTTATGACAATTCTGTGAAGATTCTTCCTCTCCATTTCAGAAACTACTTGATAGAGAAAATTGCTGTTTCTGATAGAGATCTGTGATGAAAGATATAAAAATCGTACTAGTCACGTTATAATACAGTTACTTACTAGGGATATACATTTTTCTTGTCTTTGTTAATAAGTGTTTGATTTCTGGGGTTATAGACTTGCATTTAATTTCTTATGCAACTAGGTGTTTTTATTGTATGATTAGGATTTTTCAACAATGGAAGTTAAAACATACATGTGTAAGTGGAATGAGGAAGGCAAAGATCACCGAAGCTTGAAGATTTTGAGGAGTTGATGGCACAGATCCATAAGGCCTCTTGCTTCTTCATGGTAAACCTTTCAAGCCCTGGTTTTCTTTTCTGGATGGAGTCAGAGCAATCAGTTCAAATGTACACCATTAGACTCAAATGACAACTGAAAGTCATTCGTTATTTTGAGTTGTCCATCTGTTCTGCAGAGGTCTTCATAATGGACGTTACAATCTGTTTCAGCTGTGGTTAAGACCTTAAATTACTCCTCTGATGTGCATGGGTATTAAACATTCAGAAAGTGATGTGAAATCAGGTAGTAAAATCTCACTGAAGATTTTCTTTCTTCATGAGACTCAGGGCTGTTTTTTTTCTCAGTTTTAATTGCTGGAAGTCAAGGATCTCTTGGTCTGTGTGAAACAAAGTGCTTTTTTTATGACCTGCAGTTTATGTCTCTAAATTCTCTACATGTAGTATGCTGGAATATATTCTTCCAGTGTATGACAAATGTCTCCATAACATTTTGTCAAGACTTGATCTGGGATGGCACTCAAGAGTAGTCTTTTCTTCAAAAGCCTCCTGCCTCTAGCAGTGATTTTGATTTCTGATAATGAGCCAGATTTTATTTATAGAAGGTCATAGTGGTGTTCATTACAGAAAGTAAGTTCACTTCAGCAATAATGCTTTGCTTTTATAATATTTTAAGACTTTGGGAACTTTAGCACTCTAAGACTGCTTTCCAGTTTTATCCATACTTGTAAATGGATGTTGATTGGAAATGACCTCAGCACTAAAAAAGGAAATAGCAGAATGTAAAGAGCAATTTGAATGTAATTAAATCAGTGTTTCTTTGTCAAAAGTTGGAAAATGTTTAGTAGGATAAAATCTTGCCAGACAGATGTTTTTATTCAAACTGTCTTGCAGAGAATTTTATCTGTTGTTGCACAAATATTTTTCTGTGTCCTTGTATTTGTTACTTTGTTCTTAGAACTGTGTCAAGACCTTGTCATGAGCATCTCATGGTCTGAACAATTAAGCATATTTTAATTGGAAGAAGGGTCTGGAAAGCACCTAAATTAAGAGTTTTGAGGGAAGTGGTTTCACAGACTGAGAAGCCAAGCTAGTGGTATTTTGCTGCCAAACAAATTTCAGTTTTCAGCCTGCAGTGCATCCTCTTTGCTTGAGCATTCCCAAGTTCTCCATTAACCTTCCTGTGAATAAGTTAATTTAGCAGTCCTGCAGAAGACCATCCACAGATTTGAGTCATTCTCAAAGCATCTCTAAGCTTTGAACAGCACTATCTGTCTGGAAGATACTGTTTTAGTGTGACTAAAGGAGGTGCTTTGAACAGTACAGTGGTGAAATTCTAAAGTTCTGTTAATCAAGACAAGCTAGATGTCAGTTAAGAAAACATGTTTTCTAATATAAATTGCAACAAAATATTTTTCTTGCAAGGAATTATTGACAGTGTAATTTAGAAAAGCTTTTCTAAGTAAAGGTTTCATTAACAAAATTTTATTTTAAATGTATACCTTACTAGTCTATATAGGACTTTGTATACATACAGGTATTGTACAATAAACCGCAAATACAGTAGTACGACCATTTGATTTTTAAAAAATCTGCCAAAATAAAATCAAAGAATAACGGTGATATTTTAGAACTTTGAGAGCATTAAATCACTATTTCTAGTTGGGTTATATTAAAAATGATTGAGATTCTCTTAGGTTTTCTATTACCAAATGAAACATTTGCTTTGAGGCAGTGTTTCCTCATTTTCCTGTTGTAGTTCTTTATGCTGCAGCTGCCTAAATCTTACCAGAATGAAATGGAAATGGCTTACATTACCAGAACGTGATTTCGGATAGATACATTAAATATATTACTTGCATTAGATACATTACTTGCTGTTAGTGAAAGCAACTGTGTCAAAATGGTTTCTGTGGTGGGCAAGGTGGTGACTGGGCTGAAATAGAAACTGTAGGTGTTTGCATGTGACAGTCATGTGAGTTTTAAAAACCATGGCCTCCCTATTAACAGATGTGCGCAAAAGTTGCAAAGAATAATTCTTTGTCCTATAACTCTTTATATTTAATATTTTTTTCCCCCTGGAGATGGTACTCAGTCTATTGGGGTGTGTAAAAGAAGGGCATAAAATTCTTGGTAATAAATTTCATCCTCTTTCTAAATGGGCTTAATAGTGTAATAACTGACATTATAGTGAAGTATACATCCCTAATTGCTGTTATACTGGGTACAAGTACAGCCAAAACAAGTACAAGACACCAAGTTTTAAAGCTGTTTTGTTGTTTTAGAAACCTTTTTGTCTTGCACTTTCTTTCCCTCTGGTTTTGTGCTGCTGACTCCTGCTCTGCCCACTGCCTTACTTGTCTCAGAGGTTAAAAGGAGTGAATGATTTGGAAGGCTGGAGCTGAAAATGAAAGAATCACGTTTCCCTTACCAGCTGGTACTGCAAGTACAAGAAAACTTAGAAATTTTTGTGCTTGCAGTAGGGCCACCTCAAATGCTCTCAGGCTGAGTCTCCAGATACACTGCTGCTCATTGCAGACCTTTTGCTAGACACTTTTCCTCCCAAGATACAGAAATTCAGTGCTAGGTCAAAAGCTTGTAAATCTGATCCCAGTGATTGGGGTGGCATACTAATGCAGTTCAATATCTTGCATCTGAAATTTGGCTGGCTAGCCAGTTGCCTTCATCCTGCCTGATGAAGGAAATGTTGATGTGGAAAAAGCATGTTTAAATTATAGGAATTCACAATACTGAATATCCCTGTATTTTTCTGGTAGTATGCTTACTGCCAATTTAAATGTCATTCAGGAAAACTTGAAGAGTATAATCACCTTTTTACCCCCTTTATTGAGGTTTACAGTCTAGCTTTATGATATTAATACATAAGACCAGTACAATTTGGGAATACTGACTGTAGTATGCTGCTTTTGAGATGACTACTTGGAGACAAAATAGTGAACCACTATATTAAAAAAAATACTCCAAACCCTAGTATCCTAATACACTTCAGTAAAATAATAGGGAAAAATATTAGCCAATCTGAAAGTACTCTGAGAATTGGAGTTATCTTGTGTTTTGTACATTTTTGGCTAGCTACAGGAATGCATTGTCTTTATAATTAATGTTTCTTTCTCTAGGATGAATGTTTTTTCCAGTAGTCAGCCTTTTTTTTTAAAATCCTTTTTCTTTTGTAACAGTAGCAGTCTTTGGATTAGTTTCAATGAATTATGAATATTGATTTTAAGATAAGATATCATTTTACAGTGAAATATGTATTGTAACTTACATGCTCAAGTAAAAGCACTGCAACTGCTTACTGTGACTTTTAAAGTTAATGCTCTGATTAAAAGAAAACTGGAAGTACCTATAAAAATTCTCATATAATGTATTACTTTATGTTCATTAACATATTTTATTTCTGATAAGAAATGCCTGCCATCTGTTGCAGGCATTGAACTTGAAAAGCTTCCTATTGATGAACTATGGGAATGTGATCTCTTCCATAATAACACTTCCAGTGTGTCTTGGGTGGATGTAATACATATTTATCCCTTGTCTGACTTTAAGAAATGTTGAGGCAGTGGAAAAAGTGGAGGAGGAAGGATATGGGGAATAATGCACTGGGGCTGACAGTTGTGATGGTAGGTGGGAAGCAATCAAGTAAATAGGCCAGGATGTTGCATTTAGTGTGTATGTATGTACATGTTCCTTACTTTAAAAATCTGCCATTCTCTTATTTTTCACTCTCATTGCTCTTCTTCCTAAACAGAACCTTTTAAAATGCCAGCTCTGATTTAGTATTGGTGCTTTATGCATATTAATATAAGACAATTTTTAATCATCATTGCTTGACGTCAGGAAAACCTTAATCTTTAATTGCCTTGCACTGTGTTTGCTTTTGCCTTCAGAACTGCAGGCGGCTTATGCCAAAATCTGTCTCCAGCTTCCTATAGAGAGGCAGGGTGCTTATTTCTCCGCTCTGTGGAATTCCCATTTGTACATTTTAAATGCAGTTTCATTTTCTTTACTCATGATGTCGTCCTGCAACAAAACTCTGTGGCAGGCTTCTATAATAAAGATTTGGGGAAGTTACAGGTGGTCTTCATGGGAGGGGTTAAATAATGGCTGTGCTGCAAGTCAGAGTTGAGGGTATGACATTCTTTGTTTTTCTGCAGCTGGCATACTGAGAAGAAAAAAACTACATTTATTGTCATTTTCCTGTGTTTGCTGTGACTTTGCTGTATCAAAGGCACCATCGTAGAGAAACTGTAAAGCCTGAAACACTGTCTGGATAATTTAGTTAACTTCACTCTCCCTCTGTCTTTAAGTAAACAAACAAGGTGCCTTATTAAATTTCTACATTATCTGACGTATAAGAGTATTACAGATACTTGGGAACATTTTTCTAAAGCCCACCTAAATATAGCTCTTAGATAGTTTGCGCATGTGGTTTCTTTCTAGTGTATATTTAATTTAAATAACTCTTTCTGTTTTCTCCTTATCTTGTAAGTAACAATCATATAGTCCTCTCAGACCAGGATATGATAGGTGAATATAGGAAAGAGAGAGGGATTTTTTTACTCACGCGATGTTCTGATACTTGGTCCAGTTTCATGTCATTCTTCCTTAATGTGTTCATCTAGAATTGAGCATTATTTCAAAAGCTGCTTTACTTAGTGGCTTACAACATTGCACTTAAGGCAGACTGTAACTATTTAAGTTGGCCCATAATACATTCTGGATTAGTCTCTATCTGATTATGGCTGCAGTAAATATTGTCAATGTTTGAAGCCTCTGCTTTCACATGTTTGGATGGAAGGTGCTGTCTATCTGTCCGTGGGGAGTTTTTATGCTGTTAAGTCTTGGCATCTATGAATTCAAATCTACAATGAATCTAATGAAACTCAATATTTACTGAAAATGAAATATGAATCTCAGTACAGGGATTATGTCTTTCTTCTTTGAAATCTTATGTTATTGGTAGGTTAAATTGTAGATGTGTTTTTAAAGTAAATACTGTGTATAATAGCACTCTAGTGTTGCCATTTTTCTGACAAATAGGTATTTATTATTTTTAGTTGATTTTATTAGAGGAATTATGGTTACTTACTTGATTTTCAATGTATCTTCCTTAATTTAGTGCTTTATAAGCATCTGTTGTCAGTTGAAAATTTAAAGAACTCTTACTTTGATGATTTAGATATTTGTTTATGTGTTTGGCTGCGAACACATTGATGGATCAGTTTTGCAACCATTTTTTAGCTAAATTTGACAGGTTCCTTCATGGTTCAGGATTCTAATGCAGTCATTTAATTTTAATAAAGACTTCAAATCTAAGCAATGTATAAGAGAAAATACTGAAATGAAATCTTAAATTAAAATGTCATTCTATTCAACCCTGGTATTAAACACATGTCTAGTATATTAGATTTTTAAGATATTTGGCAAACTGAGATTGAATGGCTCTTGTTGTTGTCGTTTGTGGTGATCACTTTGTGTGTGGGGAATTAAGTTTATTTTCAATATGTTTAACATTTTAATAGTACTTATGTCTTATGAATTTTCTAAGGAAGTTAATTCCTGTGACAGTTGGGAGGGGGTGGTGTTTTATTTTCGTCATTTCATTCTTCAAATTTAAATGACAGAAAATGTTACCAAAATTTGTGTGAAGGGGTGTGGGACCCAGTTTTGAGTCACTCAGTCATTTAGACTTCAACTTCATTGCTATTTCTCCTGCCTTAATGAAATCCTTCTTTTCTTTATTATGCCTTTCACTAATGACATATAAGACGGAAATTTTGAACATCTTTGCTGTTTTGACAATTTACTGAAGGGCCTGTTTCATTTTCCCTGGACACGTGTTTGATGGAGAAGTGTCAGATAGATCAGCCTCTCATTGTACCATAAAAGAAAGCATGTGATGTGAATAAAGAGTAGATGGGTAGATTTAATGCTATTATGTCCTAATTGTTGTTTCTACTTTATCTCAAACATTTGTGTCAGTTTTTACATGTCATTTATTATCAGTGCTGTCTTTTATTTTACATTGAAATGAATGAATTGTTGTAAAAGTGAATGTGTTTTGCTTTGGGGTGAGCATTCCTTAAGCCACCTTAATGCAGCTGTTAGTAATGTTGTGAATACGTTCTGAGTAGTTTCTCTTTAACCAGTTAGGTCTTCTCAAAAGAAGAGCCATGTTCTCTTGAATGTAGTAGATCAAAGAAATAAATACTACTGATCATTTTCAAGGATATTTTCATGAAAGCTGGGTGATATTGAGGACTTCTTTGTTTTGTATTACCTGATCGCTGACGTTACCATTAATCATGATCCAAGTTCTCTAAAATAACGTGGCAAACTTAATTACAAATAAGTTGGTTAAAGATCCCATTATTTGTGCTTTTGTTGACTTGTCAGCTCTTTGTCTTTTGATCATGAATGTGAAGTGGGAATTGGCTAGTGAATAGTAAGAACTTTAGACTAAAAATCTGTCTAGCATAAAGCTCATCACTGAATCAGCCTCTTGGGTAGCAATATTGAAGATCAAGTTATACTCCCTATGTATAGGAATTTTTACTGCAGAAGTGTTCAGATAGAGCTTATTTGAGTTGCCAGCTGGTTGCAGGGATGGAGAAAAAAACATTTCACTCATTTGTTTAGTTCCAGAATCAAGACTAGAGATGAAAAAAAAAAACAAGTCACAAAATCTAAACAGCCTTTTCAGTTACCAACTCACACAGTCACTTTAAAACTAGGATCATAAGCTTTGGTTTTTAAAAAAAAATTCTCCAGTATTCTTGTGGCAATAGTAATGCTCTTGTACGAATTGAAATTTTATTATGTCTGTATTGAGAATGCTTTTACTTGCTGTGTGCAAAAGAAGGTGGGTTTTTTGTCCTTGGTTGGTTTTCTGGGGTTTTTTACTCCTATTTTGATTTCCTCTAAACTGTGCTTGAAACAAATAAACTTAGACTTGAGGAGCATTTCAGGGAGAAAAATGTGATAGTCTAGAGCTTTAAGTACTGCTCCAGTTTTTCTTCTCCTACCACCTTCCCTTTTGCTTAGTTGTGTTCTCAGGGTTTGTGAATGCGTTTGGTAAGCGTTGTTCTTGGAAGCAGTCCCTCTGACACAAGCATGCAGTAATATGAGTTACTGGGAAGAAATCCGTAACTTTTCTGTATCTTATAAAGTTATCTCTGCTAAAGAAGGTTCCTGGTTCCTGTAAGGAACAGTGTAATGTCCCAGCATCCCCACCCACCTTGTCCTTCCCAAGTATTGGGATATGTAAAAATGAAATAGATTTGGATGTTAGCTTGGAGTAGAAAGGCATGGTGATTTTCTTCCTAATCACTTCATGAAAGGTAAATGCATTCTGATAACTTTTATATAGGCCTTGTATTGACCTAATTTTTAATCTTGATTGACTGACCTGATCTCCCTCAGTGACAAGGTGACCCGCTTAGTGAACCAGGGAAGGGCTTATCTTGTTTATATGAACTTTAGTAGAGCCTTTGGCACCATTTCTCAGTGTATTCTGTAGAAACTGGCTGCTCATGGCTTGGACAAGTGCACTCTTTGCTGGATAAAAAGCTTTCTGGATGGCCAAGCCTAGAGACTGGTGGGAAATGGAATTAAATCCAGCTGGCCATTGGTCACAGGTGGTGTTCCCAAGGGCTCAGTATTGGGGCCAGTTCTGTTTAATGTTTTTATCAACAACCTGTATCAGGGCATCAAGTTCTGATTCACTCAGCCTTCAGATGACACCAAATTGGGTGGGAGTGTTGATCTGGAGGGCAGGAAGGCTTTACAGGGTTATCTGGATAGGATGGATTGGTAGGCTGAGGCCAGTGATATGAGACTGAGCAGGGCCCAGTGCCATGTCCAGCCCTTGGATCAAAACAACCCCATGCAGTGCTACAGATTGGGGGCAAAGTGATTGGAAAACTTTCAGGCAGAAAAGGACCTGGGGGTGCGGGTTGGCAGCAACTGAACATGAACCAGGAGTGTGCCCAGGTGGCCAAGAAGGCCAGTGGCATCCTGGCCTGTATCAGGAATAGTGTGGCCAGCAGGACCAGGGCAGTGATTTTCCCCTTATACTCGTCACTGGTGAGGCTATATCTTGAGTTCTGTGTTCAGCTCTGGGCCCCTCGAGAGAGGAAGGACATTGAAGGGCTAGAGCAAGTCCAGAGAAGGGCAAAGAAGCTGCTGAAGGGTCTAGAGCACAAGTCCTATGAAGAGCAGCTGAGGGAGCTGAGATTGTTTAGTCTGGAGAAAAGGAGTCTTGGGGAGACCTTCTCACTCTCCACCTGAGAGGAGGCTGTACCCAGGTGGGAGCCAGTCTCTTCTCCCAGGAAGCAAGTGATATAAGAAGAAGAAGTGGCCTCAAACTATGCCAGGTAAGGTTTAGACTGGATATTCGGAAATACTTCCGTGCTGAAATAGTGGTCAGGCATCAAACCAGGCTGTCCAGGGCAGTGTTGGAACTCTGAAGGTATTTAATAGATGTGTAGATGTGGCACTTAACTATAGTTAAGTGATGTGCTTGGCTGAATCCATAGTTTATAGTGCCAGCAATTATAGTAAAGGGAATGAGTGCTACTGACCAGCTAAGCTCACCAGCATGGACAGGCGTGTGTGTTTCTGTAAGGGGGAGATGGGAGGAACTTACTGCTGGGGTGACCAAGTGAGTCTGGATGGCTGCCAGGGACACAGCAGGATCTGGAAGTCTCCATTGTGAGATTGATGGTGAATGTGTTGTTTGAATTTATTGTTTTCTGTTTCAGGGCAGTCCTGGCTTTTTCTGTGTTCAATTATTTAGATACAGTTACCTGCTTTATTGAAGGTAGAGTACTGGTGCCATCTGGTGGTGTTAGGACATTCCAAGGAATGAGAAAACCACTTATGAGGAATTCCACTGAGATGTGAAAAATTGCTAGCATGATACTAAAAAAAGTACATGGAGATATTTTCTGCCTTAGCATTTAATTATTCTCTTGAATTAATTCATAAAAATCTGTTAATGTACTCATAACTAAGCTTGCTACTGCAAATTTAAATCTTTATTTCTTTATGCTCAGCAGAAAGGTTTGTTTCTAGTAGTTTCTTTTATGAAACAGTGCTTTGCAAATACTACATAAAGGAGTTTTATTGGAGCTTACAATATTTTAAAACTCATTTTGAAAGACAAAATATCTTCTGTTATGGCATTTTGCTAAACCCAGCACAGGCTTCTCACTGCTAGTGTTTGAAGTCACTGTGCACTTTCATAAGTCACTTATATACTGTTTCAAAGAAAAAGTTCAGCAACATACATCTGACAACAGTTGAAATAAAAAAACTTTGGCTTCTGAAGCAAAAGCAAGGACAATACTGTTTTCTTTGTCCTTCCATCTGTTGAAATCGTGTCCTGCATCTTAAGTTGCTTACCTGAGGTAATATCCTCATCCTTCTTCATAATACTATACAGGCTGTATTGACATGTCTAGCAATGGACTGTGACTGCTTCTCCAGTTCTCTTGAAGTAAATGTCTGGCTGATAAGTATCTTGCCCTACAATGGAAAAACTTGCAAAAGAGGAAGGTACTTTGTTTTAAGCTGAGGCTTTTAAATTAATTTCATTTAGCTGTTACTCTTCATCTGTTGCAGGCCAGCATATATTTTAGTAAGTTACTTTTAAATAAATTTCCTTATAGAACGGAGGTCTGTTTGTTCAGTCATTAACAACTTCTATCTTTCTATTGCAACTGATCAGAATAGCATACTATTTTTGTTTTAATCCAGGTAGTTGAAAAAGACAAATTCTGTGCTTGTATCTCTTCATAATCTCTGACCTCATGACCGTACAACACTTGCATTGTGATGGAAGCATGAATTAGACTTAGTTCTAATAACTAATTGCATTAGTTCTCTCATTAGATGGTTGTGCTCACAGTATCAGGAGCCATTTTTTAATTCTGTCTTTATGGAGTAAGATGGTTCCAGGCCTGTTTAGCTAGTATAGTCTGTGGAATTAGATGGAAACAACTATTAAAAATGAACATATATAATATTACTTAAGAATTTAATGTTAATATTTAAATTAATAGTTAAAATGTTAATTTATAAATATTTGTTGGTCATCTTTGAGAATAATGAAACTGATTGCTTAGCAGGGGCTGTATTCTTTTTCTGCATTTCAATTCAGCTCATTGAAAATCTAGGTTTGTCTACTGAGTGAGATGTGTAACTTCCATGATCTCAAAAAAGTGAGATACTTGTGCCCAATGTAAGCCACACAATCATATGCATCANCACATTTAGAGAGTTCTATTGTTGTAATACTTTGTTCTTAGAGCTGTGACTTTCACCTTAAATACACTGTCCTTGTGAATTGAGGTACCCCTGTTGCTTCCAGTACTGTTGTCATTCAGCTTTGGGTGCTATAAGACTTAAGTAGCTTTCAGCAAAATTATTCAGCTAAATTGTTATTGTTTGCTACATTTGACTGTTTTCCTCAGGGTTTCCCCACTGTGAGCATTATCCTTCTGTTTTTTGATGAATTAACATTATTATACTATGTTTCAGCAAAAGAAAAATATGTGTGCTTATTCTGTTAGAATAGAGCAAAGTTGTAATTCTCTTCAGTTCTGAATTTGTACCTGGCAAGAATAACTTCCTGTTTTGTTGTACCACAAAGCTAGGTGGTACAAACAACAGTTACAGTTCGATAATCTGACAAGTTGTTAATAGCAATACAGCACTTTAGAAAGCTTTTAAGGAAAATATTAGTACTCACTTCTAACTTACTACAAGATCAGTATAATGATCCATTTGCCCAGTCTCCAGTAACCATCTAGATCTAAAAATGAAATTATTTTCCCAGTTGTTAGCTTTCATAGTGCATTGCTATCACTCTGTAGCTAGAACTGTAGGAATATGGTGATGATTTAGGACCAATTTGCTTATTGTTTTTTTTTCTCACAGATTGAGTGCCACTTCCTTCTTCCACATGAACCAAAGTTTAACCTTGTCCTCTTCCAGCAGCAGTGAGGGAAGATGCATGTCAAGTCCTTTTGGAAGACTTGTTACTTGAATTCATGTTGTGATGTGCTTTGGAGTTGTGATCAGCCTCGAAGCTGGTTTCTTTAGAAGCAGAGTGACTGCTCTGTTCTCCACATTTTGCTGGAAGAATAGATCTTCTAAAAAACAAAGTCTTATGGAGTTTATTCTACTGTATGAGAGGCTTTGTGTCCTCAAGGTAGATCTTATTTGTGGGTTCCAACAAAAGAGCATCTCCTGCAACTCTGAATTGTTTTCAGTTAATAATAATTTCTTTTTTTTATTTTGAATTCAATCAAAGAAGTTCACAGTGGAACTGCAAAGAGATTTTTATTGGCATTGTTCTGAAGTTTTTGTCAAATGCTATCATTAGCAGCTTGTTTTGTCATTGTTTACATAATTCCCTTAGCAATATAACAGCAAAATCAGTAACTACAGGCTATACCTTTGATTTTTTGGAGCAGGAAGATGGAACTAGTAGTACTCTTTACCTGTCACTGTAACAGCTGAAGCTTGCCTGTGTGAATCACTAAGAAAAATTGCTTCTTCTGTCAAACTTACCTATTCATGTGTATCACCTTTAGCTAAAGAATAAACATCTTATTTTTTATTCTTTTTTAAAAT
>WBNO01030689.1:0-34848 GCA_013400575.1 Peucedramus taeniatus
AAAAACAAAAAAACAACAAACAAAACCCACCACCACTTTAACAACAAAAAAGACAAAACTTTGAAGTTTCAAAAGTGAGGTAATTTGTTATTTTTTACATCACAAAAGCTTTGAAAGAAACTTCAGAGCAACAAAGACTTTGGTAGATAAGAGTATTCTGCCAGGCCATTCCACACATAGGTTTACTGGAAACAGAAAGCCTCTCACAGCCCCAGATGTGCGTAACATTTAGAACAGAGGAAGAACAAACCAGCCAATTTCAATTGCTAAATAGCACACGAGAATATGAAAATGTCATCCAGCTGCACAGGAGTCCAGACTCAGAATATAATTTTACATGTTTAAACTGGTCATTCTCCATGTAGACATTATGATTTTCAGTTAAGCTAAATTGGGAAAATGTAACTGAGGGACACATTCAGCAAAGCTGACATACCTGAGTACCAATTTTGTTTTCTCTGTGTAACAGAACACACAGACAATAAAGTCCATACTATCACTTTTTTTTTTCTAGCTGAATCTGTCACACGTAATTTTCAAAGATCTTATTTTCATTCAACTTTTCCCCCTACAGCTTCAAAACCTGCATTTATACAGCCACTAGGTGAATACTCAGGTCAATCTACTACAGCCACCTACAGCACAGTGGCACCTATACATGGAACATAACTTACTTTTCCAACAGTCCTTTTTGCCCCAGTGTGACTTTCACAATACTTTAAATGATACTATGTTCTTGAAAAGCATACTCAGAATTATACCTAAATTAATAAAAACATATTTTGAGGTAAAAAACCAAATCCAATAAATGCCTACCTGAACCCACTGGAGATGAACCAACACTAAGACTTTGTAAACTTCCATTCCTGAGCAAAGTTGGAGATTTTTGAAGACCAGAGCTTGTCACACTTCCTGCAGCAGATGCCACAGATGAAGTTGGGGAAGCAGAAGAAACTGAAAGATGGGACAGACTTTCTTGACTTTTATTTCCTTTAGGTCTACCAGGCCCATGTTTACTTTGCTTATTTCCTTTCCGTTTCTTCTCTGTTACAGTTTCTTCTTCTAGTCCAGAAGTTTGAGCTCGTTTGTATGCTGTAGAAGTAAGGCTTGAATTACTTATGTCTCCAGGTGAGCTGTCAAAGTTTTTAGATTGGGGAACAGCTGCTGATGATGAAGGGAGACCAATTAAGGAAGTGAAACAATTGACTCCTCCCTCTTGGCTCCCAGCCTCTCCTTTATGTACATCTTTGGTTGACGAAGCCTGTTGAGAATGCGTGAAACTGTCACTTCGCAGATCTGTGTCTGTGAAACTCAAAAAATCTTGGGGAGACTGAACTGAACTTCCAGAAGATGACTTTATGCTCCCAGGAGTGCCCAAAAAGCTTCCTAAAAAAAGAAAGAAGTACAATTATGCTTTTCCCTGTAGTTGATGAAAACCGATGGGAAGCTTCTATGACCTTAGAATAAAAAACTTTATTGTGAAAGGACTTTATGAGAACCTTCACCAAGAGCTAAAGAATTCTTTAAATAATTCATTGGTTCTCATGCTGATCTTCACTTTGCTGGATACGATTCTCAAATTCCTGTCTGAGTTTCAGATTTGCATGTGGTGCACAAACAAGGTGAAAATGAATAAAAGAAGAATAACAACTTTGTTGCTTAGGCACCTTAAACATCCATCATGTTTTGAAGCCATAACAAACACTTGGTGCAAATTGGAGCAGGTTTTTTTGAACATACAGATATATAAAAAGAAAGCTGATAGAAATGTGCTATGATCACATATACACTATGTTTGCAATCTTCCTTACCATTCTATCCACAATCAAGGGTCTGACACAGGTCAAGGGAACAACAATTGGGCTTAATTCTCCCCAGCTGAGGAGGAGTTCCATAGAAGACATATTTTTCAAAAGTACAAGAGAGAAAGTGAAAAACAGTGTATAAAATTGGCATTTTAAGACTTCTTTAGCACTGTCACAGAACCATAAAGATCTTTTGTGTAACAGAATTACATTCCTTCTTCAGTATTTCATCACTGTATTAGTGCATTCAAGGCAGAAAATGAAGCACTCTTGGGAAATACAAACATCTACTTGCACTGAAATTCACTGATTTTATACAGATGGGTGTATGTGGGTATTTTTTCACAGAATTCATACTGATGACAACATCAATAAAATATTCCTAACTATGACATTAGGTATAAAAAATAAATGTCCTTTAAAAACTAGTGTTTTATCATTAGTACTCCACTAAACATTGTTAAGAATTCAATTTTAAATAAAACTTACATAAATACAGCTATTTTTCAAAAATTAAAATATCATTGTTTTGTATTTTAAATCAGTTATATCACCTTCACTTAATGCAGCCCAAAAGAAAATACATGCACATAATAAAGATCTATTTTACAATCTGCAGTAAGACTTTTCTTTAAATGAGGAATCCAGAAGGCAATTTTCAAAGTTTTGAGAACAACAAAAAAAAAAAAAACCTTCCTCTTCTTTCAAGTAAAAAACCCTGAAATATTGAGAGAGCTCTAGACAAATTTAAAAGTGCCCACTGCATAAATAAACTCAAAAGGAAAATCACCCTCACAAAGCATAAACAACAGTCAACTACTAGACACCACAGTGAAAATTACTAGAAATTACTTTATAGAAGACCTAGTCTGCTGTGTTTCCAAATAACACGTTTTCATGATTAAGGAATTTTTTTAAAAATTTAGTTTTTTTAAATAATTTTTTCAACTCTGATCAAGGTGCCATAATAAAATTTGCTTTTAAGAAGTGTTCATAGTGCATGTAGTAGGTTCTAGCAAGCTCAGAAAGCAAAAGATTTTGTATTACCTAAGGTAAATAAACCTTACATACTTTTTACATATTCACCTTCTGTTCATATACTTCAATGACAAAACAATTAAGTAGAAAGGTCTTTCACTCTGAAGAAAATGGTCTACTTTGAATATTGGCATCTTGAAAAATTATTGCGGGGCCAATGCATCCTATGCACTAGATAGTCCAGTTCTGTTCTTTGGCCAGTGCACTGACTAAAAAACATCTGTATTACTCCCTTAAAGAGCTAAGGCCTCTAGACTCAATTTCATTTTAAAGTTTACAACAGACTAACTTTCTGGCACATTAAGACACTTCTGTTTGCAGCTAAAGAGAATACCTTAACAGTCTGAACAAAAGCATCAGTTCTGCCTTTTAAAAATGTACAACCTTCTTTTTCATGTTATAGCAACAAACATTTTTACCCTGAAAGAAGTTGGGTTTTTCCCTAAAGTGAAATAACATTCTCAGTAGTGAGGATAAAAAAATTAACTACTTTTCAAGTTCTGCATACATAAAATTTCTAATTCATGTCAAAGCAGAAGTTGTGTTACTGGTTAACAATCAGTACCTTGCTGAAAAGGGCTAGCTGCAGTCACAGTTGTTCCTGGATTTCTTCCAGCACCAGGCTTTCTTCCCCTCTGACCTGAGCTGTGACCTGCAGATTTCTTCCCTTTGCTCTCTGACCCTCTAGCCTCTGAAGAATCTTTTCCACTTGAAACATGTGTAGGAACTTCCTGGAAATTTGCATTTGTAAATCGAGCAGAGGTATCTTCCAACCGCTTCAAGGAGCCTGACATGGAGTTGTTGCTAGTGCTTGTGTATGTCTGGCATTTTAAAAGAGAGAAGAAATTAAAGAGACAAGTCACACAAAAAACTCTAACAATTGTTTAAAGGACCTCATTCTTTCAAACGAACACAGGAGTGTTCAAATATCACTATAACTAGAAACAGCAGGAATTACAAAAGTTGAACTCTGAAGATTATTAGCAAACAACTGAAGTACATAAAACATCATTTTGTGAAAAAAATGCATAATGGCTTTGGTTGAAATTTTTACTTCACTGAGGTAAATAGAAAAATCTCATGGGTACAGTCTTAATAGTCTATTTAAATAGGATATTGTTATTTTATGATTAAAATTAGAAAATAAACTTTTAATGCTTTTCTGAACATACAATTTTATGCTTTTTTTGTTAAACTGGAAATGCTGTTCCATCAGCAGTGGAATTGTTCAAGGTGTCAAAACCTAACAACTTGGATTTTTAAGACTTTATAGCCTCAACACCAAACCAAAATCAGCTCCCTGACGTGTGAACCATCCCCCATTTATCCAATTCCTTAAGAATCACCAAGTAAAGAAGACACATGAGACAGCTGACCAAGACATACTTACTTCAAACCCACTCTCTGACAGGTACAAAAACACTCCTGACCTCCCAATGCAACCCCTATCCTCGTCCAAGAATTCTAGCCCTTTTCCTACATTCATACGCTCTCCACAGGGCTTTCAAAAATTTCATCTTTAGGTCCATTTATTTGTCTGGTAAATTTTGCCAGAATTGTTCCTACTGGTGAACAATAGTCAAAAGAGGTTTCACAGAAAGTAATTAGGTGGGCAGGGAAACCGCATGCACAACATTAGGAAACCATACAAGGGAATATTGTTGTTCTCATGACTGAAAAAAAATGTGGAGTTGTGGTAACAGAATTTTAGTAACATAAGAAAGAAAATTAAAGCAAAATCAGGAGAAAGAAAAAAAAATCTACTGTTATTTATACTCAAGACAAGTAAAAGGTAATAAAATAGCTTCTTTAAAAAAATATGTATCAAATCTAGAAACTACTCATCTGTTCAAAACAAGCCTGTCTGTTTTTCAGTTCTTTACAGAACAGAATTTAAAATAGTATCTATAGTTATCTCCATTAAAGACCACACAAACACATGCCTCTTAAAACTGAGCATACACACACATTTTCCCTGCCCCAAGTGGGATGCTTGCTGAATTTAGGCCTACAGCAGAATGTTTCTTCATCTTTACAAAAAGCTTCATACAGCAGCTGTACAAAGTTTTCCTTATTTTACTAAAATAGCTAATACATTTTCATAAACCTTACTTTTCAGTTACAAATGACAGAAGACAACTAAATATACAAGCTTTGAGGAAAGCAAATATTTCAATCTATTTGCATATACCAGGCCAGGCAATGACAAGTAAGCATTAATTTGCAAACACTGTGCTGTGATTTGGTTTGACTGCAAGTCTGAATCCCACTCCTGGCAAATTTTGAAGAACATGCATGCACAACAGTTTTGCTTTGGAAAATTTTGCTCCCACAGCTATTTGTGTTTCAGAAGGTGCTATAAGGTGTACTGAAATCTACAAGCTTACTCAGAGAATCATAAACACTAACATGATGAAATATACCCTAAGCACAGAGAGCTACTGTCATTTCTATGTTCTCCATCTATCACTCTGTGCCCCTGAAGAGCTACACCATCCATCTGCAGCAAGTCTTAAAACTTCTGGGGATTTATGGTAAACATGCAATAATCAGTCCTGGTATACAAAGTACGTACAAAGTGTTGAGTGGCCATTAGCCCTGAGCAGATGTGTAAGACAGTGCCCTTGCACAGAGAGGGGAAGGACCGTGGCAGGTAAATCTCTACAAAAATGCCAGATGGTAAAAGCAGAGTTCGAGCAAAAAACCAACCAACCCAAAAAAATCCCAACACTGAGTTTGCATGGCCAGGTTTTGGTAGAGGGGGGCTACTGAGGGACTTCTGTGAGAAGCTGCCAGAGGCATCCTCCATGCCCAGGAGAGTCAATTCCTTCTGGCTTCAGGACCAACCCAACACTGGCCAGGGTTGAGCCCACCAGAAATGGTGGTAACATCTCTATGACAACACACTGAAGGAAAACAAAAAAGGTTATTGGGCAGATATAACTGCGGCCAGAGAAGAGCAGACTGAGAACATGTGACAGAATCAACTCTGCAGACAACAAGGTCAGTGAAGAAAGAGAGGGAGGAGGTGCTCCAGGCACCAGAGATGAGATTCCCCTGCAGCCTACGAAGGCCATGGTGAGGCAGCTGTGCCCCTGCAGCCCATGGAGATCCATGGGAAAGCAGAAATCGACCTGAAGACCATAGAAGAAACCCACACCAGAACAAGTGGGTGCCTGAGAGGAGGCTGTGACCCCAAGCAGGCTCCTGGCACGACCTGGAGATCTGTGGAGAAAGGAGCCCGTGCTGGAGCAGGTTCCCTCGTAGGACTTGTGACCTTGTGGGGGATCCACACTAGAGGCAAGCTGTGCCTGAAGGACTGCACCCTGTGGAGAAGTGATCCATGTTGCAGCAGTCTGTGGAGAAGCGCAGCCCATGGGATGGACTCAGGATGGAGAAGCTCGTGAAGGACTGTCTCCCATGGGAGGGATGCTGGAGCTGGGGGAGGACTCTTCTCCCTAAGCAGCTGCAGGAGCAGCAACTGATCATAACCCTCACTCCCCATCTCCCTGCACTGCTGGAGGGAGCCAAAGCTCAAAATGTGAGACAGAAATTTTTTACCAGTAGTAAATACGGGGCTGATGGCTCTTCCCAACTAAGTAGGCAGTTAGAAGAAGAGGCAACAAAAAATTCAAGTTCTTAAGTTACTGTAGTTCTTCTTAAAACATTCTATATCTATGTCTCAAAAGTGAAAAAATGTAGTGCTACTACATTAATCCAAGAGTAGTCGGCATTTCTTATGTCAAACTTTTTCCAACTTAACTCATTCAGACTGAACAATATTTGCTGCGATATTACAGCGATGCACAAAAGTGCCTCTCAAAATAGCAGCGGCTGGAACCTCAGTAAAATTTCTTGGAATTAAATTCTGAAGAACGAACAGGCAATTCAACTACACTAACAGAAGGTAAATTCAGTTTATCATGCAGCCTTTCATGATTCTATCTAAAGAAACACTCATCCAGATAAAAACATGCTTTAAGACATCACCTGCATAAATGGTCATTACCACTGGATTTACAAAGGTTTAACATCTTTTAAAAGGAAAAACAAATTTCATTTCAAATTTCAGTTTCCCCCACAGGAACATTATGGTAGCAGAAGTGATTATATACCACAATAAAGTCATGCATTCAATACAAAGAAAGACTGCTGTGAAACAGAGATCGGGTTCAAAGCAATTCTAGCAACTCCAGGTAAAGGGACACATAAAAGTAATACATTAATGCAATATTCTGAACCAAATACTCATCTTAGAAAAAAATAAAGCTTGTTTCATTACTAAAATTTCAAAGTTTTGAGGAACACATTATGAGTTTATAACCTAGAAAAGGAAATTCATGTAAATGGTATTAAAAGGACTTAGGAAAAAAAAACTAACTGAAGGAACTACCCACATTAAAAAAAAAATCACTTCCATATATCCAGTAGATACTTTTTAAAAAAATAATCACACTTAGGAACCTCTGAACACAAGTTTTCCAATAAAAACACCAATAAAAAGCTGAACACCAATTTTCCTGATGATTTGAAGCACTATTAAAAAAAGTCAATAAATTAAGTAAGGAGGTTAGGTAAAGAAAACACACAAAAGATTAAATAAAAGGTCATGATGATATTCAACTTCCAGAATTAATATTCTGTTTTAGTTTAATTAAGTTATAATTTAAGTTCTAGAATTAGAGATTTTCTGTTCACTTCAGTGTTTGCTCTAGCTCATCCTTGTGACTATCCATAGGAGTAAACCTTGTAATTAGGAAAAGGATAGGGAGGACAAAGCAATTAGAAATAAGCTTAGCAGAAAAACATTAATCCAAATGTGTCTTTGGCATTAAAAGCATATTTCCCATAGGCAGGATGCAAAAGATAATCATTATTTCCATATTTTTTTAACTTTTACAGAAATATACAGTAATATCATTTTTGTAGAAACGTATGATGATTAGATAATCAAAGTACAAGAGGGAAAGATAAGATCATACACAGTATAAAACCTAAACAAAGGTTGTAAAGTAAAAAAAAATCCATACAGGATTTTCCACAAAGCCTCTCTGACAGGCTATGAATTTTAGAAGTTGTCTCAGACTCAAAAAGAGTATATTTAGGGCAAATTTATAAAATGAAGTAATCAATCATGTGTACCAGTCAATACTACAACCTAATTTCAATAGAAACTCTCACATTCTGATTGCTGACTGCAATCTCTAATTGCTCTTAGATCAAACCAGCAAAGTGGTAAATTGACTCTACTTTTTCTTCTATTTTTTTAACTGAGAGTTACTGAGAGTTTCAGAAAACCACTGACTTCTAAGTCTCACTTAACACAACAGCATCAAAGAGAATACAGCAGAAAAAGAAACAAGACTCTTAACAGAAGTGTGAGCTACAAATAATGGGATGTTAGCAGGTATGAATTTGCAAGTTAATAATCTTACTAATGAGAATAAAGAAATAAGAAAAGCATACTAAAAATCTAACTTTCTTGGAAGATTATTCTTGAAATTGATACCACTAGTTGAGAGAATACTTCCAGAGACCAGAGAAAGTTGGTATTTCAATTGTTTCACCCTGTCCTGATGAGGTCTTGGTGTACCATATGCTAACACGCATTTGTTGAATGTAACACCTCAGCAACCAAACCACACACAGTTAACACAAGCCTCAACACCTCACACGATGATCTGTGTATACTCAACACAGCTCAGTTCAAACCATGATTCCCTGACTGATGTCAAACATCACCACATGAACAGGACATGTTTTTTCCAAGTCTGAAATCAGAAAACCCATTTCTCAACAGTACTGTCCACATCGTGTCATTTTACTGGTGGATAGCAGAAGTAATTCTTGCTGAGTAAAATGAGAACTGTCATTATTTAACTCTGTATGTTGCTGCTGGAATTAGGTATTTTCCAGCACATCAACAGAAAGGAAAGGTCACCTTTCCTAACAGAACAACCTGCTAATAAGGCAAATTATATGAAGCGTGAGCTGTAATTTCATAACTACCAGTTTTAAATGCTTACAAGTTCAGTGTCAGCTCAGCATATACAAGTGAATTTTGAAGGAAAGACTTTCTAAAACTTCTCAAGTTATTAAATACACCTCAATTAAGGAAAATTTACTGGAGTATCACTGGCATTTGACTCAAAATTTAAGTACAAAACTCTAAGCCTTTCTCCATATGATAAACCTCCAAGTATTTTAAGGATTTTACATTACAGAAAAAAATAGCAAGAGTGCTTGATAATTATATAATTTATACCATAATAAAGCTCCTGAATATATAGTGGAATGATTACATCATGAAATTTTGACATGAGTAACTGAAGTCGAAGAGGAGAAAAAAAACCATTACTTACTTTTTCTGTAGTTACAGTAAGAGATGGAACCAAAGATGGTGAGGACTCCGACTGCTTCTTATATTTTTGCTTGTGTTTATCTTTCTCTTTATATTTCTGTAAGTTGTAAAAGACAATAAAAACTAAGTTCAGCTTCATCTTTAACATAACCAAATTTATACTGCATCAAGTGTTATCAAAATTGAAGAGATATGACAATAATGTCCTGTGGTATTTGGAAAACACATGAATGCTCTGAATGTTTTATAATGTAATTTTATAAAGCAAATCAAGTATTTCTATTTGTTTTCAAAATGCACAAACAGAAATTCTTCAATTATAACCAGCATTTATGAATGCACTGTTGTTAGTATAACCCATCTTTACAATAATCACTTAATCAACGAAAGAAACTGGACTAAAAACAGAGACATGGCTTCTGTATCAACGATCTTCATTCATTTTTCACTAAAGATTTCTATTTATGTGCATCTCTTCACCTGCACAGTATTTTTTGTTGGGATACTAATGTAAATTAATGCAAGGTTTTAGCTTTGGCTCCCCTACTGACATCTCCATGCATAAGAATGTGAAATCTGATTTAGATTTCACTTCCAAAATAGAGACATATATTTTACAGACTAAGTAAGTATTTTCCATGGTAAACTGAATAAAATATCAAAGCTATATGAATCAAATGTGTTTCCTAAAAGAGCTGAGAATGTAATCAGTTTTTTAATTTTTATTTCTTAAACATGAATGAAGCATTGGCAGTGTGAACAAAATTGTGCCAATGGAGAGAAAATAGCTTCTTATCCCAGAGCCTTTATAATGTAACAGAAGTCTTTCATACTGGCAGAAATCAATTTTTGGAGGATTACAGAATCAGACCCAAATTATATTTGTTTGAATAGTTTAGACAAATACTTTACAAAAATAGCAACTCTGACAAAACTAACGATTAAACTCAGAACACAGAAGTTCAGTATTTTTTCCAGTCTAATCATAAACAAGTAATTTTTCCTTAGCAATGTAATATGGTTTACTTAGACAGTCAGTGTCAGAAGATGCAAAGAAACTGCAGCTGTGAGGCAAAGTTACTTACAAGCTAGTGGCACTCAAGTATTTTATTTCTTTAATTATATATTTGTGGAATTTTTGTGAATTAGTTAACACAAACTCTGCAGAACAGTACAATGTACAGCTATTTGTTCATATTGCTTCTACAGAGAGCTAGTAAAAAATGTGCAACCATATGGATTGACAAAAGGGGTTTAAAAATCCTATTAAGCAGCTTGAAAACTGTCTAAGTCTAAATAGCCATATGAAAACTCAGTAACTGTTTTGAATCTTAAAAACTACCCATGCTGATCTTTCTCTATCAAAACAATTGTCCAAACTTCCAAAAGAACATCATTTGTGTAACAGCCACTGCAGAACCACTCTCACCAAGCACCAGGACAAGATGTAATACGTGCATACTCTATTCAGATATGACCAATGTCACCTTTCTATTTCTGTCACAACGGAAGAAATGTCAGAAACTTATTTAATGGAATCAGCCAGAGAGTAAAAGAATGAATTCTCAAATTCTCCAGTAAAGTAAAAGTGTTTAACTGACAACCTAGATGAAAAGCTGAAAGCAAAACACTTTTATCTCTACCTTTATGAACTGTAAATACCAGGTGACTTAGAGATCACCTTGTCCCTAATCAGCCCAAATCCATTTAACTAAACTAATTTTGCCAGGAATGAAATACAGTTTAATGAAGAAAGTTCATAAATCAAGTTTAAAAAGCTACCAGCACCAAAATATTATGCAAAATTATACTTGCTAGATACAATACATATAGTCCTTTTAATCCTTGCACACTTTTTAAAACCCAAAGACAGGTACACTTTAAAAAGTTGACGGGTATTTCTAGGTCTGGGGTTTTTATGCACTCAAGTGGACTTGGATTTTTTTTCCACTCTGCCACATGGATGGAAATTTTTCATCCATTTTCATCCATGGAGTTTTCCCCTTCATAGTAAAGGTGTCATAATTACAAGCAGGTGTCATAATTACAATGGCATACACCACAAGGTAGGTTTTAAATTTTTAAAACTTAATATAGGCTTGTTGAAGGAGCTTTAGATCAGGGAGGTTGTGCTTGTTTTGTGTTTTTCTCGAGGGAAGATTGTTTGTTTATCTCTTTTTAGACCTGGAAAACCCATTAGAAAGAAAAAAAACTACTATGGAGAGGAAGGATTCAAATGCATTGCATCGTCTTTTCAATAACATCTTAAATGTAACAGTCCCCAAAGTGTTACGCATACTAACAGAAAAGCAAGCAGGAATCAAGGAAAAACAGAAGCATCTACACAAAGACTGCCATGTTATTCATCAATTCTGTTGATACAAAAGACTTTCACCAGTACTAAGCTACCAAACTTACTACATCATCGTGGATGTGTTTAGAAAAACATGAGTAACAATTTCACCGAACCCCAGACAAGCTTCAAGAAGGAAGCTATGGAATGGCTAACCACTGCCTGAGTTTCTTTGGCTTTCATCATTCTACTGGGAAACTCAAATCATCCTAAAGAAATTTTTATTTATAATCTTGGAGCCAAGGCAATTACTTTAACACACTTCAGGATGAAACTTCGCAACAATAATAGTAAACAATAAGAAAACTTTTAAATGAACATGTTTTACAGTCTTTTCTGTCGACTTTCTAGTGTTCTTTTACTTCCAGTGTTAAATTTCATCTAAAAGGCAAAGAACAATAAAATTCTGACCAAAGGAACACTTACGAGGACTTCAAATTACATTTTGTAACATACTGAAATCAATCGTAGTCCCTACACATAAGGAGGTCTCAGGAAGGACAAGGGACACAAGAACAGCAGGAAGGAAAAGGGTTCATAAACAACTCAGTGTCTGGAAAGAATATACTTGATTTCTGTAAAGTGAAGCATCAGCAACCACATCAAATTCCTCCCCCAGATCCAAACCATCAAGACAAAGTTTGCCAGAACAGCTTACCAAGGTTACAGCTTTCCACTGAAAGTCACTGCACGGGTAACCCACCCAAAGGCTTTCTGCACAGAAATACCTCAATCACAAGACATCTGCTGTCCTTAACTCTACATTTCCTCCTCCTTTTAGGTTATACCTCCTCTCACCATTTTTCTTTTTTCTTTTATTTTATTAATTATCTTTTTTCTTCCCAAGGAAAGTTAAGAAGCATTACTTCTGAATGTGAATTGACTTCAAATGCATACAACATCAAAGAACTGGAGAACACTGCAGGAAAATCTCTGAAAGAAATGTTCAGCTTTTACACTGATAACAATAAAAATTTCAACAAGCTGCTGAGACTGCTGTAGAGACGTAGCTCCCACAAAAATTACTTCTTGCAGTTGCACCATCTTTCTAACCATAAAGATGCATAAAAAGTATAAAAAGAGTTCTGAAATATCCACTTTGGAATTCAGAAAAGGATTAACAGAGGGACATGAATTCCCATAATATTTAACAAATATGACAGCTTTCAATCAAGTCTGTCTCAAAGGTCACACAAACTAGCCATCTTCCCTACTGTCACGAAAACAACTGTTAGTGCCCAATGGACAACTCTGCATGCTTCACTTTTGTAAGATCTCTATTCAGTCACACCTCTAAAAAAATTCCAAAAAAAGGTAGCAACATCTCACCAAGACAAACATTCATCCATAATACCACATGGGAACCCCTTACTCTAAGGAAGCTAATGATATCAAATGTCTGGTCTTTTACAAGCTTTACTGTAAGGAAAATAAAGGACAGAAATTACTCTTAACAAGGACTGAAAATAACACTGCCGGTGAGTGAAAGCTAAGGGAGCATTAACAGCAGGCAGAACACACATATCCCGTTTATGTACTTAGGAATGAGTTCAGATGTTCCAAACTCCTGTGCAGAGCTGATAAATGCAATCTGTACATTCTGTAAAACCAAGATTTAGCAGAAGACACAATTCCAAGGAAGAATATGTTAAAAAAATAAAGGGCCAACAACAAAACTGACACAGGAAACTTTAATCTTGGTTCACAAGACCAGATTCAGGCAGCTCCTGAAATCCTTCTTACTGGAAGAAAAATAAGGCTTGATTGCCATGCAGCTACTGGGTAAGCACCTGTACCAACATTGGTCCTGAACAACTTGAAGAGGCCAGATTTATGGTGCAGCTAAATACCAATACAAAATGCCTCGAGTTCATGCATCACAATTAATGAGAAAGCTTTATTTCTCACCAGGGATCTCATTTTGGCTTTTGTTTCTTACTTAAAAAATTATATAATCCCATCATAACTCCAACAGCTACATGTTGCTAGATAACAAAACAAATATGGTGCAAGAATTCTGGAATTCTACAGCACCTTCTGTGCATTGCTTTCTTGTAGAGCCGGGGGTAGTGGGATGAAGAAGGGGATGGAAATACATTCTGATTGCTTCTATTTCTCCCACAAAGATTCAATCTACAAAAAAATTACATAATATGACTTCACAAATATACTTTGGTTCCAATTCTTCATTTTTTTAGCTCATATACTTGTTTCATCACTCTAAAGATCAGCACTTGCTCATTCATTTTCTTTAACTTACTTTCAGAGAAACATTTGTCAGACCAGTGAGAAAGACCAGCATCTCATCAAAATATCAAATAAAGGATACATGTATAACTACATTTTAGCTCTGATCTGTTACCAGCAGAAGAGATGTTATAAAATGTATCTTTTCAAACTTTGGACTTCAATGTTTGAAAAAATGAATAATACAAGTGAACAATAGTTCACTTCTAATGAACTACAATTTCTTCTAGTACAAAAGAAATGAATAAGTTCAGCTTTTCTTTTAAATGGCATTAATAATTCATAACATTTCTACATGGAAGTATCATTTACCTTGTTGAAGGTATTTACACCTATTTGCAATTCATTTTTGTCTCAGGAATGCAGAGCCCTTTTGAAAGGGGTTTCTACAGGAGTTTGATTAAAATATATTCCAAAGTTCAGCATTTAACAGTTCACTGTTACAAAAGAAGAAAAAGGTTTTCTGACCCCACTCTCACCTTTCTCAGAGTGCTTAGCTTGTCAGACCTTTGGTCTGCCCACTCAAACTGCTGAAGAGCAGCAACAAAAACCCAGTGGAGAGTTTTCTGTTGTTTTAGTGAGCTACATTAGTTCTGTGAAGGAACGTGAAAGGTGGAGAGTAACAGGCACAAGAGACAGATGCAGAACAGGGAAGCAAGAGCTCATGAGTTCAGGGAACAGGAGACTAAGTTCTGTTTTGGAAGAATTAAAACACATGCACACTATCAGCAACCACCAGTGTTTAGTCCTTCAAGACCAAACTGCTTGGGTTGACTTTCAATTACTGCATTTTTATGCCTTCTCTATTACAAAAATCCTTGTCCTCCACTACCATTGGCTGTTTCAAGTTTTTAAACCTCAACAACATCTTAAAATCTACTTTTCTTATCAATTATTGTAAGCAAAATCATCTGAATGCCTAAATCCCTCATTTTTCAGCTGCTGTTTGACTTCCTTAAATAATTTCAATGTATCATAATGTTCTATTAGCACAGAGCATTCATACTGGTTCTTTTGTCATTTATATATTTTCTGCACTTTGTGTCACCAAACACTGTAAATACTGAGTTGTCACATCACAACTAACATCCTCAATGGAAAGTTGTGCACAGTTCTTGCTCATCCCAAATAAGAGGCCAGATCTGCTTGGCCTCTTATTTGGGACTAGTAGCTATTAATAATATAAGCATAATAATAATTGCAGAATGAAAGATGACCACAATCCCCAAGTTTCAAACTCAAATCCCAATATATCTTATTTTTATAAGAAGAACCCTTTCTCAGGCATTCATCTAGCTAGCATTTTAAACAGTAGGACCCACAGCAGAAAAATTCAGTGCAGCAGCAGAGCTGCTGCAGTCACACTAATAAAAGGATACAGGCAAGAGATAGTTTATAGGGAGAGGTAGGACACTACTGCCAGCATTATTCATACACATACAGCTCTAAGCACAACACTTGTTCCTAAGAACCAGTTCTTGATTCATTACTTAAATACTCAAAAGCCTCACTTACATACAGGAATAATGGTCATAATTTTAACTGTCAGTGGTAAAAAGACTCAAGAATCAATGACAAAAATGCCATCCAAAGCTTCTATGAGATGCAAGACTACAAATTCTTATCCAGAATGAGCTATTCCTTTGATATTTAACACTAAAATACACTGCTTCTGTTATCTGCAGTTTAATAGTAATTGTTAGTAATGGATATGCAATGCCAAACACTTGAGTAGCACTTTATAACTTCAAAAATGGTACAAGATTAACTAAATCAATGCAACCATGTATTGTCAGTGCTCACCTTCATTCATTCCTATAAAAATCGTACGTTTAAATCACGTACTATGTTACATACTGTAAAATGCTCCACTGCAAGGTAACTTAAAGATACCTGTCACATATATATCATGAAATAGGCAAGCAGACTAGCATACAGAAGGAATCCATTCAACTTTCCTGTCTCAGTCAGCTTAACACACAGATCATCTTTAACTGCATATGGTCTACCAGAACCCAAAACATAGTAAGGGTGAAATATACAACTTACAAAAAGTATCCAGATTACCTTGTAGAAACTGTTACAAAGTCAAAGTACTAGTAATCTTGTATTAAGGCAGAATCCAAAGACAAGAAAAAGAAATTTCAAAGCACCTTTCACTTCTGCATCTCTTGCAGTAATAGCTACAAAACTGAAAACATGCTGGTTGTGAATGTGATAGAGTTAATTTACTTCACCTAGTTGGTGTGGGGCTGTGTTTTGGATTTGTAATGAAAGCAGTGTTGATAACACAGGAATGTTTTCATTTTTGCTGAACAGCCCTTATACAGGGCCAAGGCCTTTTTTGCTTCTCACCCCACCAGCATGTGGGCTAGAGGCACACCAGAACCTGGGAAGGGACACAGCCAGGACAGCTGACCCTAAATGACCAAAGACATCCCATATGTGATGCCATATGGCATCACACTCAGGATACAGAAGTCAAGGAAGAAGAAGAAAGGCAGGGTGTTCAGAGTGATAGCATTTGTTTTCCCAGGTAACAGTTGCAAGTGATGGAGCCTGCATTCCTGGGGATGCCTGAATACCTGCCTGCCCATGGGAAGTGGTGAATGAATTCCTTGCTTTGCTTTGCTTTCATGCACAACTTCTGCTTTATCTATTAAACTGTCTTCATCTCAACCCACAAATTTTTTCACTTTTACTCTTCTGATTCTCTCAGCCATCCCATAAGGGAGGAGAATGAGCAAGTGGGTGTGTGAAGCTGAGCTGCGGGCTGGAGGTTTTATTTTCTTTCACAGTAAAACTCAGAGACTAAAATGTGTACTTCGAGATGGAAAAAGACAGTTGCAGCCTTACAAAATTCTACATCTTGCAGAGTAGTTTTTAGTTATACCTGAGGTGATGTTTCATTTTGATTTTACAATAATTAACTAATCCCACCTGACAAGCTTACTACTATTGAGGTGTTTGCTGTGCTAATGTACACCAAAAGCGTTACTCTTTTTTCAGTAATATATATAATGTGTTGCTGTAAGGTTAAAAAGTATGAGGTAGTCAAATCAGTAATTCCATTATAATCTTGAGAATTGAGACAAGAAGTTCCAACATTCTCTCATACTAAAATAAAAGAAAATATAAATTAAAATGAGCTTATATTTTTAATGAATTTTTTCTTGACCTCTACAAGAGATCACTGTGCTGGTGCCAGCTCCAGTAAATGTCATGCAGTTGATTATCAGGATGACAGTTGTATACACAGAAAAAAGCACAAGTTAACAGAGAATTTTAGTGAGCAACAAGTCAAACCAGACTGCCACCTCTTAATCCTGCAGATAAAAATATGTATTACTAAATATACTCAGATAGAGTAGCTTTCTAATGAAATTTTGTTTATACAGCGACATGTTGTCAATATTCCCAAACAGCTAGACTTTCAAAAGAATTTGACAAGAAGAGATGTATTAGAAAAAGAAAAATCTACACTCCTATGAAAGCCAGTACAGAACAGGTGTCCAGAAAGATAAACTCTATTCACTGGCAACAACAGTAAAGACTGAAGGATGAAGACATCCCTCTTTTTGAACCCATGGAACCCCCACAGAAATTCAGTTTTAGGAAACAGGAACTGGGTCCTGCATCTTAGATAGATATGAGTGTATCTATACACTGAGATATACACAGTTTATATTTATTGACCAGCTTTTAGAGGTGTTTCAGAGGCATGCTTCTTACCCTCTGACTGAACAGAATCTGGAGTAAGTTAACATGGATACACATCACCATTAGCATCTATATCACACAGTTCTTACTGGAATAATATTTATCTAGTATTACTTCAATTACTAAAACTGAAATAATTTCAAAGTGGTTGCAAACCACTTTTATCCTAGTTATCTTTAGCATTCTTACAATTTTGCTTCAGATATCAAGAGCAGTTGAAAGGATTAAACAGTCAGATATATTAAACTGATTAACAAAACTTACAAATTTAATAAAAATGCAACGGGATACTGCACTGCTGAGATGAGTCTGGAGCTTTTCTCCCTAAAAAGTTACATAGAATCCTCAATGTTCAAGTGGTATCACTTAGTTTATGAAATGAGGCAATTCACAGATGAATGACACAATTAGAATCATCTTTAAAACACTCTATACAGCCCTAATAAGTGACTCCTTGGGACTAAAACAGATTTTTTTGTTGTTTTTTAAGAGAAAAAAGAAACTACTGCACTGAACGATAACCCCAAAACCTGCAATCTGATCCTATTTTTACCACAGAAATCTTTTGTGATGCATAGCAGGTCCATTTTACCTTTTCCCAGTCAGTTGTTCAGACAGTGAGGAAATGCCCCGGGAACACTTGATCTGAGTGTTTACAATGCGCCTTGTGACAGCTTACACAGCGCTCATTAAACTCATTAAAAAGCATCAAGCATCTTTCTCCCAAATGAAATTCATTGCCCTGACACATGAGCACAGGCTCCTGCACATTGGGGAAGTCTGGGCAGTTCCAAACACAGTTCCAAACCAACACACAGCCTATGGAAACTCTCAATGCAAAGACATAGTTTAGATCTTCCCTTCCCATGGGCCTAATAACCAAATTCCCATCTACAGTGGAACACAGAGTGTGACACACTGCCACAACTTGTTTGTAGGTGTTCAAGTTTCTACCCACAGAATGAGAAAAGCTCTAATGTTTCTTTGAGAACAAGGCAAACAGCAAAAAGATGCCCACAATGCATTAGTATCTCAGTGTTTAGGACACTTATCCTGGCTCCTGCATTTTAGGGTCTCCTCTGATGCTCTCCAACTTCTATGATAGTGACAAGAGGCCCCTTGTCATTATTTGATTATTTTTGCCTCTTCAATCACTTCTTAGACATCTGCAGTCTTCAGTCAAGCCCATTTTAGCTTAATTTACATTATATGAGCCACTACAGGAGAGTTTTAAATTCTCCTTCCTGCTCAGCTCAGACCAAAGCACTTCTAGTAGAAAAGGTACCTGTATAATTCAGCTGCTATACAGTAGTTAGTTACTACATAATATAGTAAAAATTTTCTGAAGTCATAAACATATAAAGCTAGTAATGTTGCCTAATTTTCATGTCAGTGACAAAAAAAGACTCCTATTATACAAAGGTCAATTCCAGAAATGTTTAGTTCCTTCTTTAGTCTTTCCAAATATAAGACTGCCAGTAACATTAAAGCAAGGCATTCTGCCACAGGCTCACGGTGGCCTAAGTTTTCCCAAGAAAGCCTGAGTAAGTACCTGGGCCCTGAAGAAAAGGGATATTATAATGGAATGTCAAGTGACATACTACCAATCCTCTTTATAAGGGACACAGCCTCATCACTAAAACATTTCTAAATAGCATCTCTGTCACAGAAACTAACAATGCTTAGGCAGTAGTAATCAGAATATAATGAAGCTATTTATTCTGTAGCTTCAACATCATCATGAAAATTAAATCATACCTAAGGTTTGGTTAGATTCATTCAGGGTTTTTTTTTTTTATTATTATACCCTTACATATTAGTTACCAATTTTGTTGGCAGAATGCCCAGAAGAGACTAAATACATACTATGGAAGGGAAACACAGGCTTTCAGCTGAGCCTGTTTGTAAAAATGACAGTTACCTATATTAATATTTTCAAACCAACTGCTTCTTACTGCAGTGCAATATTTCACATGCACAAATGGATGGCTTTTGAGGTCTTAGCAAGGAAAGTGGTTCCAAACCACAACTCATACAGCTACTGCTTGGCAAAACAGAAAGCTTTAAGGATGCTACAGATCCGATTATCCAAATTTCCAAAGAATGAAGATGAAAGATACAGCAGAAACTACAGTGGTTTTGAGGGGGATGTGGGTGCCACACACACATAAACACTATTGTATCTGTGAAGAAAGATATAAATGTTTACTACAATATGACAAAAATCTAGATTCTCACGTGATTTACAAAAGAGGAAATAAAGAAAGTCACCCTAAAAAACTGCCCTACTCCTCCAAGATATTTAATACAGTTTATCAAATACACAGCATAAGCTGAAAAAATAGCTGCACAGTTGACTGAACACACTCACTGGAAGTCCCTCCAAGAGTACCCTGTAGGTTTCATAGATCTGACCTGGGAAACATAGTATCTTCAGTCAAATTCATTTAAGAAAAACAAAAAGTAAAACTCAAAATAAAACAAAAACCCACAAACCCACCAACTTGTCACATTGACAAGTTTTGTCAATGCGAGTAAAAATTCATGTATGTACTTTGATAAAACATGACCTAAAATATGATAGTAGTGAAAAACTAAGAAAAAATACGGCAAATATTAGTAAGGGTTTACCATGCAGCTAATTCTGTAGTCTGTAATTCAAAATAGTTTTTTTTACCAATATGTTACTAAGAAAAAAAAAATGTCTGCCAAAACCCCATACTTTATTATTTTAGCCCTGAATTTAGATTTAGAGGTACAACAGCATCACAATGCACACTCTTTTCTGCATTACCAGATACAGACAGAATGATTCACCTACACCAATTAACAAGTCCAAAGATTTAACTTTTTAGAAGATTATCCAAGAACAACTGGCAATCAATACTCACCCAAAATGGAAGGGATCTTAAAATCCAAATCAAATATTAAGGAGACTAAGAGTCTAAAGACTGACAATTGCTATTCAATTTTCTGTTTCTATAAATGTAACTCCTTTGTATAATACACATTTGGTCAAAAGATTCTTCGATTCCAATTTTTATGTAATGATTTTTAATAATGTAAAACTAAATTTACCCACACCCACACAAAATCCTATTAAGCTATTTGTACAGGAGATGTGCTAATGAGCAGTTCTGTTTGTATTCTTAGAGGCCTAAAAAGAGTGCCAAAGCATTATTTGCATTATTGTGTCTGCTATCATGCTCTGGTGAATTTGGATGACAAATTTCCTACACACAACTGTTAATGCAGCAGTAAAAAAAATCTAGAAATAGTAATCATCATAGATTTGAAAATATTTTTTAATAATATGCGAAGTCAAATCATTAAAAGATTATAGTAACATAAGAAATCAGCAGTTGTCTTCTTTGTACCCTCACAGCAAGATTGCCCAGGTGAGTAACACAATGTATTTTGCCAGCACAGTGGGCTTGACCACTGGTACCAGTAAAATGTGTCAAGAAGAGATGTCAGTTCTTTGATGAGAGAAAGATATAACAGGTTGAAACATAAGGAATTAGACGCACGTGTTTAGCCATACAGTTGCTAAAATGTCTACTGCTGGTTTTCTTCCCCATGTAGTCACAAAGGGTATTCAAGAAAAGCTCTAAGAGAAAATTAAAGCAAAGGAAGTTGCATGGAACAGCCTTCCCAATGGATATGTTTCAGTATCTCAAAACTAAACACAAACAGAAATTGAAAAGTGCATATACAAATGCACCTGAAGAGGTTTCCTCACTGGATGCCAGTACCTATGGTTTATCACGTGTTATTTATTACTCAGTGCTTCAGAACAAGATTTTCTTCACGCTTTTCAGCAAAAATTAAATTTAACAGAAAGGGCTACTTTTAAGCAGATGTGCCACATAATTAGCAACGACAAATCCACTTACTTTTTTCTCCTTCTCATGATGTTTATCCTGAGAGTGAGAGGAAGAATCACTTAAACTTTGATCATATGACCTATTAGATCCCCGTTTGCTCTTTTTCTAAAAAGAGAAAATATATTTATGGACAGAGAAAAGGAACCATTTGAATAAATAAAAAGTATAATGCATTTCCACTGATAAGATGCCTTATTGCTTGAGGAAAAAAACTTCAGTGCCTCGGTTACTGGAAAGCTGACTAATAGCTGACACTAAAATTCACAAGACTACTGAATATATACCAGGAAAAAAGCCCGTCCCTGTATCAACTTTTACACCTCCCACAAATTTGCAAAATATGCTTTTCACAGAAAAATGAAATATGTCACTTTTTAAAGGTTAAAAGATGCTAGACACATTTTCAAGTTTTCATAACATAAAACAAAAAAGATGCTGCTCAAATGAGTATCACATGAAGCCACAGTGATGCCCTGACACATGCTTGAAATGCATTGTACAATGACTTCATGACTTATTTATTATTCAAGTGATCTGTCTGGTATATTTTCATTAAAATGGATTAAAAACCAGGATACAGAATGCTACAGTCATGTCTGTGATTGTAAGTGGTAGATGTAATTGCCTGTATTTCTGCAATGTCTGAATACCTCGTTCAGGACTGCAAATACTTCATGCTGGGCCAGTGTCCTAAATGTTGGTTTTCTCCTAACTGAGGAAGCATTTAAAGACACTTCAGGCCAGTCTTTTGTCAACCAGTTTTCAGTGGAATAGTAGATGTAGAACACCCACCATCTTCAGCAGTAAATACTAAGCACCTGTATTTACCAGGTATTAACAGTCACAACAATCCTAAAGAGAAACTGAAACACTTAATCTTGCCAGTCTCTACTGTTACCACTATAGCTTTGTAATAGAAAGCTAACTAATTGTATGTCAAATATAGAGTTATGTCTTTATCATTAACTTGGGTTTTAAATAAACATACCTGTTCTCAATCATAGCAGCACTGCTACATTCAAATCAAAGGCATAACACTGTACGGATTTGCCTTCATCACTAAGAGACCTTTTTAGCTCTTTCTGTAAATACTTAGCTCAAGATAGTAAAAAAAAGCTTAGCATGGGCCTAGAAAGCCCTAACTTATCTTCTTTATGAAGCAAATTCATCAGTATTCACAAAAGCACAAAACTAACTTCACCAAGCTTATCTTCTAGAAACTAAATTGTTGACTGATCTTGTGTTTTTACCCTGCTGCAACCTAAAAGTCACACTAACTATGCAACTTTTTTAGCAGTAAAGAGGTAATCTGGAAGTTAAACTATACTTAAAACAGTATTTGAACATACGTCTGTATATTTTAGCATTAACAAATAACATCTTTTGATCATCAGTAAGCCACTCAAGTCCACACACTTGCACATGTACATAGAAACAGATATCGGGAACTGTCAAACTGTTAAGAAGTGAAAGGAAAGACTCCAGAGGTCTGATCCAAAACCTACTGCATTAACTGAGTAATTTTAATGTTTTTCTTTTCTTGTTTGTTTTTTAAAAATCAAACCTCAAGTCACTTCCTTAAGGTTGTGTTTCGGAGAACTTACAAGGAGGGAATACTCAATGGCTACACAGTGAGAGACAGAACAAAAGAGGTTGGGCAGAAGAGTAACAGAAGCAGAAAGATATGGAGTGCTTCTTTATTCTCTAGAAGCAGTATTTTCTAGTTTATTCCAAAATGGACTGAATTCCTAGAAGGCACCTAAACAAATAGCAAAAGAAAACATTCCAGGAACTCAGTGTAACAAACCCACTAAATGTGCATGCTATTTCTGGCAGAGGGGGAAAACCCACACATCTATAAAGTAACCACTTATAAAAACATTTCCAGCTAGTACTTCTGTAACTGTGATTAAAACATTGTTTTAATGAAATACAATCTATTTTTTGAACTACATGAAAATATTATTTCTAGTTCTAATGGCAACTCAGAATAAAAAATAAGTCAGTAACATTTATTTATAGAATTTAATAAATACATACCAGTTTATTAAAATGGTATTTACAGTAGCCACAGTATTGGACGTTATCTGCACCATTGCCTTCCTCTTCACAAAGAAGTCCTGCAAACTGTGCACTAAAAATAAACCAAACAACATTCAAGGAAAGCCATTTTACATCAGTCTGTACCACAATATCACAGCTGATAACGTATGGATACTTGTATCTGCAATTAGTAAGAGATTTCCACACAAATAACTTCCAGTGGCATGTGAACACAAAACCAACCTTCGTAGCCCAGGGAAAAGCATGTATAATTCATATTTTGGCCTGCTGCCTTTTTTCAGAATCTTTAAGCCACTCACACAAGCTTACAGCTAGCAAATCTACATTTACTATGCAGCTACTTGCACAAATAAATGAACAAAGCAATCTACAATGACTCTTAGCTCAAATTCAAGCAAAAAATTATCTAAGGAAAGAACAGCTTTTAACAAAGCCATACTATAGCTCCAAAGAAGAGTTTTTTTCAGAACTTGCATACATGCTTCTCTGATTTGCCATGAAAATTAATGTTTTTTTAAATCTAACTTGAATAACATAGTTAATCAAACTGTATTTACTAGTTTAAAATACTATGGCAGGCTAATCTCTTTTAAAAAGATCAACGCTTACAAATTGCATTGACTGGACTAATTATTACGTTATTCGACTACAATTTTTTCAAAACAATTTTGTTTTTCACCATTTGTAATGTTAATATATTTTCTTTATCAAAACCAACTCAGATATTGACAAACCAAATATTGTTACATTTTCCATATAATTTTCATTCCCACATGTCAGGGTTTAGGATTTTTCCTTTTGTTGCCTTCTCTTAGGGAATCTTCTCCCACATGTTGCTAGGAGACAACAATGACTGGGTACTTAAGAGAGAAAAAATAAGTTGCCAAACTCAGGGGAGGAGGGCACCTGGCTGCACTTCTCTTATCTGGGCGTTTCTCTTGGAGAGCAGAGATACCAGAGAATGGGGCTGGGAAAAAGGTGGCTGGGGCAGCTGCCAGCTCTCCCGAGCTCTCGGCACTGGGAGGGGAGGAGGCTGCAGTCACTGTGGGGAGAATTCGTCCCCCCTGCGGGGTTCAGTCTCCCGCTGCCTTTCTTCTACCGTGAGCGGAGCTCTGCTCCTTACAGTGGCTGCTGCACTGGGCCCTTATTAGCACCCTACCTCACCAAACAGGGGACCCTTCACATCTGCTCAGGTGCTTCAGGGGAAACCCCGGGACCCTGGAGCCCCATCCCGTCTCCTGTTCAGGAGCCCAGCTGCCACTGCCCTGCTGTCCGCCCATCTTCTCCACCACTACTCCTCGTTTTTTGCTAGGCTGTAGCCTCACAGCCCCTGTCTGCCCAGACATCCCCATGGCTACAGCTGCAGAGTTTCTGATATATCTCATCTACCACTCCAGGACTGTGCTCCTCCCTGCCCTTACAGCTTATTGTTCCCAAGGGTCCTGCTGGGGCACCAGGATCGACTGCCCCAGCGGTTTGTGAAGCAAAGCCTCTCCTCCATCCCTTCCCATCTCGGCACAGCACCCCCTGCAGCAGCGGGGGAGTCACTGCACCTGCACTGTCCGGCCGGGAGCCAGCAGCGCCCCTGCCGGCTGTGACTGGAACTGCACAAAGGGGAAATGGTTCCAAGAGTGAGATGAGATCGCTCCTTGGGGTTTCTGGTTGGTTTTTCTTTTAGTTTGTTGCTGCTGCCATTGTTTTTGTTAGTTTGCCTTGTTATACACAAACGTACTAGTAAAGAACTGTTATTCCTTTTCCTGTATCTTTGCCTGAAAGACCCTTAATTCCAAAGTTATAATAATTCGGAGTAAGGGGGTCATACTCTCTATTCTAAGGGAGGCTCCTGCCTTCCTTGGCAGACACCTGTCTTTCAAATCAAGACACCATAATAATGCAAAGTCACAGTCAAAATGATACACAGGAGTATTTAAGTCCAAGAAGATTATAAAATGTGGTTCATTTTCACAGATTTTAAAAAATATCTTCTTGGAAGACCCAGAAATACTAATACACGCACATCTACAGCTGATACCAACTAGAAAAAAAATTAAAGAGGATGTCTTTAAGCAAAGACTTATTGTTTCTAAGCTTCTCTTACAATAAACATGCACTCAAGCTCCTTTTTCATTAGGCAATCGTTCTGGTAATTCCAATTTGACACACCTTGCCCTGGATTTCTGGTAGTCTTCACATTTTTCTTCCATTTTTTAAATATTACAGAAGCCTCTAATTCTCTCCAGCCATACTACTCTCCAGCTAGATATCACTTTGTAGTAAAGACCATGTTTTTGAACCAAAACACTCTAAAAAGTGGCAAGATAGCAGTTTTAATTTTCAACTTAAAGTCTTATGTTCTTCACAGCATTCACTGAAAACAAGGTTTTGGAATAAAGTAAAAAGATGAAAAGGACTCTTGTATGTATCCAAGTGCTTGAAAGGAAAGAGACCTTTTCATACAAGCACGTGGATGTACACATTTTTTCACATCTGTAAGTAATCCCTTTACAGGGTATGCACACTTTGAGGAACACAATCAATTTTCACCATAAAAAGAAACTTGACACTGATCGCATCCAACAAAAAATTAGATGCTTATGAAAGAATAAAACCTGCAAAGCAGTCAAGCAATTAAAAAAAAATGAAGAGTTGCCAAGATTATCAGCACCAAAACAAGGGAATTACACCCTTCAAGATCTCTACAAGACATACAAATTATCACTTGGGTACACTGAAGAAAATACATTTAAGTGATTTAAGCTGATGTGCAAATACCATTTCCCTGACTGAACTGGTCATGAAACAGCATACTGAGGCAGTCATAAAACAGACAGGTAAATCCACAGATTATGTAGCTAGACAGCATATACAAATCTGCCCACTACTGTAAAATAACTCCAGTTGAAACTGAAAAAACAAATAATGCCTGCATATTTTGGAGTGGAACTCTTTTTGCTTTCTTTTACCTGTTGACATGTGATTTAATCTAATTATCCAGCCTCTTTCAGAAGCCCATAAAGTGAAACAAGCATCTCCTGAATGCAAGGAAAACTAAGTATCTTAAAATGGAATGAATCAGATAGTGGAGGACACAGCTTTTTTTTCTCCAACAGTAACACATGAAATCTGAATAACTCAGGAGGGTCTGTACCATTTAGATCAAACCACTGAAGTGAGTTACTCTCAAATGTCTTGAAATACATACTGGAAAGGGTGAGTCTAGTGCCTTTTTACATACAGCTCAGTAATTTCCCACTGATTTACCAAAAGTAAACATCAAAATCAGTTAGCAGGTAATACTAACAATGTCTTCATACCCTCATATCCTATTAAACATCCTCTAAGAAAAATAACCTAAGACCAAGAAAAAACCCCAAACTCCCCTATAGTTACTCACAGGAGCACACACCATTTAATACCACCCAAGGGAGTATTATCAGACAGTTTTTGCAGCTCACAGCAAAATCTGTGTGGCCACTGCCATATTGTTAGTAAACACTATTACAAAAACAAACTACTTTACTGTATGTCTTTACTCAAAAGATGTACTAAATAAGGAGCTTATTCATTATACTGTATTGATTCTTTCTGGAACATCAGAGATATTAAGTAATAAAATATACTTACCACGTTACGTGAAAAGCTTGTCGACATCCATGTTTATTACATGTCATACAAGCACCAGTGGCTGCTTTACTTTCTCTGCCTTGTTCATCACAAATATAGCATGTCTATCAAAGAGAAAATACTTAATTTGATAAGAAGCATACAAATGAATTCTGTGCTACAGGTTATCCTAGGCTGAGAACCACTACATTTTGCAGCTAAACTGGTCTAAGAACTCCTTTATGAAAGTCTAATCATGCTTGTTACCAAAAGGGGATCACCTAGTACACTCATGGGATTTGTGTAACACTTCACCAATGTTAAAGCAATACAAATACTCATTTGCTTACATTTCATGCCATTGTCTACCACCTAAACTGTTAAACAGCCAAGGGTTAATAAATTAGGCTTCCCAACTGTCCTTGCTTTCAAGTTTGTCCTTATGTCCTTTTAAGTCTCAATCATTTTTATATTCATTTAACATAATTTGTATTTGTGGAATTCAGAAACATCAGACTGAGTGCCTAATGGTACAATATGCCATATGGTATACATAGATATCTACACAATTACATACAAAAAAACCTGCAAACTTGAAATTCTATTTGTATATTTGGTGCAAAGAATTTTCGAAGTGTCAGAGCACATTTCAATATTCATATGATGCTCAGCTACTTTTAATTAAATTGGTGTTTAACAGAACTCTGCTTTGTTTGGATGACTACTTCAATATGACTTGGACAGCCCCATAAACATCCTGCAAATTAATCAACCAAGAACCTTCTGTAAAAAAGCTTGAATGACATTTCAACCTCCAAAACAAACTAAAATGAAAATAACCTATTTAGTACCTGGAAATCTTTTCATAGCATTTCTGTCAATTTATTTCTTTTACTGGAATGCCATGGCAATTTTTAATCTTTTCATAAACATTCTTAGTAAAACAGAAGACAGAAATTCAGACAAAAAATCCAAATTCTTCCTCACTGTTCAATAGTTTTTGGTTTTTTTAACAAGTGGCCAATAAACATGGATACATACTGTATGGAAGCTCACTACAATACTAGGCATCACTAGAATCTCTCACCAGCATTCCAGGGAGAAACATCAGGCAAAAATAATCTCTTTGCACTTTTTCCTGTCCTAATTCCTGAAAGAGCATTTAGAGAGATTCTATATCATATCACATTCAAGCGTAAAATTTAACAATTTAAGAAGAGATTCTTCATTAAAGTATCATCCAGCACTGAGGTGGATTAAGTGTTTGTTTTTATATAAGAGAACTTTACTGAGTATTAAACATTAAGGACACTCCTAACTCTGTAGAAACCCCATTATAAGATCCTTAATGAGAAAAGAGAAACTTCTTTATGCCAAAAAATAAAATTGTCTCTACTTTAACTAACAATTTTATCACAACCTCCTTTCAACAGAATAATAAATACAAATGACATCAACCATGGGTAGCAGAAAACATGGTGGGAAAAAATAGACCAGGGGACCATTTAATTTTTTTTTTAATTATATAATCCAAAACAGGTCTTAGATAGGAAAATGAGTGAAATTCTAAGATCAGAACAGCTTGTTACAGATGTTTTTAGAACAACATTTAACAGGAGGTGTCAGCTAACTAAAGCATTTTTGTTAAGATGCAACACTTGAAGGTAGGAGAGTCTTGTACAGTTTTCACATTACTTTAAAAAGCTAATATATCCTAAAATCATACCCTATAACCTAACATTTAAAAGATCAGAAAGGGGATAATCCTACTTAATTCTTTGCCTTGCTTCTTTTGTACATCAAGGTGGTGAACACTGATAATTCAGTTGTTTGACAGTGTCTGAGACTGCCTGTTTCTTAGCCTTCCATACCATGACCTCACTCATTTAGATTTTAGGAACAAACAAGGTCATGATCTACCAACCTCATCTGAGTCACTATATTAAGTGTAAGTAACTTCAAAGTAAGATACCTCTATAAACAGAGAGCTCACTAAACCCCATAAAACTCAATCTCCAGTTACTTTCTGTTTTTTTCAGAGTTTTGTTTCAAGTTCTTTAAGTTTTTTCCTCACTGAAGCTCAGAAAAGCAATACAAGCATTCCACTTAGTAGAGATGTAGACTCCATTTTTCAGTATTTACCCTACATACAGGGTCTCTGTTTTGGGACCTCTTAGAGCAATTTACAGTAAAATGACTGAAAAATTACAACAAGCTACATTATTAACAAGTTTAAATGCAACATGGTGGACTGATTACCCATTTTAAGAAGCTCAAAGAACTCTCCTACAATAGTTTCCTAGTATTCCACATGAAACAGGGACAAAGAAGGTTCCAAAAGACAGTAAGTTCTCTACAGCTGAGCTTCTCTTAGATACACAAACAATTCCAGAAGCCTGAAAACCTTTGTCTTTCTATCACAAAGGAAGACTTGCATGTATTTGCAAATCCATACAAATGTTACACCTCTGAAGCCTCTGAAATGTGGAAGTTTAAAACTGTGTCCTACCACCTACAGCTGCACTCTTTTTCAAAGCCCTTAAGGAAAGAGAGTACTCTCCCAAATTCACTGGAAAAGAAGCAAAAGCTTTTGACTCAGGAAGGAAATTTTACTCAAAAAAAAAGAACAAATATCTTACTTCCTTTAAAGGCGAAATACGCATTTAGCACAACTGTCTTCATGTTACTGTCAGTATTTTCCCTTCTAAGATTCAAAGTGTGCAAAAGATTTGCAATAGCAAAGACAGAAGGGAAGATGAGACAAAAAAAAATGTATAAGGCAAAAAGTAATTTCAGAAACAGTTTACTCATAACAGCTACCCAATGGCATTCTCTGATCACAAAATCAAACCTAGGAATTGTACAGAAATTTCTCATTGTTGCAGCAAGTACTGAAAGAGAAGTTTGCCAGCTGCATTCACTACGAGGCAAATCAAGAAACTCCAAATGCACTTATCTTTAAATCAGTTCTTAAAAGACATTCCTAAAAGCAGTAATTATATAAAATTATCACATAGTTTCAAATGAACCTGAAAGAGACAAAGGACATGATATAAAATAAAGATATATTATCCATGCATAACCATCCAAGGAATAAGAAACACCTATTTCTGAAAAAAAAAAAAAAAAAAAAGCAACTAAGAGTCCATTTCTTTTTTGGAAGCAACTGTATACAAAGAGCATTCCTGATAGCTAATTCATTAATCAAATCATTCAATGGATTAATCCTGCAATATGATGGTTTTTATCCCTGAAACAGGCAAACTTCAGAGAAATAGCAGCCAAATATCTCTATATGGACAAGCCCCATGCTTTGGTATCTACAGCATTTCTTCTTGCATTTAAGATTATTGTACTTGGTAATACTGCATACTTTGCAGTGTTTAGTAAAGAAACAAGTGCATAGGGAAAAAAACCCAAACATTAAATTAAGTTCTATGTCCTGGCAAAACTACAAAAATATTTACTTTAAAGACTACAGCATAATTTCTCCCTCATGGTAATTTTCTTTGGCCTCTATTTCCCCCCAGTTCTATATGCTAGTGTTCTACATGTATCCAGCCATGCACAGAAAATTATTTAGAACTTCACAGGAAATAATATCTTACTTAAAATCTCCTATTCCAACCTGAGCTAACAAACAGAACGAAATTATCACTAAGCCTCTCTAAGAAAAGAAACAACTCCAGACATTTTTTCCTAATTACATGTTTACATTTGTTCTCAATGTACAACAAATGTTTCAAGAACTGTTTGTCATACCTATTTCTCAAAAAAACAGCTTTTCTTTCAATTTTTACGCAAATTAATAAAGTCAGAGTGAAATGCTTTACAAAATTTCTGATCTAAAAAAAGCATCATTTAAATAAACACAATTTATCTTTAATAGCAATAGGAGTTGAAAGTGAAATTATTGTAGGCTACATGAAAAGGGAACTAATTGTTTTATTGGTTTTGGGGGTTATTGCTCAAGACTAGCCCACTTGGGAACACATGGCAGTTTAACTACAGCAGTACTAAACCCAGCGCCAGCTACAGACATAGCAAGAGCTGAGAGTTCTCTGTTAGCCAATACTTCTCTAAATTCAGTACTGGTACAACTAGGCTGCTGTTGGCACTGACTGCAGTTTGATTGGTTTCAGAAGGTTTGCTGCAGCAACTACAGTTCAGCCATTTCTTGGATTCCCCTGAAATCCACAGCAGCTACCTCCCTGACCCAAAAAGACCAAATAATTACAGTGAAATCTGAGTTCTGTAAAAAGAGAGAACAAAAATAATAGTAGTTTACAGGCTAGGGGTGTGACCCCAAACTTTGACATTTCTAACACCGATCTCACTGTACTTCACAATAAACTGTAGTGGCCTGATGAAAGTAGTTTTAGGCCAACTGCTAACATGGAAAATAAACCTCAATCAGAACACCTGCCCAGAGCGCACAGAGCTGGACAACACCAGGAACTATCTCTATATTAACTGTATGGTGCTAGTAACTATCTAGTGAGGAAAAAAAACACAGTAACTACAGACCAACAAAAATGGAAACTATAATCTCAGTAGCAAAACACAACTGTATTGTCATACATTTAGAACAAAAACTGCTTGAGAAAGAAGCAACTTTAGTTATGATGAAAAGGAATTAAAGACTAAAGACAGAGAAAAACAATGGATTTTGTCAACAAGTAATAATAAAAGATGCAGAGTACATTTTTTGAAGTCACAAAGATTTACTCATCCAATATCCAATTACCATCAATGGAAATGGTGCAAGATAAAACAAAATCTAAAGTGTGCCATGAAATTTTTGAAGGACATTAAGGGAGAACCACTACCAATTTTAAAAAAAATATGACTGACAACTATCCAAGGAAAAGGAAAACAGATGTTCTGTTTCCTCAGAGTAGAGGAGAGAGAGGAAATAAACTAATCTATTAAAGCAAGTCTTTACTGCTTTGTGTCCAAGCAGAATCGTTTTATTAGTTCTGTACTGAATCTCGCTGTTGCATGGTCTTGCCAATGCAGAGAGAAGGAAACAGTGAGATGCCAATAGAGATGCTCAGGTAGTAATGAGAAAGCTTGAGAAAAACCTAGACTTTGAGTCCTGGTTTTTCAGTTACACTGTTAATAGGATGGGCAAACCATATTTACAGCAACTGGAGAAAGATAAACAGAAAAGATTAAAGAAAGAAAAAAGGAAAAAGGCTAGAAAAATTGAGGGGGAGCCCATAAATCAAAGATGGAAACTTGGAAAGGGGATGTGGGGGGTGTGAGAAGTGACAGAGGCAATGTGAACAGGGACAGGTCTCCCTGTAGGAAGACTACAAGAGGAGATGTATGCCTTTTTCTTCTTTCTCTTTTTATAACACAGTCTATTCCTACTTTACTCCAGTGTCCACAAACTACCAGAAATTAAAGTAAAAAAAGAGAAACTAGAGGTTAGAAGAAGAACAAGAACAAGAAAAATATGTAACACAACTAATCAGAAATTCAGACAGTTTGCATCTGCAGAAAGGAACATACAAAGACCAATGCAGTTAAGTGAGAAGAAAGTAACACAAGTGAAATAAGAAAAATGTAACTACCAATAAAGAACACTAACAACCTACTTGTTTATTGCTCTGCCTTTTTGTTTTGTTTTTTTTTGTTTGTCTTTTTTTTTTAATTTGAAGTCTCACCACACTTTATAAAACATTCCATCTCACTGACAAATTACTTAGGAACAGTTCTCCTACAAGCAATTAAACCCACTAAAATGAATGCTGTTTACAAAGGCAAAAGTCTGCAAGCATTTGCCTTAATATATTAGCATACCTTTCTGTCCTAAAAGAAGTGTTTATAAACATGTTTATGTTAATATCAACATTTAAAATACTAAGACTTTGTGGTAATTGATAATAACATCTCATATAAGCTGAAATAGTATTTTAACCTATGGAAAATATTTCAGATTCCTTTCAAAATAAACTGTTATTCAAAGATCATGGTATTTTTAATTGACAAAACAGTCCCTAATCTGTAAAAGACTAATAAGACATGGCAGATAACCTTACAGCTTAATTTAATAATACAACTTTCTTAATTCTTCAACTTACCATAAAGACATTGCAGAAAACTTACAGCATTACTGCAGATATTTAGGAATTTTATATAAAGTGCATTCTAAGAAGTGTAGTTTCATATTATTAAATCTCAGAACTTTTAAAATAAATACATTAGATATAAAAAGACATATAATTATACCTTATTGTAACGATCATGAGGAACAGACTGCAACACGATAGGCTCCATTGTAGCAACATTTGCAAACTGCACCTCGGGAATGTACAGAGCACAAACCACATGAGCCCAACCTACAAAAAGTTACAATTATATTTAATATTTTCTAGAAGCTTAAAGGACATTTCAATATAGTGCAATTATAGTACAAAAAACCTTTTATAACACTTTTTTTTTCCACAGACTATTTTAACTGTTTAGAACATTAAGGACATAAATTACACTTTAAGTCATGTTTACATTTCATTTTTGTTATCCAAAGTTTATATGATCAGTAATACATTTTTAATGTAGTCAGAGAGAATTTATACAAGTAATACTCCATGAAATTCAAATACTAATGATTTATACAAACAGTGACACACAAACAGAAAAATGATTATTTTGTTTAATTTCTTGGATTAATACAGTCATTGCATATAAACTACTCCAAGTCCTGCAAAAAGGAAGCATCATCTGATCAAACGGGTATTCTTACAAGCACAGCATCATAGAAGACTTCTGTGTATAATTTTTAATTTAAAAATGTCATTCTGATTTGAATAGACTTCTGTTTCTTTCTGTAGAAAGAAATTGCAACACATACGCACACCCTCGCATCCCGCCTATGTAATCTTTTGCTTTTCCATTTATAAACTTGTGGCCAACTTCTTTTTTCACAGGAACACAAATACCTATATCAGGTCCTATTCTAATTCATTAGCTTGGGATCATCAATAAATAGTTAGTTACTTACCATACTGTGCTTTAACAACATTTTAAGAAAGCACACGTTCTTAATTGCCTGACAATTGGTTGGATGGAGGTGGGGGAAAACACCAAGTCAGAAACAAACCTATGAATTGGAAGCCTTTTTCCAACACAGAGATCCTGAGAGCTGTTGGTTTGTTTCAGTGGAGGACCATATGCCAAAACTGTAGATTTAGCAGAAGCTGCTACATAGCTAATCAAATATATTGCTATACTGACATTAATAATAGAATTCTTGAAAGTATTATCATCTCATCTAAAAGTTAATTTGGTGCAGCTAATCACTTGGTACAAATTCTGCTCTTCCCCAAGAGAAAAACTAAAGTGTCTTGTCACAAGACCCTCAGTAAACTTTAAAAATAATTCTGCTCTCCTCCTACCCAGGCTTACTTGTATGCAAACATTAAGGACATAAAATGACAGACTCACATAATTAGATAATCTAGCAGATTATTAGATTAGGCAAGCAAAGTGAATTATTATTGTGCAAACACATGCTATAATAAAAATAAAACCAACAACAATAATAATAAACAAAACAACCAAAAAAATTAAACACAAACTCCAGATATACTGTCTCACTGCACACCTTTCTGAGCTTTCATCTTGGATTTTCTTTTCAACTACTCTACAGAATCTACAAGTTCTTAATTTCTTCACCAAACTGTACTCTAACTCATAAACTGAGCTAAACACAAAGGTGTGCTTGCTCACAGTAGTATTGTTGAGACTCTGGAATGGTACTTA
>WBNO01030689.1:34869-68364 GCA_013400575.1 Peucedramus taeniatus
AATTGCAATCCTTTTCTTAAAGCACAAATCTCCAGTTTCTGCCAACTGATCTGCTGTCTCCCCTGTCCATTTACTAAACTGGTGGTTACAATTTCTATGAAAAATGAAAAGTGCACACACATACACAACAGTGACAGTAACACCACACATACCCTTCTAGTATTTCAACTGCAACTAAATACAGTATCTGTGCTGCTCCCTAGTTTTATTTACAAATAGTCTTTAGAATTATTCTGTACAGAAAAGGCATGAGGCTAATAAAAGTGTAGGATAAAAAAAAAGTATAAACTGCTGACTTGAGCTGCTTTTAAAACCTGTTCCAAGAGACCATTTTAAAATTATCATTAACAGACTGAGGAAAAAAAAATATAAAAACCACAACGTTTTTTCCTCACTTGTCTGCTTGAACAAAGGGAAAGACAACAAACTTCTCTATTACTTCAGAGAAAGAGTGTTCATAAGGGCTTTTCTAAGAATTGCAAACTGCCTTAAGCCAGAATCATCTTACTAAAGACAAATAAATGTTAATATGGTGTTAATGGTGAATATTTATCTTTAAATGTTCACTCAAAAAAATATCTCAAATAGAAACACCATTTATCTAATAAAGCCATTAAACCAATAAAAAGGTGACACGGAAATTTTGAAAAAAAAATAAACTTTCATCAGTCGATCAGTCGGATACACATAATCAGATGGCAAAAGCTTTTACCTCATATGTAATTAAGCCTGTACTCTAGTTACACTTACATATAATGGAAAATTATTATGTAAATATACAAAATATACCAGAGACATTAGGGGGGAAAAATCACTTACAAAATTATCAGAAATTTAGGTAGGTAAAGAATTTTTACTGTAAGGAACCAGTTTCAGGAGTAACTTTAACTGAATAGTGCTCCACCACCATTAAAAAAAAAAAAAAAAAAACAAAAAAAAACAAAAAAAAACCACACCTGTAATATATTCCTATTTACAATCCTATTTACAAATAGGAAGTACACATCCAAGACAGCTGTGGCCAGTATCAGGCTTTTAACTTTCATGAGACCAAACCCAGGATCTATATAATGAAACAAATGAAGCACCACAGCACTAAAACACTTTTTGAACATAGGTGAATAAGTGCACATGGAATTGAGGACAAGGGATATTTTCCACTGGTTTCCATCTGACACCTTCAGATCCCAGATAATCTGGCCTTGTTGGACAATTACAATCATATAATAAATTACAATAATGTCCAACAATTATTTAACCAGAGGGGTGGTTGCAGCACCCTTATGTTACCAGCCTCAAATGCCTATACCAAAAAAAAACTCCAGCACCAGCACCCACTTGGATTCAAGACACCGACTACACAAGTTCTTAAACACTCTTTTGTCCAAAGCTTTACCAGTGAAGAAATACAGAGAAAAAACACCCAGCTGACTTGGAAGTATCAAGGAGAGGTCCCTTTAGGAAGAGTAAGGAAGGTATTTTTCCATAACAAATGTAGTTAAGAACCAGTTGTCTAAAGGTGCTGTGCAATCTCCACCTTCTGAGAACTCAAGGTCTATAAACTCCTCCACAAAACTTCTGTAGTTAAGGGAGGTCAAGAAGATTCCGTTTTGCCATGTAAGAACCAGACAGTAGAAGGAAAACAGAAAAAAAGCAAACAAGAACCATTTTCCTAAGCATCAAGAGACTAGCCACTATTGCTACAAAGCATAAGCATGGAGGTAAGAACACCTATAGCCAAAGTGTGATAGATGTCCTTGGCCTCCCTGAGGAGAGAACGAGCTACTAACCTATAAACAGTTTTACTTGTAACATTTTGTTCAACTGTTTTGTTCCTGACTATACAACACAGTGCAAAAATACCTTTCCCATCCTCTGCTGACAATTCCTCCTCTTTCAGTCAACTACTCAGGCTGAGCACAGGGCTCAGAGTCCCAGCAGAATAAAGGACCTATTGCCACGTTCGAAGTTGAATGCTTTTGTCTGCTGTTTCCTACTGGATGATAACTGCCTTCTTTGTCTGCAGGGACAATGAAACATTCTAAAGACACCCAACCAAACTGTACATAGAAGCCCATATGAGAAGCAAGCATTTAAAAGGATGTGTGGTATTTAAGACTACCTTAAAATACATATTTTTCCATTTACTCCATCTAAACCATAAAGTTTGCACTATAAACTTCCTATTCAAATCACTTACTACTTTATTCTAGGGCAATTAAAATTGAATCAGCAAACGATACACATTTTCCCTCCTTCTCATCCAGGAATAAAAACATCACTAAATCCAGTCCTTTTAAGCTTTACCAATAGTTTAAGTGTGAAAAATACCATTGTACACCCATGTTTTAGATTATTAAATAAAAATCTCCAACAACACTGTTCTACACATTCAAAAACATTCAAAACATTCTCCCTAGTTTCTGTTAAAACTGAAATTTTATTTTATCAGCTCTCCTCTTCACCCAAACATTGCACACAAATAACAGCAAGATATTCCTATTTTTTCTTAACTGTTTTCCAAATTTAGCCAGGAACTCATGCAATTTTGGAGATCACTTTTATTCCAAATGAGTTCATTAAACTCATCTCTATAAACCATATAATTTTAATTAATTATAAGCTTCCATTCACTTTAATTGTGTATGGTTTGAATCCAGACAAATAGCCACAGACATGTTACTTGCTTTTAAAATTTTACTTATGAAACTTGCAGTAATTGCTAACAAGCTCTTACTATCCCCACTGAATTCCTTAAAGCAAATTTACTTTTGGTTTCATCTCACTTTCAGGACAACTTTAACTGGAAGAGAGGACAGGACACATCTTTTTGCAAATAGAGATACTGGCAGCTTGCAAAATATCCTTAAAATTTTCCCTTATACTCAGATTTTTTAATTTTACTTATTTTTCAATCTTTGAGACAGTGGTCTTTTGTCATGTGTGCCTTCTCAATAATAGTGTTTTTACTATACATATTTACTATTTATTTTTTATATAATAGTATTTTTTAGATGATATTGCTTGCCTTGCTTACTTTAAAATGAACTTTATTTCTTGTTTTAAACTAGAAAGCCTAAGAAACATATTATAAGGATTCAAATTGACATCAAGTTTGCTTGTTTCTGTGCACTCTTACTAGAGTTGTTTTCTCTGAAACTGCTGAAGAAAACCCCTCAGGCTACGACGGGCTGACAGATTCACTGCCTCTTTTGCTTCCAAAAAACCCGATATTCTACAACAGTCAGTGTCTCCATCCAGAAACTGTAAAACATATTTTTTACTTATTGGTGATAGACAAAGTTAAAAATAGTTGCTTCAACTGCACTTTCAAGTTCAGTAACTCTGGGAAATGATGCTTTCCTTTAAAAAAAAAATCCAGTGCGCTTTCTAAGAAAACATCACACAAATATAACTAAGACATTTTCCTTTGGAAAGATCTTAGAAAACAAAATCTACCAACTTTCAAACAATGCAAAAAAACTACATATAAAGCAACTCTGAGATCTGCTTTGATAACAATAATGAAACCAATTTTTTCCAATATCAAAAACTGGAAATTCACACTGAAAAGTCTTCAAAGTTTAAATATACCATATGAGAACTCGTAGCATTTCACTTAAACAAATTTTTACTTTGATTTATCTCTTAGAAAGACACACTATTGAGTTTTGCCACTTTTTATATTTCATTCTAGTTCACAAAATGTTTAATTACCACCATAGAATCTATCCAAATGTTACCAATCTTCAGTGAGGTTTTAATTTCTGGTGCCTTACTGATTTTTAACTCAGTGCAAACCTAGCAGTACATACTTATCCGGTAGAATTTTAATGTACATTGTTCACTAACGTTCAGTAACAAAGCTCAGACTTCAGATCCCTAGCTGAAAATAAATAGTTGATCTGTTATGCCAATGTGACGAGAAAATTAATTCCTAGCAATTCCACCATCAGCAAACACAAGACTGTTGCCAACAAAGAGCTCTATAATTAGAAGTAAACTCTACCAAAGTAAATAACTTTGAAATAACTTAATAACTAAATAACTTAGAAAACCCTGTAAGATAAATAATACACAGTATGTTACCCATCTAACTAAATTTTTGCCTTCACAACTACTGCTTAATTGCCCAAAATTTGATTCACAAGTGCCTTCTCCATAAATAAGCTCATAGTACTTTCAAACTGCCTTCCAGTGCAAGTTTTCAAGCCTTGCTTTTAAAGTCTTTGACTTCATAATAAAATAACAGCAACAAACATATAATGCATCCTACCATCCACAACAAAGGAAGCCCATTTCTTGCTTATGAACTAAGAGGCACAGAGCAGGGACTCCACTATGACCCACAGTCAGTGCTGAAGCTGTGCAGCAAAGCACTAAGGCGCTGTAGAGACCAGAATCATGAAGTCACACTGAATTCCAGCCACAGGACCAGCCTGGCAGCACAAGAGTTCCAGGATACTATCATCGTCCCTAACCATGCATCAATGTCAGAGCAAAATTTGTTTATGCATTCTCAGTTCCTAAAGAGTCCATTCATTATATTTCATTAAAGAAGTCTCACTTTGTTTCTAACTACAGCTCACTCCCAAACCAAGAGAATCCATTTATTATTCTAGCATGGAAAAATCTTTATTGAAATGTTAGCTTCTTATGAGAGGTTGCTTCAAGTTGTTAATTAAGGATACACCTCAATCCTTTTCAGCTGTAGACTGTCATTGAAAAGCAGGATCTCACCTTACTGTTTGCTTTCAACTGTACATCCTTGCCCTCTCCTTGCAGTATGAGTTTGCTGTGTAGCAGGGCAAATAATTTTTTTCTTTCATCTCATTACTAAATTTGAGGGAAACTTAATAGTTTACCTTTAAGCAAGATCAGTCAAAGGTTTGAAGCAATCCACACTGAGGTCACATGATTACCATATAAAAAACAATCAGTGCAGAAACACCCAGTCAGTGGAAAACCACAGTCCCCTCCTTTAAGCAGAGGTCAACAGCTGTCCTAGATTACATGAAATTGCACCCTCTGTTTCCACAACTATCAGATCTGCTGACTGACCCAAAAGCTGTGCTCTATCCGACTCTGCTGGATTCACCTTTTAAACATGTACTTAAGACCATTACTGTTACTCTTTGCCAAAGGGAAAGATTAAGTACTATTTTAAACCTTTAGTTAAGTGTCTCCTCATTAAGACATTCCATACCCTTTTAACCCCAATCTTCCTTTCCTGTAAAAACAAGAAAACTTGAAGAAATCTGTCAGCTGAAGTTACTGTCTTCTCTTTAAGCTATTAAATGAAGATTTAGAATTTGCTATAGTTAATACAGCATTATTCATATTATATTGTTTGATCCACTCTTTGAAGGGGGGTAAAAAGAAGGTGCCACACTAACCACTACAGCTCTCACTGTTGTGGCTGATAGCCAACCTTATCACTGGTACAGAATGGACAATTTGTTAAAAAAGTAAAATAAATACTGTTTGTCTATGAAGAAAAAGGCTTCATTCTACAAAGTCCTACTACTGAATTTCACAAAATACTCCATTTAGAAAAATCTGGTTCTCAAGTAAAGAATTGATTCGTTTTGAATCATCACTCTGCAGCACAACAAATAGTTTGTTTTTGAAACAGCTACAGATGAAATTCCATTGGTCCACTGAGTAAGCTAATAGCTTTAATAATTTTATCTGGCATGCTGTGGAATTACTGAATTTCTTCCACTTCTCTCAAGAAATCTTTTCATACAACAAAAGGAAGAAATGTATAAAAAAGCACCTAAAACTATTAAAAAATTTCTACATATACACTGTGATTATCAGTAATGTAAATCATAAATACACAATACTTTATATGGTAATACATGCATTTCTATTACTGTGGTATTTTAGATTTATTATCTTTTTTCTCTTTCCCAGTAAAAAAAAAAAAAAAATACACACTCCACTGTAAATCTGCTCAAAAAGGCCCGAACATTTGTAGGTAAGCACTTGCAAAATGCATACATCTCATGTGTATATACAACATTATACCATCCACATTCTTGGATATTAACACCAAGAAAATTCATCAGAACAGTAAACCAGACAGTGAGATTCTAATAATAACAAGAGCAATGGGAAAGCCTAGCATATAATGTTTTTATAGACTTGGGAGATCCTGCCGCTAACCCAGGGGGTGGAAAGAGGGCCTGGACCATGACATAAAACCACCACATTGTTAGCTGGCCTTTCCCCAAGCAGCTGCATGAAAGAAGTCTTGGTGAAAAGTCATACAAAGAATGCAGTTACACAGCATTCCTGATCATCATCCACTGGAATCAGATTTCAAAGTAAGAACTTGTATAGCAAAATCAAACCTTTTAAGCTTACAGAAAATTGTGGAAAAAGATTACTGCAAGGAAACTAAATGCGAGATATGCTATATTAGACACAAGCGAACAATTTGCTTAAAAAACAGAATGCATACTCAGTACTATGAGAAGATAAAAGAACTGGGATTCAAAAAGCTATAATCAGTCCAAATCGTCATGATTTTATTTCCTCCTCACTGAGTGTCAAAAATCCAAAGGAAATTACTGCAACAGTTAAGGAAATATTACTGAACTGAAAGGCCCAAAACTGTCAAATGCCAACAGTTCTCAAGTATCTTCAAACAAATGCTCACTTGTTACTTCTCTGTTTTTAAAAAAATGTGTTTATATTTCATCCACTTACTAATCCACTTTACAAGCGAAAGGGAAATTAATCTTTCAGTAGCCTTCTTACACGTAAGACAGCAAATCAATAAGCAACTCATATACACATCAGGTTTTCTCATTTTAAAAAACTTTTATATTCAATCATGTTTAAAACCACAACAGCTCCCCTAAATGAACATGAATACCAAATTTACCAAGAACTTCTGTCAACAAATAAATTCAGAGAGAAAAGTTCCTTTTTCAGTTCAATCCTCCTTTTCTACTTTTAGTATCAATAAGAAAAGAATACATCAAATTTTTTTAAAAACAAGTAATAGCCTAACAGAGTTTATACAATTCCAGTCTCTGAACACTGGAAAAGTCCTAATGTTTATGTAAATACGAAGTCCACATGCAGGAAGAACTATTTTTTGTTCACAAAAGTTAACCATAGGCCTAAGACAGTCATAGTTATTAGGCAGACAAAATATTGAAACTTATTCAAAGCTAATTCCTAAAACTTCTTACAAATACCCTGCTCATAACTGTGCAATATCCTATTACTCTTAAAAATTAATTAAATCAAATGTGTAGCTAAATACAGTCAACTCTTAACAATCCTTAGGACAGGTAAACCCACTGATAGATAAGCCACACCAGAGATACTACTCCAGACTGCACTCAGCTAAATCTAAGAGTATTGTTTCCAAGATCTGTGCAAGTGCAGAAGCAGAACAGCCATTTTCGCACAGTGCAGAGACTGAACAAGCACGTGCAAACAGACCTTAGCTGCTCCTGCTCAAGGTCAGCTCAAGTCTCTGACAATGGAGAGCACAGGAGGGACACTGAAGCAGACTAGGACACATTCCACACAAATGCAGACAGAATTATCACTTTGGGCTCACTTCAGGTTCTGATTACAGCACCAGCAGCCACCATCACCAAGCCAAGAACAAGCAGGTATCTGTGTACTCTCCAGTGTACCCAAAAAGGTTACGGGAAGAGGTATTGGAAAGGTGAGCACAGAATAGCTGACCTTTGCCATCCTAGTTTGCAAATACCAAGTATCAAATTTGTATCAAATAAAACCATGAGGTAACAGATTCAAAAGAAATCCATGGACACATCATAATTGATCAACTGCAAAATGCCTTGCCACGCATGGACACTAAACTTTATACAGAAGAGAACACTTCAATAGTGTGATGGACTCATTTTCCATCAAACACAAAAATACCATGTCTGGAGCAAGAAGTCCCAAAGCATAAATGCTTGTAGGCTGGGAAACTGTTCTGAGAAGGCACACAAGATCCTTCTCAAGAATCTAGTTCATAATGAAAAAGAGAGCAGGACAAATGTTGTTTGGCCTCCATTATATGTTCCTCTCCCATTATTTCAGGCTGTCTCTATAAAATCCATGACAGTACTGCTCCAATAATGCCATATTTCAGGAATCACTGAAAATTGTAATTCTGTATTTGCCATAGATGACACGAAAGGACCCAATTAACCTGATATGCACAATTAAGGCAGAGTCAAACTTCAAACAGAAATATAAAATCTAAAAAGCAAATCTAAAAAAGGGTGATCTCTAAAAGGTCAGATAAGCAGCAACAGGCCAGTAAAAGGAGGAGGAAGAAGAATGCACACAAAGGAACATCGCACTATGTGGGGGGTGGGAAGGAGGGACAAAAAACTCACTAAATACCAACACAACCACACCATATGCTACCATAATATACAGTCCATTAATTATATTTATAGTCAGTTAATAACACTTATAAACAACACAAGTTTGATTCCCAGACTACTGCAATACATGTAGTGCCCCAGAGTTCATAAAGGCAAGATAACACCGTTACAGAAGAGCCCTAAGATTAGGCTGCCTTCAGTAACAGTTGTGCAACTGACTTAAGACAGCTCATGTACAGGTTGCCGCTAAAAGAACCCTCCTGGCCTTTCCTTCTATCAGCATTAGCATAGGCAGCTATGTCAGGGAAATTTTCATGCAGCTGAAAAGGAATGCAGGGCACAAAAAAGGGAAAAGTTTTAAAAGCAAGTACCATCACAAAGGAGGAAGAAACAATGTATAGCAAGGACCCTCAGGGCAGTAACACCATCTCACTGCAGGTTAAGAAAATCATGGAACACTATAGTATAAGCTCAGTAGCCCAATAATCTTCCAAACATGAAAGAAAATACAGTACCTTCAATCCCCAAAACACAGTCCTTTACCTTATTATAAAGTAAATATCCAGAAGACTGTTAAAAAAAAAAAAACCTACAGGAGCAGCAGGCCATGTATGGGCTAAGCTATCTGCATATTCAAAACAAAAAGCACACTTTTTTCCCGGCTACAAAATGAAGTTATTTGTTGCCAAAAGTCAGAAAGAAGAAAAACCTTATATCACTGACTTAAAATCAGAAATTTCTTCTCTTGTTCTGAAAAGCTAAGACTATTTAATTATTTCTATACTTCGAGAAAGACTGCACAATTACAAGTTTATAAAGCTAGATCCTTACAAGGTTTTACCAGAAATGTTTGTTTCCAAGTTTCTTCTCAAATACCTGCATCTTCTTATGATTCTCTTGGCAACAAAAGGTGTAACAGCATTTAAAAAAATTAAGTATTATCCTACTGGAAACACCATTTCAAATGGCAAGCCCATTATCTGATCTTCAACAGTATTTCTTTAAGTCTAAAAATCTTCTGGCACAATCTCTTGTAGGCAACTCTGTGAAAGGAAAGCTTCAGGTAAGGATGCAGATTTCTGACATGCAACACCAGTCAAAGTGTTTTCCAAGGCGTACATCCTTCTGTAAAGCTATTATTTAAAGAACATTTGGTCCACAAAGTAGAATTTGCTGTTTGCAACACCATGAACAAAATCTGTTAAAGAGGCTGGGTGTTTTCAGAGGAAAATACAAATTCCTATGCCTCTCAGCTATGAAAAATTCAGTATGAAGCTTTCACTGATGAAAACACTTGGATATTAAAATCATTGTACAGTGTTATATCTTTGCTATTGAAACTTAAAGCATTTCAATCTCATAGAGTAATTCACTTTCAGGCAGGAACTTATAATGACAATTAACAGAGCCATAAGAGAGATAACCAATAGGATGCTCACATCTTTGATGCACACAATCAAAGCTCTTCATGCCAAGAAAAAGTTTCAAGACCACCACAGACAATAGAAAAGCATTCCCAAATATTAGTTTAAGTATAGAACCAGAACACACTTCAGCTACTTCATACTTCACAAATTTTCCCGTATATTTCAAGACGTTTGACGGTTTCTTATTACTATTTCCTAAAAATAAAGTGTCCAGCTGCCATTTCTAAAGAAATTAATTCAACATTGTATGCATCAATATGAGAGGAATAATAAAGAGAAATAAGACTTAAGTACTGGGCATTAAGTTCAGTGATGTGTTTGAGTCAGTTGACACTAAAATTTGACGCTACGACAACTAAGTCAGTTGACACTAAAAGTTGACACTAAGAGCCTAGATATATATATGAACAGAGCAGTCAAAGGTACACAAGGGAAAGGATAGATCAGCACAAACATGAGCAGGCCCTGTGTTCCTGCAACTCAACTGCAACAGAAATAGCAAAGCTCCATCAACACTAAGCTAAGATACAAATTAGCTAGAATATCATGTACACAGCGTAGAATCTGCAGAATAAAATTTACATAGACTGTCCAAGTGAATTCCAGAATACAGATCATACTATCTCCTCTCACAAGAGACAGGGCTCAGTATCAAAATGACCAGGCTATTTACAGATAGGTGATGGATGGGAATTTAGAAGTATCTACTAGAGAGAGAAGGCAGCATTCCAAAAGTGATTCAAAAGTTAATTGAAATTTTACACTCATATCACCCAGCTATTAATATAAACATAATCAAGCCGGGATATTCAGTGGAGACTTTCTCTAGCAGTTCTACTCAGCAGGAGCAGAACTGATGATAACCTCAACAGTGAAATTAGAAAGATGCAAGGGAGAGGTAATCATTACTGCAACTTTCCAGCTCTAACTTCTTTGTTACAGAACCTATTAGTAAATCAGGCATGAAAGAGTCAACCCTTGAAAATGCACTGGCGCATTCAGTCTGGGCTATAGACATAAAAATTCCACTTTCCTCCATGAATGGTGCACTTTCAACAGTTTTCTATAAATGCTCAGGCTCCAACTAAATACACATAAAATTCATTCATTTTACCCATTAAATCTTATGTTAAAATGCAGTTTTTCTATTGTAACTTTTTTTCCTAAAAATGAAACTAAGAATAATGATAGATGTTCTCAAAGTAAATTGAGCCTAAAGTGGACAAGTAAGGGTTACTGTAAAACAGTTATCTCTTTCCAAAGCAGTCAGTGTTTTCTTTTATGTTTAGGATCCCTATATTTTTTTTTCCCATAGATTTATTTCCCTTATACAAAATACGAGAGTTCACAAAAAGCAAGAATAAAACTTACCCCCATTATCTGTTCTCTTTAAAGCACCATCCTTATGAGGGCATAATTCACATCTCTAGGAAAAAAAGCAAAAATAAAATAAAAAAATGGAATGATCATAGAAGCATTGAAAAAGAAACCACACACATTAAAACTGTTATCTGATATTAAGGAAGCAACCATTCTTTAAAAGTGAATGGGTATGTTTTCCCTTAACCTCTACTTTATTATTAATGTTACTTTGTGAAAAATACAGCTTTCTCCTCCAGATCTTCAAACTATGACACACATTAAAGCTACTCACAGTTCTACTGCCAAGATTTTCTTCCTGGGTTTCACACCCTGGAATTCTGGAGACAAACCTCCAAAAACTGTATCACAGGGTGGACTTAAATGCCTAAGAGCTTGGACACAGTCCAAAACTCCCTACTGTATTTCCTTCTAGCTTCTCTGTATTGACCAAGATGGTCAATCATGAAGAAGTGCTGTGGATATGACCAGCAGAGGTGCACATAGCTATGGCTGGCTACACAGTCTCTGCTGACTCCCACTTATGCTGAGACACAAAAACCAGCCTCATTTAATGTCTCCGGAAAAGGAGGTCAGAAGTTGACAACTGTAGCAAAACCATATGTCTGGAAATAAGCAGTTTGATCACAGAATGAGAGAATAAACTGAGATGCAAGGGACCCACAAGGTTCATCAAGGCCCAACTCTTAATCATGCACAGCACCATCCCAAAAGTCATCCCAATGTGCCCGAGAGTATTGTCCAAATGCTTCTGGAGCTCTGTCAGCACTCTTGGTGCTGTGATCACTTCCCTGGGGAGCCTATTAAGTGTGCACCCACACTCTGGGGGAAGAATCTTTTCCTAATATCCAACTTAAACCTCCCCTGACACAACCTCAAGCCATTTCCTTGGGTCCTGTCACTGGTCACCACAGAGAAGAGATCAGTGCCTGACCCTCCTTTTGCCCTCATGAGGAAGTTGTAGATTATTCCAATGATTTTTTCCCTTAAAAAGTCTCCTCCAGGCTGAACAATCCGAAAGACCTCAGCTGCTCCTCACACGGCTTCCCCTCAAGGCCCTTCACCATCCTCATGGCCCTCCTTTGGGCACTCTAACAATTTAAGGTCTTTTTTATATTGTAGCACCCAGAACTGCCCCCAGCACCTGAGGTGAGGCTGCCCCAGGGCAGAGCAAAGCAGGACAATCCCCTCCCTTGCCCTGCTGGTGATGCTGTGCCTGATGCCCTCCAGGGCAGGGTTGGCCCTCCTGGCTGCCAGGGCACTGCTGGCTCCTGTTCAACTTGCCATGGACCAGGACCCCCAGGTCCCTTTCCATGGCACTGCTTTCCTGCATCTCATTCCTGAGTCTGTCTGTACATCCATCCCAGGTGCAGAGTCTGGCATTTGCCCTTCTTAAACTTCATACTGTTGGTGATTGCCCAGCCCTCTAATTTATGAAGTTGTTCTCTAAAAAGCCTCTCTGCCTTCAAGAGATTCAACAGCTCCTACCAGTTTTGTATCATCCTGGTTAGTGTCCCTTCCAGTCCTGGGTCCAAGTCATCTATGATATAATATTCTTCCAACATACACCAGGATCACAACAGAACAGTTTTTCTGCTATCACTGCCTCTTATCAAGTTCCTAATATCATCTTTTATCTCTAAATGTCCTAGAGAGCAAGCAAACCAATTCCAAACCAGAGACGACAGAAATTACTAGATTTGACACACATTCCAGTTGAAGTGCTCCACATTACAAGCACAGCAACACCACTACAGGGGATCCTATACCTAGGAATCACCATTTTCCAACCTTCATACATTTCGAGATTGGGGACAACTCATAGAAGCATAGAAACCTAATAATCTTCTTAAGCAAATCAAGAGCATCAGATGCAAACTTAACACCTTCAAACACAGTGGGAGACCTGTTCTCACTGCCCTGAAGAGAGCTATTCTCCATCACCAGCTAACTGACAAGACAGCAGATAAAGGAGCCTATGATGCTAAAGTGCCTCAGAAACAGATTGTGCAAACTTATTTGAGGAACTAGAAGTTCCATTCCTGAAATTCATATGGCTAAATTATATCCTGAGGACTATTTTAACCTGTAAGAAATTTGTAATGCTGTCTTTCTTAACCTGTAAAAAAATATATATTAGCAGCAAAGAGGCTTTCATGGAGGCTAAAATAGAAAAAAACTTAATATTATTTTTTTCTCAGTGCATTGGTATAGAGAGCTGCACACAGAAAGAATAATCTTTAGGATTGTAGGCTTTTGTCTTTTGCTTCACTCATCTCTCTCATACACTCACTAAAATGATCAGCAATTTATTGAAAGTCAGCATTAAATCTATGGTGAAATTTAAATACAGAAGTGGCTGAAAACATCTTAATCATTCTGCAAGTTGCCTGCAGACTTGGATCATTACTTTTCTTTGTTTTAGTCAAGACACTGAAATGAACTGATCAGTTAATTTTAAACAAAATCCTACATATTCAGTATATTTGCAAGCTGTGCCTTAACACTTCAGCTCTCCAAATATGAAATGCTGAAGTGCTGAAAGACACACAGTAGCAACAGTTTCATTTCACTGAATTTCTCATACACTGAACCAGATTCCTAAAGAAAGAAGCCTGGTATGTATTGATGGTCACAGTGCAATAAAGTTTGCTCCCACCCCAAAGCTGCAAGCTGGCAGCTTAAAGCCAATGAGATGAGATGATGTAACTGAGAGAAGAGCTGTTAACAGCTTCTACCTTGCCCCACCTCTGCAAGCCTATGGAAGTCTGACATACATTTTCACTAGTGGCAAAACCAGTTTAGGAGGTTCTCTTCTTCCCTTCACCTCCCCCTCATTAATTCCTCCCTCCACCACTCCCTGAGCTACTGATACAACTATCTGTTGGGCTGCCCCTTAGAACAGGTCAGTGAAATAGAATGAAATAAACTTTTTTAGCATTTTTAATTCAGGTCATATCACTGATGCAATTTAAGTATAATCCCACAAACCACTGCATCAGCAAAACTGAAGGCAGGGAGCTACAGCACTGGAGCACTAGTAATTAAAGAATTAGCAAGCTTCCTGTGCAAACTTCACCACAAAATAAATCCAGATGATCACAGGACACTAAGATGCAATGACCTGAGCCAGTCCTTTATGCAGAAGAGTTAAGCATGCTCCATTCAGTCTCATCAGCTTCACCTATTTATTTGTCCTTGACTACAAGGACTCGGGTACCTCATTAATCCTCTGCAGTCCTGGCTGCAACCAGAGAAGATGCAGGACAGAAAACTGAAGTGGAGGAGGAAGTTTTGACAGTGGAAGAAAACTTGAGTGCAGAATTGCACTCATCTCTCATGGTGCTGAGAACTGGTAACTCTGCAGAGATACTTGCACTTTGATGACAAAGAGCACTTCTGGTGCAGTGAAATCTGGCTACAATCTGCAATAAAGTAGCAGCCTAGTAAGCTAACAGGGCAGACAGCTACCCCGAGCCCCTCTATTCCCCTTCTCTGCATCAGGAACCTAACTCCTTCCCTGCCTCCACACTCTCAGATTCTGTCATCCATTTCTGCTCTGCCAAGTTTCAATACACACCATGTAGTAAAACCAGGAGCTTTTGCCAGGTGGGAACAATCAATCTCATGCCTTGAGACAAGCAGCTAGCAGATAATTTTTTTCTTTAAACTAACACTTTATTACTAGTTCTAAAATGCATGGAATAATATTTTGATCCTTTTATCAAGCATGTTGATGATGCAACACAGCATATGGAATAATCTGATGATCCATAAGATGGTCTCTAATATATGAGCACATGGACCATGACAGGGCTCTTTTCTCCAGCTATGTATCGTAAGTCTTATCTCTGGCAAGGATTTCTGACACAGATGTATTGTCTGAGCATTTGGAAACACTGTGGGGAACTTCTAAACCAGCTGTGCAGGGCAGAGGGAGTAGGTAGCAGGGGCAGATACAATACCTAGAAGACATCACAGCACAAATAGGGCAAGCTGCTATGACTGATCAACAATTCAGATAAACATCATCTGGTTAAGAAGCACAAATATGAACATTACAGAGGCTGTGACTCTAAAGAATAACCATGTCCTATGGCGTGCTGAAGAGCACTAGTCCAATTCAGGGAGGTGCAGCAGTGCATGTGGTGCTGTAGGTACAGCCAGCTGAATTAGATCTGAAGAGAGTGAAGAGACAAATACTGGCTGAAGGAACACAATGAAGTTGTAGAAAACATCATCCTTTTCCTTCCTGTCCTTAGAGAGTGTAAGGACACCTCATTTTTGCAGCTTTTTCGTGGAAGAGACTAAGTTCATGGATCTAGCTTCTGTCCATGCAGAACTGGGGTGAACTCTCAGCAGGAATGGCTTTAGACTATGAGGTCTCCTGTAGAGGACCACAGTGAAACCAATCTTAGAGCTGTGAAGCTGGAAGAGTCTGACAGCATAACTGTCACAACTCACTTCTGAGCTACATAAACGGCAACTTAATTAAGTAAACAAAAAGTGATCCTATACCTCTAGCATTCAGGCGAACTAAGACTGCCTGGGTCTGATGAAAAACCCATTGCCTTTTGAGGAGTCCAGTCTTTAAAACATCACCCAGCAGAGAATTAAAATCAGAAGCATGAGAGATCCATGCAGAAAAAAAAAAAAACTTTTTACCCCCTCAACATTATTAAAAAGGTGAAAATAACCAAGAAGAAATAAAGAACTGAAATAATTTTTAAAAAAACCAACCCCAGAGGTGTCCACCAAAGATACCCATCAGAAAAAAGTTGCAAGATTGGAAGACCAAAGTAAAACAAGGAGCTAAATAATTCCAGCTTCCCATACTGAATCAATAACAGTCCAACCTGGCTCCACTGCGTTGTGGTATAAAGTGTTCTTCCTCTACTCTAGATAAATATACCTGTTTTAACCAGGACTAAGAGCTACCTTAACCAGCATTAGGTAACATCATACAAATATCATTTTTCAGTCTTTTTGGCAAACCTAACTACCAATTTTTCAACTGAAAAGACATAGAGAAATGATTCAATCCAAGAGACTACCTTATTCATGCTGAAATTAAGGGAAAGAGAAAAGAGCACATGGTAAATAGGGAAGATAAAGAGAGACAGGGACAAGACTATACAGGAGAGAAGAAAAATAGTAATAGGAATATAACATTGTTCTTCCCTCAGGGTTCTGAAAATTTGGAGCACATTCATAAAGCATCATCTGCAGACACCCATTATATGCTGTCTCTTGTTATAAGAAAACAAAGGTCAAAGAATTCTTGTGCGAGTAATTTACTGAATTGTGGCCCAAGCCAGGCCATTGGAACCATTCACCTGAATAATGACTGTCAACCAAGTAAAATCCTGCAGGACTGAATTCCCAGCATTGCAATGAGGCAATAAAACGTTTCTTTCAATGTGACCTGTTAACCTAAATAACACAAGATCTACAGCAGATTAAACAGACCACAGTTCCTTAAAGTTAGCCAAGACACCAGGCTGCAGCTCCAGCTGACTTTACTACAGGCTCACTTTAAGGTAGCATAATTGCACTGTGCTGCCAGAAGAAGATCACTGACCATCCCCTGCTGTGTCCTTTCTACTGTCTTCCTTGCTCTGGGAAAAGTATTCAATTAACTATATGGAAATCCTAAGCAGCAACCTAATACTTTTTTTTCAGTCAGATCACTTCTTTGAGCCACCTTTCCATAAGGCTACACGACCAACATCAGATAACAAATGTAACAGGAACATGGACAGGTGATCAGGAAAGGATATAAAGGATATAACTACCTTATCTGGGAGATGGCAATATCTACACTGGCTACAAATCAGAGTGCAAGTCCAACCGAAGGCCTTACTTTAAAAAGGATGGAAGGAAGGATGGAAGGAAGGAAAGCATACACTTGAAATAGACTAATTTTATGTTGGTAGTAATACAGACAGATTTCTTGCTGAATTTCATTTTGATATTTTCCTGACATTCACGAATTTCAAGATTTTCAACAGGCATCAGCCATATATATACGCAAAATGTTGCATTTAGAAGCTTAAATTCCCTGTCAAGGTGCATACACCCAGCATGACACACTTCCAGAACAGTTCTTACTCTCCAAAGTACATTTTGATCACAGAATTACTTTTTCATACTGCTTGACAACAGGAAGAAAAAACCAAAACCCCAAGCCCCAACAGTACTTAACTGAAAGAAACAACTCCATGAGATTGCAATGCATGATTCATGAAGTTACAAATGACAAAAATAGTGAGTTACACACAATCAGCATAATAGTTCCTGAAACCCAACATTCAACCTCTTCCAATTTTTTTCATCAACAGGAGTTAGAAGTTATCAGACAAAACATTTTATTCTGCTGCTCCTGCTAATCATTAAACAAACAGAAGAATAGGTAAATCCACTTGTTGCAATTTTAGTTCACATTTTAGTGAAAACATGAGCTGGAAGACAGAAACAGAGAACAGAATGGAGTCCCCACAATCCAGGGGGAAGAGAGTTAGTGACCTGCCATGCCATTTAGACAAATCTATGGATGGGATCCACTCAAGGGTACTGCGGGAGCTGGCAGAAGAGTTTGCCAACTCACTTTCAACCATTTACCAGCAGCCCTGGCTAACCAGGGAGGTCTCAGCTGACTGGAGATTAGCAACTCAGACACCTATCAACAAGGAAAGTTGAAAAGAAGATCCAGGGAATTGCAGGACTATCATCCTGACCTCAGTGCTGGAGAGGTCATGAAGCAGGTCACCTTGAGAACCATCACAGGGCATATATGAACAACCAGGGAAATCAGGCCCAGACAGTATGGGCAGGTCCTGACTGACCATCCTGATCTTTTGTGACAAAGTGACCCACTTAGTGGATGGGTGAAGGGCTGTGGATGTGCCTACCTGGACTTCAGGAAAGCCTCTGCCACCATTTCCCACAGCATCTCCTGCAGGAACTGGCTGCTCACGGCTTGGCCGGGCGCTCTGTTGGATGCGTAGGAAACTGTTGGGATGGCCGGGCCCAGAGGGTGCTGGGGAATGGAATTACATCCAGCAGTGCTCCCCAGGCCTCAGTGCTGGCACCAGCTCTGTTTAACACCTTTATCAATGATCCCCATGAGGGGATCCAGGGCACCCCCAGTCAGTTTGCAGACACAGCGAGCTGGGTGGGAGCGTTGAGCTGCTGGAGGGCAGGAAGGCTCTGCAGGGGATCTGGACAGGCTGCATTGATGGGGAGAGCCCAGAGCTCTGAGGTCCAACAAGGCCAAGTGCCTGGGCCTGCTCCTGCCCTTGGGTCACAACAACCCCTGCAGCTACAGGCTGGGGCAGAGTGGCTGGAAAGATGCCTGGAGGAAAAGGTCCTGGGGGTGCTGGTCAACAGCAGCTGAACATGAGACAGAGTGCCCAGGTGGCCAAGAAGGCCAATGACATCCTGGCCTGGATCAGCAACAGAGTGGCCAGCAGGACCAGGGCAGGGACCATCCCTCTGTACTCAGCACTGGTGAGGCCACACCTCAAATCCTGAGTCCAGATTTGGACTCCTAACTACAAAGAAGGACACTGAGGTGCTGGAGAGAGTCCAGAGAAGGGCAATGGAGCTGGGGAAGGGTCTGGAGCACAAGTCTGATGAGGAGCAGCAGAGGGAGATGGGATTGTTTAGCCTGGAGGAGGCTCAGGGAATAGCTTATCTGCAACTCCACATCTCTGTGCTCTCTGAAAAAGGGTGTAGAAAGGTGAGTGTCAGTCTCTTCTCCCACGTAACAAGTGACAGGACACAGGACAAGAGGAAATGACCTCAAGCTGCAGCAGAGAGGTTTAGATTGGATTAGGAAATTAGGAATTAGGAAAAATTTTTTCACTGAAAGGGTGATCAGGCTGATCGGAACAGGCTGCCCAGGGAAGTGGCAAAATCATATCTGAAGTGTTCAAAAGGCATGTGGATGTGCCACTTAGAGACAGTTTAGTGGTGAATACGGTGGTGCTGAGTTAACGTCTGGATTCGATGATCACAGAATTTTTTTCCAACTTTAGCCATTAGATGATTCTACGAATCATTCAAATTCTTATTATTTTTTTAAAATTAACCTAGTAGGAAAGAGTCAATTGCCAAGCCTTTTATTGCTTTACTTCTGAATTTGTTTTCAAATACATCTGTTCTACAGCACACCATGCTACTGGATATTTCTGTGCATAACAAAATGCACTAATCCAACACACTTTCCCAAAGCACACGGACAGATTTACAAAGGTAAGCAAAGCAGCTGATCAGGTTAGTTTCTCATCAATGGCTTTCCAACTGGCAGCCCATGATGCTCTTAGCAGCCCAAATTCACACTTATCAGTAGCTGCAGAAGCTTGCAACACAACTGACTGTGTCCAGATACTCATATCCCAAGTTCTGTGGTACAGCTTCACCTGCCTTCACCAGTATTCTGTAACATTTTGTCTCACTCTTGGGTGTTACCAGAAAAAAAGACAGCTGTAGAAGTCACTTATAATATTCTTTATTATATGCAAGATGATCTTCCTTAATCCTACAGACTTCAAATATGCTAGGTAGTCTTAAATACTATTACTTCAAATAATACCTTAATAATAATAATACCCTAATGATATCTTAATATGGATTTAAAAACTAGTTTAGAAGGGTAAAGATCTTGACATGGGTAGTTATTTTAGCTAAAGCAAAACAATTTAATGCTGGCAAACACATACCTATTGCTGTCAAAAACAAATATTCTGAGAAAAATGACTACTTAGAAAACCACTCTGAACACAAAGTTTATTAAAAATCACATCTAGAGTTTCAGTTATGCCGATGCTGTACATACGTCATCCAACCTATACATAACTATTTGAAATTTATTCAATTCTTTCAATTAAAAATTACCTTCTAAGCTCAAAATGTTCTTGTTATTTATTTTCCTTCTCCCCTACAGGATCTGAAATTAGTATTTCATTTTCTCCAGGGGAAAGAATCCTATATTTTCTAATTTCCTTTTATACTTTCCATGTTCCTCTTACCCTAGTGTGTTGTCTCCAACTATAAAAAAAAATTAAACTAAAAATATAACACATGTACATTGGAATGAAAACACTGAAGAAAATAAAAATTCTCTTTTCCCCCTAATAAACCTTGAAAAATTTGGGGTAATTTGTGCTAGATTCTGAAAGATATGGTACTGAACAACCAATGTAAACATTGCTCCGTCTATAAAGAGACGCCATATTCTAAAGACATTTCAATGAAAGTGTGCTAGTTGAAATTGAGAACTGCAGACAACTAGATTATAATTAATAGAAAACCTAACTCAAATTCAGCTAATCAGAGGCTATCCACAGAAAAACAAGTATATCTTAGAGCCTACAAAGGAACAGCTTTTGCAAGACTAGACAACAAAAAGAAAAACCCGCAGACAATTTGCAGAGTAGTGCAAATCAGTACACTGCTGCCAAGACATTTCATCTGGAAATTCAGATCTTTGCATGAATTCCATCAAAAGATGCAAACTCACAGGCAGCTAGCACAAGAACAGACCCAGTAACAAGATATACACCAGACTGACCACATCTACATCTGCTGGCAACAGCTTACCCCACCCTCAGCAGTGACATCCCATCTTCTATTCCCTGCTTCAAGCCATCTTCAATGAAGCAAGATCACTACAGCCAACACAAAAAGACTAACCAGAGAAGATCAACATCTCAGCCCTTGAAGCCTCCAAAAAGTCCAGTAAAACTCACAAGCATTTCCAGCAGCTGCTGAAAATTACTGAACCTCTAATCACACCAAACTTAAACTATCTATTCAGACCAAATGTTTTTACTCTGATATTTTACTGATAATTGCTTTTGTGCTTTTTCTTTAAAACCAATTAGGTACTATGAAAATTCCTGTTAGAGTTTCTTTCTATTTTAACATCCATGCTTTGTAATACTTGCCAGAGTCAGAAGTTCATTTTTCCCCTGCTCAATACAGGAAAAAGGATGAACTGCTTTAGGAACACGTGTCCCAGCCAAAGAAGAGACTTCTATCTACAAAACCAAATCCACACTTCTTTATCAGTTTCTAAATTACAGTGGGAGAGCAATATACTTTATCAATATTGTCAACCTACGGTATCTTCAGACCTTATAAACCCTATATAAACCTTATAAACTCACAAAATACCCACCTTCCCTAATTTGATCTAAATGAGTCTATAAATGATAGCTTACAACACTTACAATGCCAGGATTAGAAGCAGAAGTCATCAGGAAGCTAACTATACAATTTTTCAAATATCCAAAAAGAGGTAAATTAAAGTTGCAATGTTTCACTGTGATTCACACCAGACTCCAGTTCATAAACCACTACAAAGAACCAACAGGAATCGAAATATCTTCTGCCACATCCAAGAATCCCCAACTGGCTGACATCACTAATAGAGCAAACGAATGCAGGCTGTCAGTACTTCTCTTCCAAAGTGCTATGTTCTGCAACTTGACAACTTAAGAAATTAAGTCATCTTCATCTTCAAATAACCATTTCTTGATGCTGACAAATTTGCCAAATCTCTGCCCCATCTCTATTCAGTCATCTGTCCCAGGAGAAGGAAAGAACTTTTTTTTTCAAGCAGACAGTTGACAGGTAAAAGAAAAACAGACTGACTATCCAAAGCATTTTGAGGTTTATACCTGGTTAAATTAAAGAGACTCGACCTAGTTCTTTTTATCAAGGCATTATATAAAAATATATGCAGATTCAGTTAGCTCTGTCAAAAACATCTACTATAGATAATAAATTTGTAGAATATGACAAGAAGATTAGAGGCACTCAACATGCAAATCAGGATTCTTCCAAGACCATCCACTCAGTAAGTAGTACAGGTCATACTTAGTCATACTTTCACTCAGCATATGGAAACGAGTATGGAAGTGAGATAATGTACAGTACAATGTAACATAGTGATGACACACAAGATGTATCATGATCTGGCTACTCCAACTTTGGAAGTCCAAAACCATAAATCTCCTACCATATACTTAAGACTAGTAAGCCCTGCTAGATGTTGCAAGAATCCAAATTATAAACATATGTATAAACATACATAAAGTTTAAGATTCACACACTGCTCTTCAAGATGAAGCATCAGAAGGCTATGAGAAATACCTGTCACATTTGGCTGCATGTCCAACTAAACATCCAATTTTTGAAATCAGCCTCAAAGTATGCGACTGACCCAATTCAATCTACATGAAGAAAATACCTTATGCAATGGTTCATTTCAATGTTCTTCTGCAACATCACAGCTCTATCCTAAAAATTCCTAGCTGTAAAATGTTAGGATCAATTCTAAGCAAGGCTTCTCACAAGTTAAGTAACACCTTGCTTACTTTAGAGACTTCTTCTGCCAGTGAATACAATGAAACAAAGAGTCAAAAAACATTTCCACATAAGGATTATGCAATTCCTCTAAGTGAAAATGTTTTGTTCTAGCTTCACTTTGGTTAGTAATTTTGCCAAAGAACCTTTAGATTATTTACTGAAGTACCTGTTATATTGACATCTATGCTAAAAAATGTTCTATCAAGTAGTACTTGAGTGATGTAACACTGTTTTAAAGCCTGAATACTCTATGTAACCACAATTTGCATAATGTAATTATAAACTACTGCACAAATTACATGTACATTTCAGTAAACTGTAGCTAATAAAAAAAAATAGCAGACCTTTTCTCTGCTGTGGGAAAGTGCTTCAGATAAGTTTATGAACTCATCTGTATATTAGCAAACCAAGTAACAAGTATGCATACAAGCAGGGAAAAATACAGTACACAAAAAAAATAGGAAGAAAAAAAAGTATGAAGGAAGCACAATCAGAAATGGCATTAATACTCCCACTTTGATAGGTTGGAGAAGTACACAGAAACTACACTGCACTTCTGCAGCACCTTCTGCACTTCTTGTACTCCTAACCTTGAAGGCCAGACACTGTAATGCTAAACAATTCTGTCATCTTTAGAGTTGCAGTACAAGGTTTTAGGCCTGTATTCACTATACACACCAACAAAACATGTACAGGAAAAAATATTTTCTCGTATTCATGAAATGCAAAGCAAACAACACTCACCCATCTATGTAATGGACAAGAAACACACATTATTCAATCAAAAGTATTTCAAATTTAAAATTTTCACCTTCACCACAATCAGAGCAACACAAAGTTTCCACAATCATTCCACTTTTCTCTCTTATTCCGTTCAGTCCAAGTTTTGTCTGCTATCTCCCCAATTACTTTCCTTATCCTGACTTCCTTATGCCCCATCTGTGGCACCAAGACACATCATGGTGAGTTGAACCTGGCTAGATACTAAGTGCTCACCAATGCTCTCTGTCACTCCCCTCCTCAGCTGCAGAGGGGACAGAAATTGAAAAAAAGGCTCCTAAGTCACTCACTAGTTACCATCACAGGTAAACCAAATTCAGTTTGGGGAAAAATTAATTTATTACCAAGCAAGTCAGAGTGGGATAATGAGAAAATAAAAACTGAATCTTAAAATATACCTTCTCCCCACCCTTCCCTTTTTCCCAGGCTCAATTTCACTCCCCATTTCCACTACCTCCTCTCACCCAACAGCACAGGGGAATGAGGGCTGTGGTAAGTTCATCACATGCTGTTTCCTCTTCCTTCTCAGGGGTGGAAATCCTCACACTCTTCCCCAGCTCCAGCACGGGGTCCCTCCCACAGGAGACAGTCCTCTACCAACTTCTCCAACATAAGCCTTTCTCACGGGCTCCATTTCTTTATAAGCTGCTCCAGCATGTCCCCCCTTCCATGGGGAACAGTCCCATAGGAAGACTGCTCCCGTAAGGAATCCCAGTAGGTCCCAAGTCCTGCCAGCAAACCTGCTCCAGCATGGGCCTCTCTCTATACAAGTCCTGCCAGGAGCCTGCTCTAGCATGGGCTTCCTATGGAGTCACAACCTTCTTCAGGCACATCTACCTGCTCCAGCATGGGGTCTTCTACAGGCTGCAGGTGGGTTTCTGCTCCGTGGTTTGCTTCCATGGACTGCAGGAGGACAGCCTGCCTTCCCACAGTCTTCACCACCAGCTGCAAGGGAATCACTGATCCAGCACCTGGAGCACCTCCTCCCCCTCCTTCTTCACTGACCTTGGTGTCTGCAGAGTTGTCTCTCTCACACATTCTCACTCCTCTCTCCAGCTGCAGCTTCTATTCAGGAGGGCTTTTTATCTGTTCTTAAATATGTTATCTCAGGGGCACTGCCACAGTTGCTGACTGGCTCAGCCTTGGCCAGCAGCAGGTCTGTCTTGGAGCTGGGCAGACACTGGCTCTGTCAGACACAGGATGTTTCTGGCAGCTTCTCAGAGAAATCCCTCCTGTAGCCCCCTTATTAACATAACCTTGTCACACAAACCCAATTCAATATGTTCTCCCTAAGTATCCTTAGGCAGGCTTTTTATTCAAGATATCCAGCTACAAACTAATATTCAATGCCTTCTAGACTGCACAGTCATTCATAAAAGCCAGAAAAATAACAAAAGCATGCAGATCAATTTTTCTGTAGTGCGCTCAAAACTAAAGCAATTCTTCTAGTAATATTTGTTACAATACTCTTAAGGCAGATGTTGTAATATTCTTACATAAAGTGTCCTTTAAGGAAAAATATGGATACACTTTAAAGAAACATTAATTTCAACATTACTTTAAGAATTATTTCAAGGGATATCTTCAAAGAAACTACACGGTATATTAGTCCCTATTGATGGACCGTATTCAAATTGAAAAAAAAATTTTTTTCTTCTAAAATAAAGTTAATAAAGTTTTGTTCACCTGTACTGTGACCATATTTATCAACATTCATTCCAGTTTACAGACACATGTGTTAATAAATATAGATCCCACTCCCCTGCAGGCAGCCTGTTAAGCCAGAGGTGTCAGAGCCCTGATCACAAACACGTCTGCGTATCGAAAGGCTGCATTCCTAGTTCCTTCTTCTTTGCCTCTTTTAGGCAAAAGGCAAGTAATATTGCACCTATGCTTATTTTATACTACATAAATGCTGGGGATGAGGTGTAAAAATATGGATACATCAAACAATTATAAGCATAAATTGTTTGTATAAATCTTATAAGCAACTCTACAAAAAAAACTTGTAGATGAATGTGATGAAACATTTCTTAAAAAGATAATTTGGAGAGAGCTCTAACTCTTGTTATAGTAACGATTAGAAATAAATAAATTTAAAATTCAAGTGTTCAGACTCTGGATCACATGTGCAGCAGATGCAGGTGCAGCTCAGGTCTCGTGGGATAACCAGCAGGAACCCATTGCCATGAGCGTACAACCTGAAAGGGGTAAGCAGTACAGCGGCGTTTCTACTGCTCTGAACCCTTAGGTACTATGGTCTAACCTTACTCTGCAATGACAGTCTGTCTCCACACTAAGTTCCAAGAAACACATGTGCAAGCACAGAGACTCCAGTTATGCCAGACCGAGCTGAGATCCAGATGGATGCTATCTCATGTGGTAGCTCCACAGGGAGTCACAGCCCCCTAAGCACATTTCCCAGGACTAAAATCCAGGTGGCTTATTAGACAAGCTGTAGTGTCACACAAATGTGCTGACTCAGTTCTGGACCATGACTGCATTTAACTTCATAAACCACCCCACCAAAGACAAAAACCACACAAAAATGCCAAGCAAAAAAAAAAAACCACCACTGTGATGACAATTAGATTAATTTATACTAAGTCCAAACTGACTCTTCCAGATGCAAGGACAGGCTTACAGTATTCATATTCCCGTGAAACAGATCAACAGCATAGTGATTCACCTGCAATGCAAGCAATCCAACCTCACATTTAGCATCTGAGCTACACTTTGAGGCAGTAAAATTTCCTGGAATTCTTAACACTTAAGTTCAGTACAGAGATCTCCTGGTCTCTCTCAATCAAGCTGGATTCAGAAGAACAGGACTTACAAATAGCTAGAAAGCCTGACCAAGCTACCTGCACAAATAGTGAACTCCTGCCTGGTATCCCTATCACACAGATTATTGCAGTTTCATGATGAGTATGAAGAGTAGCAGCTGGTAGTAAACCATAAACACATTATCTATTTTTACCCCACTAAATACTATATTTAAATTACTCTTAACATAAGATCATCAAGGAAGATGTTTGACACGTAACAGGATTATGGGGTAAAAAAAGTCTTTTCGAAAAACAATTGTGCTACAAATACTTAAGCTTAGCTTTCCAGTCTTTCTTCGGTTACCCAAACTATCAGCCCTCGGACAACCATGTGCACCAACCAATTTCTTAAGCCAGGACCCAAAGTCCCTTATGTAGCAGGCCATATATATATAACCTCACATAGGCCTCAAAATCATTTTTTTCTACATCAATATGTATTTGCCCTGCTTTTTGACTCAGAAGTTCAGGTACATCTGAAGACACCAAAAAGGCCCACTATGCAGGGTAGTAGCAGCTGGTGCTGACAAAGGCAAAGCTGGGAGCAGTCATCACCCATCTTGAAGAGACTTGGATTTCAAGCTCACCATAAATAAGATGGTAATAAATCAGCTAAGATAAATGAGCTGATTTAGAGAAAACTTAAGATTTTTCAAGCAACAGTTAAAAACTTACACAGTGATGTAAAAAGTGTGTACTACATAAGCATGATTAAAAAGTAAGCCAAATGATTACCAGCCACCTCAATATATCCATTCTCCAAACAGTTCAGGTTTATAAAAAGGCACACTTTCTCTCATACACAGAGAAAAACATGACCCTGCTGGAACCAAAATTCAGTATGACTTGTCCAGCATGGAGCAGTGCTTTCCAACTAGTAACTGACCATTCAGCAGCCAAGGCACTGGTTTCCAGCTGACCAACAAAAACATAGAAGTCAACCAGCCACCGCTTTGGCTCCTACCCAGCATGTATCAGCCTAGAGGCAGCACACAAAAGAAAGGGAACACAGTACACAGCAGTGCATGACACTTCACAGTACATGAGAAGCCACCTGTCCTAGTCTGCTATTAAGTGAACTTCTCTGGTGACCCACCAACTTGCATTATGCGCTCCTGAGTTAGTCCATTTCTTTTCACTGTTAAAGCAAGACTAACTTTAGTGTGAGCAATTAACTGCAGTTGCTTATCAGAATGAATTTATTTGCCCAGAAACTGAAGCTTAAAGAAGAAAAACAATCAAGAAATGCACCCCAAAAACACACAACACACACAGCATCAGCATGGAAAAATATGCCTTAAATGCAATACTGAGGTCTTTTTAAAGATTAGAAGTAAGCAAGCAGAAGCATAGTCAATGTAATAGGGTTCATTTAATTCTGGTTTTGTTTATAGGCAAAAAGGCCAAGAGAAAAACTAGGCCTCAGTCTTATACGGTGATGATAAGGACGTTTGCTTTTCTAAGCAAGTGTGTTAAAACTTCTGGGTCTGGTAAACTGCTTACTGTAAAAGCTCCAGTTTCCACACTGAGGCCAGGGCTTGAGTTTAGTTTCTGAATGTCAAGAACTGCTCCAACACACCTCAGATACAGCCACCATGTTTCTAACTCACTAACATACAAATAGTTGTTAAAACTTCAGCTGTTATACCTCACACACATTTGGTTTCACCGAGAATCACTTAAACCTACACTACATTACAAATCGGATTTATTTTTTCAAAACAAAATCAGTAATCAACCTGTTGAACTTAACAGACACTGTTTGGTGGAAACAAGAACAGAATACATAAGGCAGAAAATTCAGTTATCACTATTTCTTCTTCACTTAAAACAGCAAGGTAAAGTAGTCTATCAAAGCTATCCTCTTGGTAAACTCAAGAAGTTATCATAATGCAGTGAGACACTGTTTATTATAGAACTCTGGAAAGTTCTCTTTCACTCCTTGTGTCTCAAGAAGCCAGGATTAACTATATCCCAAAGCACAAGGATTCCCTATTATACTCTTGAAAAATCCTCTGCAGTCATTAGCTTTCTCCCTCCTCTGTATTTTTAACTTTGCTATCAACCTGTACATATCAAACTCACCAACGCTGACAAACGAAACAACCTTTCTTTAGAAAGATTTTTGATTTTCTATTGACAAATACTTGAAGAGCATACAAAAATCAATTCCTTCTTGCTCCCACCAACAGGTCTGCTTTGGAAGAAATAAATCAGTCTCAATTACCCTGGGCATTATGAACACATTAGTGGCAAAAAGTGGGAAAAGGCAGAGGAATGAGATTCTTGAGACCTGTGCCAAAAACTCACTCAACAGTCTTGCCACCATTTCTGTAGCACTTTATATTAGAAAAGGAAATAGGTACAGCAAACAGGTCATGTAAACACACTGATAGTCACTGACAATAACTGAAAATTTGGTCTCTGACTCCTCATTTGTTTTTAGATATGAATGTTATAAACAGTTTACACGCTGTTCTAAGATGTTGCACCACCTTCTCTTCCAATGAAATTTTTTTCAGAGGCAAAGGAACAGCTTAGTCTTTATAAATACTCTCAGTTCTCTCAGTTTATCTTTTGCTGGAAGACAAACTAAGAAGTGCCAAGTAGGGAGAAATGGGATTCTCTTTTTCTAAAAATGCCTGACATCACCCAGTTTCATCTAACAAACATACAAGTCTGACCAAAACAAAACCTCATGTAACCACGGTTAAAAAAAAATAAAAGCATTATCTGAATCCTCAATATCTACCCAAAAGAACTAGAAAAAACAGAAAGAAAATACTTCTTCAATTGTAAGTATCACACTCCAAGTAAGCATTAGTTTTCAAAATTAACAACAGTACTAACAGTACTTACTGGGAGTGTTCCTAGACTGAAGCTTTTAACCGGCAACCTAAGGTTGCTGTATAAGAAAATTGGACATAGATTTTATTTACTTCCTGTAACTAACCATTTAAGTGTTAAACTGAAAAAAACCAAAACCTACACCATGGACAAAAAAAAGGATAAAAACCAATCAAACAAACAAACTAAAAAACCCCCACACCCTGACACTGTCAGAATACTTCAGAGACAGTTACATATTTCCACTTTAAAAAATAAGAAGATAAACGTTTTTCTGAGCAGCATTTAGATTAATTACAACAGAAAGCAAAGTTCTCTTCTGTTATTACTGTAACACTTGGGTAAATATTACCCACACAAGGATTATAACTAGCATTACTTAATAAACAAAACACATACCACTCTGGCTGCTCTTTCCTGAGATTCACACTTTCTGCAAAACCATGGTCCAGTGGGTACTTGAACAATTCCATAGCAAGCTGTTTTGAAGAAGACAAAACATTTCAGCAAACATAAACAGCACTACAACACTAATAATATGTTCTAAAAGCAGCTTACTATTAGCTGATCTCACATAATTTAAACTATCAAGAAAGCCAAATTTACATCTATACACTGCACATTACATCCTATCACAGAATTACAAGAAATTAAGTACAACAAGCTTAGATTTTAAATATTATGCAGGATTTGTTAAATGAAAAAAAGAACACATCAGCTTGAAAAGTAACATAACCATTCAAAAGCAGCAACATTTCATATGTGACCTGTTTTGCTATTTATCTGCAAAACAGGTGAGACACTTCACTGTAAATGATGGATGCTTGTTATTATGAGGTCTTTTTTAAGAGAAAACCAGAAGTAACTAACAAACCTGACCTCTTCCTAAGGCATTTATTCATACACTTACTATCCAGTTTTCTTACTCTTATAAGTACATTAACTGGTCTTAAGCAGACAACCCGTAGTGAACTGAACAAAGTTTGCTTTTTTACCCAAGAAAACTCAGAGCTGTAAATACAAACTGAACTGAGCATCAGGACTTGGATTAGTTGCAACTTGAGTCATGTAACAACATAAATCCTTAGGAAAGAGATTTTCAGACGTGCAGACTTATTTGCAAGACTGTCATCTATATTTTTACAATATATAAAAGCAACCCCAAGAGTTTGTTACAAAATTCCACAGAAAAAAAAAAAAAGACTTCTGCGATTTGGTAATACTGCTCATGCTTGAAATGCACACATCAAGCAACCTTAAGAACTACAGAGAGAATGAAAATACAAGAACACAAGTGCTGTGAGTATACTCTCATTTGTATGGGTGTAGCAAATAACAAAGAACCAAAAAGCCAAACATTTTGCTCAAAGATAATCCCAAAGTATTAAAGATAAGTCACACTCAATTCTCAACAATCATGTCACTTCAATACAAAAATCAGGTTTAAGTGTGCAAGTAGAAAAAAATATGATTAATTTAAAGTAATGAAGAAAGCTGAGATTAAATTAGTAACTTGTAGTTATACTGTACAAATATATTGATTTTGTGATTGCTCAGAGATGAAAAATAGTAATGCAATAGTAATATAAAAATATCTGGCTAATATACCTTCATTTCCATGAAGGAAAGTCAATGAAATCATTTCCTATTATACACATACATGTAGTCATATTAAGATCCGTTGTCAGATTTTCAAATACTTTATTCAAGCATCTACGGGCCAAACTATTCTGATAAACCCTCTCTACTGTACAATAAAATTCTTTAACATGAGAAAAAAATACCATCTTGTTTCCGTTGCATCTACAATAACCACAGATGGGGGGACTCTGAATTTCTCTTTAGATATTAAGAGGGAGATTTTAAATGCGCAATCATACATTTAGGTTAGCAAGTGACAGTGCAGAATAGGAAACAAGTATAAAATGCAACTTAGAGACAAGGCTGGCAACTAGATCCAAAGGCAACATGAGTTGGGTACAGACCAAAGATGAAGTGAAGAACTTCTACATCTGCCAGGGAAAAAGAGCACGCCCAGAGCCCAGCAGAGTCCATCACACAACTGTGCTATGATATACTCTGACACCATTTACAGAGTTTTGTTTATACTTCCACTACTATGCAAAGCTTCTTTAAACACACGAAGAAATCTTGTCCTTCACAACTTGCCAATGACTTAACAATTGAAGTTTCCTCTGAACTAAGAATAACAACAAAACCAAAATAGTTAATAAAGCTTTATGGATCATACTGCTGTTTGTACTTCAAATACAGACCACCAGCTTTACCATGAGAACTCCTACATTTACTACAGAGAGGAATGGACATGCCTCCTCTACCACCTTTGTTCACATGACATATCCTATCTAAAATCAAAACACGGAGTTCTTCTTTTCTTAAGATCTCTATAACAGCTTCTGGATTTAGACCAAGCAGTACTTTGCATACTTCCGGACAGATTCCAATTCAGGGTTGGATATTACTTTCGAAAAAAAAAAAAAAGTCCATTTTCTTGTACCTGCTGAAGTGTGTCTCTCTATACTAGGAATACTTTCTATAACTGACTTTCGTTCCGGCTATTTCAGCTCCAACTGCTGCTATCATCCAATTCTTTCACTGAAAATATCAGCAAGGCTCTAGATACAAAAGATGTCCAAAATAATGCAAAAGGAATAGCTGTTTCAGGAATGACTTCTAGAAGTATTCAGGTTTTAGTGTTTTTCTTCATGATCCTAAGATCCCACAAGCGCAGTCAACCTACTGGTTAACATTACTCAGCTCTTAAGACGACAGAAAACCATTCAAAACCAGATTAACTTCAGAGATCCTGTCAGCTCCCTTCTGTGTTCAATCCAATGTTTACAAAAATAACTTAATTATTTTGTATATCTCCTTAAATCACTACTATTTCTCACTACTTATGAACTTACAAGGGAACACATACTTGGAACAACCAACTACTATATTACATCATCTTCAGCACAATTTAAGACCAAGCATGAGACACACATTAGTAGCATTTTCGCATGCACTAGGCATTCAGATTAATGAATTGGATTTAGGATTTTCTGTCTCCTCCAATTTGTCCACCACCTGTAAGTAGCCAAAAAGCCAGTGACTGAGTTCACATGACTGCTTAGGAGTTGGTACAGAAAAAGTACCACCTTATTCCTTATTTCTGCTACCATAAAGGAAAAGTTATGACGACTTCCTTTCTTACAATGTAAGCAGTAGAATCGTCTCTTCCTCTGCTCTCACATGAAGGGTCAACCCACTGACAGAAAAAAAACAATCACACAGAGGGAACATGCCAGCTCCCGAATTGAGCTGGAAACCAACCAACCAGCCTTCACTAAGCCAAACAAATCCAGTATCAGCCATTCCAAACAGCACCCTCCCTTTGCAGAACCACAACAGGAAGTCTCTTCATCTACCAGGAAACATCAGCCAAATGACATTCAAGGAAAGGCAGGCAGAGACAGAAATCACATGACAGCTAAGTCTTTCCTACGCACCCCTCTCTTCCAATCCTAAACCCCCCTTGTCTCCTGGCTGCCGCTCAAATAAATTTTTCAAACTTGGGAAAAGCAGGGACAACAGGGATCACATAGGGGGAAAAAAATACAGCAATAATACCAGAATACAGTAACAAGTTCTGCAAAGACCTAAAGCAATTTTAGAGTCTTTGAAACGCTGCACCTGAGGTTGTTAACAGGGTGCAGAGGCAGACTGGGAAGCATAGACACAAAAAAACATGCAGAAGAGGGAAGGGTAAAAAATTGGAAAGGGGAGTTCTTCCTTTCTCACAGGCATAATGCAGGAGAACACACTATATACTAAGTCTCACGTGAGGGACAAGACAGAGAGACGGGAAGAAGAGAAGATGACAGAGCAAGTCAAACCAGAAAGCACGTGGCCTTAGAAACAGGGAAACAGGCTTCATGGGTAAAAAGAAGGAGTTGGGAGGGGGAGGGAAAAAAAGGGGGAAAAAACGGCCGGGGGGTGGGGAGGAGAGGGAAGCAGGCCCAAGGGAAGAAGACGGGGAGCACCAAGAAGGAAGTGGCGAGGCTGAAGGCCGGAGCGGGTGCGCTGCCCTCGCCTGCCCGCTCACCTTGATGCACTGCGACATTGCAGCCGTGCCCGTCGCAGTAGACGAGCGGGTTCTCGGCCCAGCCCCGCTCGTCGGAGCACACGCAGCAGCCGCCGATCATCTCCTTCATGCTACTGGAGAACTCACCCTCCAGTGACACCGGCAGCAGCAGCGGCTCGCTGGAGACCATCTAAGGGTTAAAAACACCGTCGTCAACACCGCGCACGCCACACGCGCCTCGCCCTCCGCCTGCCCCCTCCCCCGGCGGGGTCTCCCCTCAGTCACTCAGCCGCAGCCGCCGCCACCGCCGCCGCGGCAGCGCTCCGGAACTCATGACCGCCGGCTGAGCGCCTCGTCTCGCCCCCGCCCGACCAACCGGCCAGGCTGTGTCGGTC
>WBNO01030691.1:0-103102 GCA_013400575.1 Peucedramus taeniatus
AGCTCCAGCCGTGGATCCCAGCCTGAATTCCCGCACACGGACAGGGAATCTCGCCCTTCTGCCGGTTCCCACGTCCACAGTGAGAGGCATGAGGAGCACTCTGGCAGTGCTGAAATGCTGACTCTGGGTTTCCACGGGGGAAATGACTCAGGCTCCTTCGGATGCCGCTGCTGCCGCGTTAGAAAGAGCAGATCCAAACTCGGCGATTATTCTCCTAAGCATCTCTAATTAAAACCAATAATGGGGTTAATTAAAGCACATGAAAAGCGGTTTGTGCAGCACCAAGACAGCTTTTTTTTTTTTCTCAGCTTGTGCTTGGTATGTGCAGTTGGGTGCTTCATTAGCCCCTGGCCAAGGCCTTCCAGACCATGTACACTTTGCCAGGTGTATTGGTCTGTGCTCATAGCAACAAAATCAGCATCAGAGCTATTCATTTTTGTGATATTGGGCAGCTTTTTTTAAGCCAATGGCAGGTATTTTCAGTCTTTTATTTTTATGCATAGAAAGGGAAAGTTGTGAATAATATCTGCACAAAAGAACAGAAAACAACTCCTCTATACTCATCAAAATTTTATTTTTATTTTAATTTACACATTTAGGGAGCTTATCTCTGAATACCAAATGAACTCACCTACTTTAGTTTGCTCATTAAGCACAATTTTATATGCATGAAGTGGTATTTTTGAGGCAATATTAGTATTGGCAGTTGGGTTCTGGATCCATATCTTTGCCTACGGAAGTCAATGGGAAAATGTTCATTTATTTCAGCGACAGTGAAGTTGGACCTTAGTGAATAGTTATCTGTGTGTGCATGAAAACACAGCATTGCCTGCAAGGAGATGCACAGATACTGGTCTGCTCACACTTTTAGGCAATCTGAAGAAGCAGTTTTATTCCAACTAAATCATAGGAGCACCTTACACTATACCAAAAAACTTTCCAGAACAACTACAATAAAAATACTAAGGCATGGCTGTATGTACCTATTAAGAAGAGTAGTGCTGCATGAAAACAGTAACTGCATTTTGGGAATTTTGTCGCACAGACCACTTTTAGACTCTAGGGTTTAAAAATTAAGATCTTGTGCTGGTTTTTGTGCTGCCAGGGCTGGAGAAGGGAGGGATCCTTATTTCAGCTTGGCTGTGCTGACAGAACTGATGCAAGTTTAGTGGTCAGGCTGTGCTTTTATCAGCATACCTTTTATTCCACTTGGTGGTGGTTTTACTCTGCTGGTCAAAAGGACACTGCTGCCTTTGTGTATATTAGCAGGCCTAATTATCAGTGCTTGGCTGAGAGAAGTACCAGAAAGTTAATATGAAAATACAGAAGGGATTATTTAATTCTTGTACAGGTTCCAAGGCACCAGTTCAGCCTGCACCAGCAGAAGCTGGGGGCTGCACACAGACTCCCAGTACACCCAACATTGGCTTCCAGTTCAGATTCAGCCACAGCTTGGTTAGCAGCACTTGTGCTCCTAATAAGCTCGTGAATTGGAGACAAATGCAAATTCCTTAGTTATTATGAATTATCTTCACTTATTAGCTGTTTACATGTGCCATGGTAGTAGCTGGATGTGAAAAGAGCTGAGCCTGTGCTTGTGAAGACAACTGTGTGGTAGCTGTTTAAATGTCAGTTCCCTTCCATTGACAGGGTAGTGTTTTTCATAAGCACTTTGGAAATTTCTCCTTTTTCCTTTTTCTTGCTTTTTCTTTTTTTAAATGGCTCAATGTTGATTGTATCAGCAAAGCTATTATGCTGAGCCCCTGCAGTAATTTGTCAAATAATCATCTCCTGGCACATGTTTTTTTTTTCTACAAAAGCGCTAATGATTACAAGTATGATTAATAACTGAACTAAATTGTTATTGCGGGAAGTTTTAGTGCATTCAGGAAATCGTGACCTGTATTAAAAAAAACAAACCTTGGGGACAACAGAGGTTGGTCATACTTCACAGAAGGAATGTACGACCTGTACATGTTTCCTTTTACCCTGCCATGCTTTTTTATTAGATCTTGGGATAGTAACCTCACGTGGGTCATTCCTCGGTCAACTGCTCATCTCTGCTGTTGTTCCAAGCAGGCTTCCCCAGCCACTACAGGAAGGACTGGATGATTTCTTTAAGGAATAGCACTATTTATAAAATAAATATAAAATCAGGTCTCCATTTTGCGCAAGCAACAAATTATGAGAACTCCAGCAGTTGTATATTTGTTGAACACCCGCCTCCTGAGAGTATAAATTGCACCTTACTGAGTAGAAATAAAATACAGTCCACCAGAGACTGCTGCAAGGTGTAGCTGCTTGTGTATGGGCAAGTAATGACTTGCATTTTCAGCTGCTCCTTAGTAAGAGCCTTAGTAATTGGAATCAGTTATTCAAAACATCTCTAAATGTGATTTAAATGGCAAGGATTTAATAACATAGAAAGAAGTCATTACAGAGGTTCAAGCAGGGGAGAAGGGAATTCCGTTTTTCAGAGCAGAGGGAGAAAAATAAAGCAATTACTTGATGTAAAGGCCAGAAACAGGACTCCTGCTGTCACAGAGAAATCAAATCTGTCAGCAATTAGTGGGATCTTAGGAGGCAAAGAACCCTTCAGTGTTGAACAGTGAATAAGGGGTTAGCAATTATATGAACTGATAAAAGTGTTCTGGTTTTCAAACAGCAGGTTAACAAGGCTTACTTTTTTCATAACTTCGTGCAGATGTGATGAGTCACACTTTGTGTGACATTTTTCAGGAGGACTGTATGAAAAGGTAAGAAAATAATAAAGCACATTGCATTGCTTTTGCTTTTAAGATGCTGCTGATTTACTTCATGCAAAATGACCCAGGGCACAATGATGGGACCAGCCTCCGTGTCTGTCACTTCTCTCAGGGGCCAGGCAGTTGCTTACTGAACTCTGCCTTTAAAAGCACTGCTTGTCTTCCATATGTGAGCACTTGTGTGAGCAAAAAAACCCCAAAACCCCACATAAACATAATCAGGTCTCATTCTATTTGACATCAGAAATACTCAGAAATTCCCAGCAGAAGGTATTTATACCCTGCAAGTTTGATTCTTGAGCAGAAGAGTTCATAGAGGGAAACGGAAACAGACGTGAATATTCCTTTTCAGTTTTGACTCTGTCTCACACTCTGAACACTGTATAGACAATACATGATTAATTGGCACAAGAAAAAGAATATTTGTAGGAAACCGAAAGATGAGGAGACTTTCTCCTTATGTCAGAGAGGCTGAGGCAGAACTAGAACTCTGATCCCCCGCTTTTATTGACTTTAGTGGGGAACTTTAAGAAACAAGAAGCAGAAAGGGACTAGAAACTCTAGATGTACAGCCTGCACCTTGAATAGCATATAGGGAAACAGTGAGCTTTGAAGACTTCATCTTCATCCTAGGCTATCCTATTCTGTTCAAAGGCACCAAAGCCCTTCAGAGCAGGAAAACAAAGGAGCTCTGGCAGTTTCAAAAGGCTTTCTCTCTCAAAACAGAGGGATGAAGTGTGTCTAGACTGAGATGCAAAATCCTTCTGGAATGTCTAAAGAAATTAGGGCTATTGAGATTAGCAGGGAAAGCCTTTCAGTGGGATCAACATTCACAGAGAGCATTGCTTTACAATCATCTCTGAGTGCCCAGTTCAGCCACTGAAGCAAAAGCCTCACTGGCTTTATGTTGGCTGCTTGGTCTGTGGTGTGTCAGACTCCTAGAGGCAAGGACAGGGGGCTTCTGAGCTCCTCCAGGCTGCAGAAGAAACTGGAGCAGTTTGTGCCTGGTCAGTGATGTCTACTGGGGCTTTTTCCCAGTCCAAGCCAGAAAGCAGCCCCAGCACTGGCTGCAGGAACATGTGATGGTCTGAAGCTCCAAGGTAGAAAGGTGCAGCTGGGGTTGCTGCTGTGCTGCCACCACATTCCCTACATGGCACGGGAAGGCATCATGCCCACCTTCCCAGGATTTTCAAAAATCTGATGTGATGCAGAGCTGCTGTGTCTGGCTTTGTATGGTGTGTTAGCATATTGTTGGGTGTTGTTTCAAAGGTAAATCAGGAGTTAAAGAAAAACAGCAAAACCAAAACCTCAGTCCAAATCAAGATTTCTCTCACCTAAAAATCTCACAAAGGCATCCTTTGCAGATTGGGGTATAGGGGCAATAATGGAAATTGCAACATTTCTGTTGAGAAGTTGATATTACCTTCTAAAAGACTTCCAAATCTTGTGTCAAATCAACATGGGAGGAATGTCTCAGGGAAATTCCTGATCATTAGATCACCCCTGTATCCTAGTCACCTTGGGAAAGGAACATTTCAAAGCAAATTCAGGTATATACCCCAGAAATTATTAAAAATCTCCTGAACTTCATTAATTTCCCAAGTAACTTAGATTTTTTGTTAATATATATTTTAGGTCCAGGAAGGTATATATTTTAGGTCTAGGGAGGTTTGGACACCACTTCATACTAAAAAAGATTGAAAGAAAAACAAAAAAATGTAAGCACTGGAGGATGGACCTGCATCATTAAGTGAATACACATTCTTTTTTTAAATAATTCAAATTCTTTGAAAGACAATACAAATTTCAGAAGTTTTTGTCCTGTGACATGTTCTAAAAAACCTCCATTTTCCAAATTGCATTGCATGTGACTTTATATGAGCACTCTTTTTTTGTGTCTGGAAAGATGGTGGATGTCCATGGGAAAGAATAGCATTTCTTAACCCTTGGCCCAGCACCATCTTTTTCTCTTACAGGATTGCCTGAGCTGAATATCACACTATCTGTGAAGAACTTCTTTTCTGATCCCTTGTGCTTTCTCTAGGATGAAGGAAAGCTTCCAAGGAGATTCACTTTCAAGTGAATTCATCAGGTTGCTCTGACCTGAGTAAATCCTTTGGATGTCATATCAAAACACTCGAGATAGCTTCCCATTTCATCACCTTTTGAACCCAATCCTGAGTTGCTCTCTGATCCCCACATTTTTGGTTCATGGTGCATGCCTTAACACACAATTACCACTGATCTCAATAGCGATTCACATCCTCATTATCTTGCCAGATCAGGCCTTGCTTTAGGTATTTCACAATATCACATTAAGGAATTACTAAATGGCAAGTGCCTACTGAAGAACAGAAGCATAAATCCCATGGAGGTGATTTTTACATTAATCTTTTGACTGTGAAAACACTGAGAAGTGACGAAAGAGTGGTTATCAAGAAGAGAGGTAAAAAGAAGAAGAGAAAAAATCTCGGCCTGTGTGATGAACATAGATGGTACAGTGATGATTACACATTTGGCACCTTCTGTTTTGCTTCCAGGAACTGGCAGTGAAATGACTCTTCTAAATCCCAGTGCGTGGAAAGTGACCACTCCCAAGGGAAGATCACGCAGTGCTGCGAGCTCTCTCCAGTGTGCAGGTGGAAGGAGGGTTCTCCATGGGACACTGAAATATGGCAGGAGCTGATGCCCACAGGTTCAGCAGAATTTTCTCTTTCTGGTCAATATCTTAGAATTTTTAGGACATATCCTGCCTTGTTTCAGGAATCACGTATCCAAAATTAGCAAGAACAAGATACAAATTTCAGTTTGAAGTTTTGAGTTTCCTGCTTCTCTCAGAGAAGAGATCCATGGGATTTACTCATGAAGGAGCTGCCAAAAGCCAATGATCTTGCTGGCAATCCAATTGTCTGCCTTCTTGTCTGGCCAAAATTAGTAGTTTTTAGGGAAAATCTTCGGTGGAAACCAGCATGACTTCACATTTCTTTGAACTTTTGTTTGGTTTCAGGTCTGAATGTGGGGCACAGACCACACTCGTTGCATTGCTTGCTGGTCATGGACAATTTTCAGATCTTTATGGTGATACAACAGCAGCTGTCATGGAGTTAACTCCTCTGGAGGGCACACAGTGCCCCTTTCATGGTTTGGAGAATGTCTATGGATGCTTTAGCCATTCTTTAACATGCCACCCAACTGCCTTTCAAAAAACATCCTCCCTGTAAACTCAGTTAACTGATTTTTTTTTTTACTGGCCCGCACCCGTCTGTTGTTTCCCATGAAAATTTGTATAGGTAGAGGGAAGGGAATTTGTATTTGGGAAGATGTTTTTCTTCCTTTTCTTCTAGAAAGAGAAGTGAAATGGATGTGCTTACACTAAACAATCTTTTGCCAGCTTCCATAGCTAAAATTTAGGGATTAATCAATCCAAGTCAGTGTCTTGGTGGCAGAGAGGAAACTGTCACCAAAGCTGGGCTGTGCTGGCACACGCTAGATAAATACAAAATAAATAGTTTCCTGTGGGTCATGCTGGTGCTGAGTGGCTGCAGGGGGTGCCTGGGCTTCCTCCAGGGAACCTTCGACATCCCTGTGGGGCCGTTTTCTCAACCACTCTCCAGATTTCAGTGATTAAGATCTTATCTGGGGCAACTTTCATCCTGGAATATCCGCAAACACTTTGCAAAACAGCACGGAAGGTATCCATAGCTATTTACCATCAGGTTACCACTTGGCAACCTGATTGCATCAGACTGGAGGAGGAAATTTATTTCCTTGTGAAATATGATCTCATAAAAATCCCTGGGACAGCAGGCATTGCAATGCACCATGCGTGGCATTGCTGCCTCCAACAGAGGCTGGAGGTTTAGCTCGATTACGCTGTAGTTTGTCGCTAATGAAAAGGATTTTTCACAAGTGAAAGTGTAAGTGTAGGAAATGGGGGGGGGGGGGGGGNCTTTGTCCCTGTCTCACTGCCCCGCGTGGGGAATTTGAAGGAGTAAGTTCCTTATCAGGAACCGGGGGAGAGGAATTCTTTTCAGGTAAGTCAGCAGCAAAGTTGCAAAATAACCTGGGCTGGTCATAGAGAGGCCTCTCCATTTCCAGAATTCCTGTTTGCTTTGCTACAAACCTTATTCCAATTGCAGATTTGGGGGATGATTATATTTTTAAAAAATCACCTTTCCCTTCACGTTCCAAAACCGCTGTATGTTAAATTTTACTGTGCTTGCCACCCCTCTACCCATGACTGTATTTAATCTGCCAACAAAGAGTGTCGTGGCTGTGCTGACCCTAACGTATTTGACCAGTTTGCATCCCAAACACCAGGCAGAAGCAGCAGGATTTGTGCCTTTCTCAGCAGCATTTTTGGGCAGGAGAGTCACCGGAGGGCTGGAGCTGGGAGCAATGCTCAGCATCCATCTGGCCACAGCCCTTGGGACATGAAAGGAGCACTTGGGGTTCATTACCCAGCACGGATGTGGTGGCATTGTGTGGCTCGGGATCCCAGCTGCCTCTGGCTCTGCCACAAGGCCTGGTTTTCTGCCTGGATGCTCAGGTCTTGCTTTCTTTCCATTGTGTTGCCTGTTGTCCGGGAATAAAGGATACTTGGGACGCAGGGAGGGAGTGGGAGGAAAAAAAGGAGCATAATTTTTAAAGGAAATATTTCCACTAGCTGAGGTTTTAATTGATAACATTAGTGTTTAGTTAGCCAGTTCACTCTAGGAATTGTATTTATTATCTTACAAAATGGAGTAAATAATGCTGGTTCCTTTCTTTCTCAGATTCTTGCATATTTTCATTATTTGTTGTTGACATGACTGCTTCATTCAAAACAAAGTTACAATCTTCTACATAAACACGACCAAACCCAGAAATATATTTCTTTTTAAAAAATAAAGAAAAAGTGTTGTTATAATTATTTTGAGCTCACTCTGCTTTTAAAGAGGTCAGCAATTTCCATGAGTTTTTAAATGAGTGATAAAAAAATGGTTTGAATCTAGGTTGTTTTCAAATAATACTGAAAAAACCCTTGTTCATATAAAAAGCAAGATGAGAATAGTTTCAAAAGTTATTTCAGATTTTTTTTTTTAACACAGAGGAAAAACAAGGCCTTTTAAAAATAATGTTAACTTGTTGAAGAGCATTAAAACCTACTAAAATTTTGGCAACCATGCTTAAGTCACCAAGATCTTTGCTTCTAGAGAAGATCCCAGCCAGAAAGGAGCAGGCACATCAGTGTTCAGTGCACGGGGGATCCAGGAGCCTCTGGGGGAGGTACCCACATACCAGAGCAGGGCAGGCACACAGCCACCTGCAAAGCAAAGGCAGACAGTCCTCACAGAAGCAACATTTATAATATCTACTGCTCGTTAACAAGTCAACTACTTTAAATTAATATTTTGCCCGCTCATTTCTTTTCATTTGGGGAGAAACTATTCTACGGCTGAATTCACGTAAATAACCTTTTTTTTTTGATGGGTTCCTGATGCCACAGGGCCTGTTCCAGTGGAAAAGAATCGCCTTTGGCTCCAGTGATCTTTGGTCAGGTCCCTGTGTTTCTCAGTTTAAAACCCAGAGCCCATCCATCATGACAAGACTTTGTTCCAGGGCTGAGGGTACCTGCTGTGGACACATGGGCAGCGCTGAGAGAACAGCCAAGCAGGTGGTAATTAGTGTGATTAACCACTGTCACTTACCTTCAGATTTCAGGCCGTTGCTCTGTTTTAGGACAACCTCTTTATTGTGCTGCCTTCCCTGGGCATTCAGTGCAAGTCCATGTATTTGTTATGGGGGTCTTTGCAGTTTGCAAACCCTTTTTGTTCCCTGGGTGCTGTTACTTGTGGCTTTATGCAGCACACGCTATGACCTGGTAGAATCCCTGTCATATATCTGCTAATTAATACCAGCCACAGCTGTTGTAATTTGGTATTTTTTACCAAGTACCTGCAGTTACATTTTTCATCAGTTCAGTCACTTGTTGTACAAACAGAGAAATTTAACCACAAGCACTGATCTTCCTCCCTGTTAACCTCAGGGCTTCTAACTTGGCTCCTCCCTGCTCCTAAATCATGGTTTATTGCTATTTTTACAAGAGAAGATTAATGGACTAAATGGGCACAGGTAATTCTGCATTGTTCGAAGTCTCTTCAAATAGCACCTGCTGTAAATTCTTTAGTGCTCCTTATCTCTGCAGCAAATCTTGGTCTTTAAACAGTTTGTTCAGGGGAGGAGGGGTGTGAAGAAGGGTCACAGTGCCCTGGGAGCTTTGCAAAAGCATCTCTGAGGCTCTGTGGATGCCGTGCTGTTGGCTGGGAGGATTTTTCTTTCCAAGGTTCTCAGCCATGTAGGTGCATCTCTCCAAGCCAATGGCCTCTCACAGTGAACTCCAGAGTTCACCAAGGCTGTGGGAGAAGTGCCCATACTAATGGTTGGAGACATTAACTTTCCCTTTGTAATTTCCTCATGTTTGGTACATTCAGCTCTCAGCTGAGCTTTGTTCCAATAGCCTGGGGGTGATGTGACTTCACCCAGATATAAAACACACAGGCACAAAAAGAAAATGCTTGAAAAATTGCAATGACATGGTTGTGTTGGTAGCTTATGATTTTCTGAAATGAAATGTGCCTAGACAATGAAAATGGAGCCAAGATACTATATTTTCCAAGCAACCTTTTTAGCCTTCAAAGGGACTCCTTGGAAAAGCTGCACACCAGCAAGCCACCTTTCCTGTGCCATCATTCTGTGCAGTGCTAAGAGGAAAACAGCCCAGCATAATGGCTGAGAACACATCAAGTTGGTGTTGAAGCAGGTCGAGATGGATGGAAGGCAATAAACAGTGAGTGGAAAAGCCAAACAGCAGAAGGCAGAGCACATTGGGTGCAGGAAAGGGGCTGCCTCTCCAGCATGGCACATACCAAGGATGTGGCCAGGGAACCGTGCCCCACACAGGCACTGATGCCTCTGTAACTCATCCGGGTTTTGGGGGGTGCAAATTAGCTGTGCCAGTGCAGAAAACACAGGACTTTTGTGTCTAACTAGTTGCAGGTGGAAAACCATGGGCAACGTTTCAAGAAGTGGCTTTGAATGTTGGCCCATTGCGGCCATAAACAAGAAACTAAAGAGCTTTACAGTATGTACTTACAGCTTTTAATTTTCTCTCCCTGTTCACAGATATCCGAGTATCTCGCACACTCGCAGACAAGCCTTTTGATTGTTCAGCCCTGGTTTTACATTTAATAGCCTTGCTACCTTCTCCCCACAGCGACCACATTCTGCTCCCACATGTGGAAGAGTTTACGTTTCTCTTTTGCATAGAGGTGGGAGGCGGGCGGGCTCAGCTTTCACCGAGAGGCTTTGTCTGAAGGCCGGCAGGAGCCCAAGCTCACCAGTGCCACCAGTATGGCACGCCAGGAGAACGGGCTGGGATACACTGGCACCACCTGAAAACAAGATTTCTGCCCATTCCACAGCAATTCCCTCTCCTGGTGGCCCCAAACAGCCATTAACAATCGGTGCAATTTTGTATTTACACATAAGGACGAGGACTCGTTATCGTCGTCATCTCCATATTGTTGTTCTACATAACAGCTGCAGTAGAGCAAGTGCACTTTGGTCAATAGTTTCATTTATAATAAAGTAATAAATTAGGAATATTTTTCCCTTGACAATAAGTTTTATGCCAAGATTTTATGTAGCTTAAAGCAAGTTGTCAATTAGGCTACTTAAATTAATTTTTGGCAGCAGTTAATTGGAGCCTAGAGTCTTTTGTCTTTAAACAGCTAATCCTAAACAAGAAAATACAATGATTAAATGTTTCTTAGACAATATTATTCACAGAATTTAAAATATAGCATTTAATTAAGATTTGGAGTTGCCATTTTTTTTTATTTCTTTAGAGAGATTAATTTAAATTTCTTCAAGTTGAATTGCTACCATGACTCTGATTAAACTGGCTTACTGCAAGGCTACAGCCAGAGACCTTCCAACACTTCTACAGCTCTTACAGCCAAAGGCAAATTATATTGGATTATTTCCTGAAGATACATATATTGTCTTTTCAGAGAAGCAGGACATTCCCATTTGGAGCTCTGGAAGTCTAGGGCTTGTGTTCACAGGATAAAAATGCTGTATTATTACACTCAGGTACTGGTAAATATGCTAATAGAATAAAGGACTTCAAAAAGGCTTTCCAGCATGGTCAGGTTCTGGGCAGGAAATCAAGACTTCTTAAAAACAGAAATCCCAGAGGTTTACTTCAAAAGGGCTGTTAACCAAAAATTCAGTCCAAGGCTATGATTAGACTAATGTCCTTCATATCAATGAAAGTAGAGCAGCTAGAGATCTCCCAGTCTTGATATAAAATCATTCAAATTCTGTAAACCTTCTTTATTCCTGATTAAATGTACCATATGGTATCATGAATTGCAGAGAAATGAGTCCTGATAGAGTAATGCTCCTGATTGAATCTCTTCTTTATACCCACCATCAGTTATGGAGGGAGAATTAAAGCTCAATTCCTTGGTTTGTTACACAGGAGTGAAGATTAGATAATTATAAAGCTTCCTACTATGAAATCCTGGAAGCTAATTTGTAATTAATGAATTAATTAAAGAGCTAAAAAGATGATGCATTTTAAATGGTAAATGGATCTAGTCACCTTTTCTCTCATAATTATTGTCTTCTGTGCTTCCCTTCTTTACTGATAGGAATATACACAAAATCATGAAGTCATGGATTCATGCTACCATGGAATGCTTTGGGTTGGAAGGGACCTTAAAGATCATCTACTTCCACCCCCTTGCCATTGGTAGGGACATTTTCCACTAGACCAAGTTGCTCAAAGCCTATCCAACATGGACTTGAACATTTCCAGGGATGGGTCATTGCAACTTCTCTGAGGAACCTGTGCCAGGGCCTTACTGCCCTCACAGGCAAGAATTCCTGGCTGATACCTAATCTAATCCTGCCCGCTTTGAGTTTGAAACATGCACCCCTCATCCAATTGCTACACTTCCTGACAAAAACTTCATATATTTCAGAGTATTCTGAAGCAGGTTAAGTACCCTGCACACACATAATCACACTTTGGGGCAATGGGAGACCTCACACCATATTTCCTGGTTTCTCTGAGGGAAAGAGCATTTGGGGCTTCAGACATGTTTGAAATAACTTTCCACACAGCTCATTCCTTGCTACTGCCACAATCCATGTGAAGTCAAAGTCCATTGGTACAGAACCCATGGACCAAGACAGCAGATGGAAGCAGCTGGGAGCAATCCAAGCTGAACTGCTTTGGTTTGAAACCAAAAAATTGCTTTTAGAAAACCATCTAAGTGACTTCTTTTGCAAGAGATCTGCAGTACTGCCAGTCCCATGGCATTCAGAATTCAGTCCCACGTATTCAGAATGTCCCTCCTCAATTATGGATTTTTAAGACAAAGAAATGTTGAGATCCCTTAATTAATGTCTCAGTGTGCTGGAGCCTTTGAACTTCTCATTTTCGACCCCTTCTTTGAAGCCAAGTAGCTAAAAACCCCTTCACTTTAAAATAAAATTAAATTCAAATGCATTTACAGGACTTTAGCAACTGGGTCTTCGAGAAAACCATCAAAATCCATGAATCATCCTAAAACCACAGGGGAAGCTGAGAATGCTGCTCAAGGCCATATGTCTCACAAAGAAAGAGCATTGCTTTTGAACTGCACTCACTGAGCCTGGTTGGGTTTTTGAAAATTAATAGGAGAACTTTCCTGTTACAGTGGTCTTCTCTTATGTCTCAGCATCATCCAGCACAGCAATACTGAATGGGTATACAAAAAAAAAAAAAAAAACCCCTCCCAAAAAATCCAGAAGTGATGATTACCACAATCAAATATGCAATGAATGGAATTGTTTTCATTGTCCAATTTGACTGAAACACAGAAGCCATTTTCATTATTTAGAAACAATGTCACTTCTCTTGTGAAAAACTGATTTTTGAGACAAAATTATTTAACTTTTAATGAAAACCCAAACATTGGAAATATGGTAGTCAAATCTAAACTCAAAATATAGTATCAAGATCAAATGTTTACTCGTGGGCAACCGCTGAAAACCCCTTGAACTACATGAATTAAAACCAGATGTTTTAAATTAAAACACATAAATTACCAATGCTGATATTACTATAAATTTCAATGATGAAAACACATCAGTCAAGACTTTAAGGGAGATTCTAAAGGTTACATATAGAAGTATTTTCCATTATTAAACAGAGTGTCACCTGAAGAAGTTCCCTGGAAGAATGTAGGAGGGCCTGTGTAAAGTATCTCGGGTTACTGTGACATGATTCAACTATTCCTGTTTTTATTCTGAGTCAGTGTTGTGTATCTCAGGCAGTTCTTTGTTTGGTTTCTGGTGTGTATTCTGCCTGAACAAGGAGCTCCATGTATCTCATTCTATTTCCAGCTGGACATGGACTTTCTCCCCATCCCCTACACAGAGAACACAGCTGGAACCAGTAACATCTCTGCAAATGAACTGAACTTTTGGGTTCAACCATTGCATCATGCTTCAGGCTGCCTAGCATCTTTCTAACACCAATATAATTTGGTATTATTTCCACTAAGCAATGGTCAAATCTCATATATATTCATGGAAATCTTCCATGTCCTCGGGATAGCACACTAGTTAAAAGTATAATTTATCCAGAGTAAACAGTGAAAACAAACGCTGTATTTATAGCTTATTATTTTAGAAGGGTGACATTTAACTCCAGCTGGAGTATTCGAATTTTGTGTTAAGCAGTTTTGGTTTTGAACAGTTTGAAACAGCACAACAGCGTTGAAAAACATATATAAGTATAATAAACAGATGTTATAAATATATAAAATATGTGTATACATGTACAGCTGAACTATGTAAGTGCACAAATATATATATATATTCTCACACATACGTGCATGTGAATGTAGACATTTTCTTAACTACACACATATGTAGTACATTTTATTAAGAAACCCCAAATTTTCATGTGTTTATTCTAGCTGTTTATATGAAAGCTTCTTTGGTTTCTTTTAAAGCCCTTTTCAGACTTATCCATTATGACTGCCCAATATTTGTATTTAATATTCTATATCTAGTAAACTGTTTCTCATCTAGAATTTTACTAGATACAGATGAAACATTGCTTAAAGAGAAGAAAAATCAACTCATAAAAAATGCACCTTGTAAATACCATAAAGTATTTGCTCATGAGTTTCTTTGAAATCTCTGTTTGTATTATTATTTTTAACAATGATGCAATCAGTGGGAACAGAGTATCAACAACTGGCACAGCCAGAGGTGGAAGAGGCAAAAATAACAGAGATTCCCTGATATTTTTCCATGCTGTAATATTTGAAGAACATTTGAGGTACTCGCAGTCCTTGATTTATAAACTGATACCCCCTCCTGTGCACACACCCTAATTTCTATTTCTGCATGAAAGAGGATATTTTTTACTCTAAATTGACATTAGCTTTTCAGTGGCTGAACTGCCTGAAGATGATTTGTTGGGTTTGGACATCCAGCCACCATTAATTTATCATGGGATTGGACATGAAACCCTGCAGGTGTCTTTGGAAGTACTGAAAAATCATGTTACAGAAAGAGTAATTTACACACAGGTGGTTTTTTTTGTTCATTTGAAACATGACTTGTAAACAATAAAATTAGTTTCTTTGGCAGTGAAAATTCATTCACAGTCTGCCACAGTCAGCTCTGCTCTCTGTCTCTAAAGGCAGAACTAAAGTGTCCCAGCATGGTTTGCAAAGCTCAGGTGACTGTCCAGGATGTTTTTCTTTATATAAAAAGGAGAGCTTAAAATATAGATTCCTGCATCCAGGAACCCTACCAGCTCATAGGTAATGATGATATAATTATGATCCTATCATAATGATAGGATTTCATCAACCTGCCATATATTATGCTGAATGATTTCTTCTGTAATTAAATCAGAGCTTCCAGGAAACAACCAAGCTACAGACCCCCAAATTGTTCTGCTCATTTTTGCCTGTAGATAATCACCAACACCATTAAAAATATGAATATAAATACATCTTTCATGTAACTGAAGTTCACCCAGCTGTAACATCAAAATCTTTCTTGTCACTACACCCTCTTTCCAAACATGTAGAAAAATGCTCAAGCTGCAAAATGTTGAGCCTTCATCACACCCTGCCTGCACTTCACCCTTCTGGTGACCACCATCCTCTGCAATTTCAGTAGAACAACCTTTTAAAAATAAGACCATGTATTTTCCTAATCCACATTTTGTCATTCTTCCTTTCAAGCTTATGCAGCAATTTGAAGCTGAGCTAACCTTCCTATGACCTTGAAAAGGTAAGTGAAAACCCTATGTTAACAATTCCTCTCTCCCCTTATTTGGGTAAACTAGAAGCCATGAGAGCCTTTTATTGACTTTCACTACAGTTTTCACCCTTGGCAGTACAACTGAACCTGTCCTGACCTTTTTTGACCAAGCGCCTTTGTCCGACAAAGTGTTCAAAGCATCTTGCAGCCAGATGTGAGCCCCCACACCCCGAGTGAGTGTGCCTGACTGTACAGATCCCCTGCTACCTCCCCTGGCTGCGGCACTCGCCGTCAGCCTGCTGCCAGCTGGCCTGATCCGCAGATAAGACCCACTGGCCGGGTTAAGAAAATGACACCTGATCGTGGGGCTGCTCTTGTTCCCATGAGTGCACCCTCTCTGAAGGCTCAGACTCTTGGAAAAACTGCTCCATGCTGAAGGGAATAAAAGCAGCACCTTCCACAGGCCGCGGGAGGAACACGCGTTGCTGCTCCACCGCGCGTCTTTCAGGGCTTGCTCTGCAGGTTCCTCAGAGGGGCACAAGGCTTCATTTGTGATCACCCTGCCTACAAAGAAAACACTGAGGATGGGAAGAGACTCCTAAAAGGATGGATCTGGGTAATGCAGTCTGTCCATCTTCCTATCACTGAATAATCTTCTTTCTACATGAACAGTCATCTCTCAGCTTACCCAGCGACTGCTCACTAACATCTCACCCATCATCCCATGTTCTTCTGTCTCAAAGATTGTCCATCACAAATTCCAATTGTCTTGTGATGCATGTAGCACTGATCTGCCTAGAGCTTGGCTACTTGTTTAGGCAGCTAATTTTGATCTGATGTAGGGATCTGATTTAAGGGAGGTAATACTGATTTGACTATAGGGATGCAGACCAAACGAGATGAATAGAGACAAACACAAAGAAACAAAACCAATCCCTCTGCCTTAGCACTTGACAGAGCTTCCATGGCCTTCTGTAGTCTTTGGATTAGATATTTGGGATTGTGACCAGCTCTTATTCTACCTAAGGTTCTTTGAATGACAGTTCTTGCATTCACTCTATTATTTTGTCCTGGATTTCTGTGAGCAAGTACAGTGCTCTTGTTTTTTGTTTATCAGCCTTTTCAATTGCTTTCCAATCTTTGCAGTCCCATGGATGTATTCAGATCCTGAACTTTGACAAAGTGTTGCTTTCAGTCAGTTGATCCCATTTTAATCACTGGCTCATTTCTCAATGCACTTAAACATCCCTGTGTCTGTCAGCAAGAAATATTTGTTTATCATGTTTTTCCCTGGCTCAGTGTTGAAAATCTGTGCACTGCTCATTGCAGACACAGCACTTCTGACTCAGTATTTATTCTGAGGTTCTCCTTACACTTAGCTGCCATCTCTACCTCCCTGCACCACTTGACTCTAGCCCACATCTGGAGAGCAGATCTATCCCTGAAGTCAATCTGACTCACATTATCTGGAAATAGCCTGGTTCCATTATAACAAGACCTTCACTGCCCCACTGCCTTCATGGCTGAAAGACATCTCAGCCAATGGGGGCATGGATTAATGTCCTGAAGGGAAAATGTGCAAACCTTCTAACAAGCCTTTTCTTCTCTGTATGAAAGGACTATCAGGAGCTGAGGCTTCCTTGTAATTCTTCAGTTAGGTGTTCAAGATTAAAAGTGAGACTCAAGTAATAATGAACACACTCTAAAAATGCTTTTTTTTAGTTGCAAATCCACTAAAAAAAGAAAGGATTATTGCCAGAGAAAGGGTTGGTACCAGGTTTGATCTACAAATCCACCAAACTCCCGCCAGTAAATACTGACATACTCTCACCTGGCAAAAATAGCAGCAGGTATTTTTAAGTTTAAATATTCACATACCTATGAGATTTTCAGCCAGCTCTACAGGATGTAATATTGCTGATGGCCCTTGGAAAAAAAAGCAACCAAAATATGAAACCTTCTTTCTCACCCCTTCGACCCCCGTCAACACTGTTCATTTGGATCAGGTGTTTTTGAAGTTTGCACATGGCAGTCTCATTTGCATTTAATGTCCTTCAGATTACTTCCTTTTTGTTGTGCTAAACACCTCTCTCAGTTGAGTCTAATTTGATGAGGTCATGCTGTGACTCCTGACCCTTTGGGTTCTAAATGAAACCATCTGACAAAAAAAGTAAGTGGAGTGAGTCTTTTGCCTGTTCGTGGACATTTGATATTTGCAGATGTGCAGCAAATTTTACAGATGATTCTTTTGCCAAGCTAACACTTGGTTGGAAAGGTGGAAATAAGTGAATTCCTAGAGAGAATAAAATATTCCAAAAATAAATAGGTCATGGCAATCGAGTCCCCACAACTCCACTAGCTAAAATAAAAATAAATCAGAAGTAAATACGACCATTATCTCAGCCAAGGGAATCCTAAACTCCCAAAAAGCTTTTTTTCTCCCCAGAATTACTTAATTCTTGGTGTTTTCTTCCAATGTTTGTGAATGGAAACACCTGTGTGGCTTGCCACAGAGACCCTGGGATTGTTTGGTGGCTCTGAGGTACCCGTGGTGCACATGGGAGCCCTCCACCTGCTTTGGGCTGATGTGCCCCAGCATTTCTGGAAAGGGTGAAGAGGTGCACATTCATTCCCAGTTGTCTCCAATGTGTGTTATAGGGGAGGTCAGCCTGGATGATCCCACAGTCCTCATCTGGCCTTAAAAGTCTGGGTCTGTTACTCAGGCTTTGAAATGCTCTCAAGCACTGATCACTTCATTCCAGGCTAATTTTGTGTGGAGGCAGTCACTGGAATTTTTAACACATATGGTCAAATAAAAAGCCAAAATGCTATTCCAGACTTCTCTGGCCTCAAAATAGATATCTGTGTTTTACTATGATATTATGATATAAAACTGGAAAAGGAAATAAGTAAGCATGGAAATTTCTTCAGAATATTTTATCAGTGCTGTGCTGCTCATCACCTGTTCCTTTGAGAGGCTGGAAGTGAGACCATGTTTAAATAATAATTGGGGTTTAGCCAGAATACACTGAAACTGTCAGAAAGACCTCATCACTGAACATTAGTTGAGGCCAAAAATCTCTTTCTATTTGTAACTCTCTCTGTGCCAACCCTGCCCACTTCCCCATACACATGTAATTTCCCCCATGAACTCTTTGGCTCATTATTCAGCTGTCTGTGGTGTGCATGCCCTCCATAGCAAAACTATTTCAGAATAATCTGGGTGTAGTAAATCATCTTGAGATATACTGTAATTAAGTAGGAATATGCAAAGCATCAGGCAGATTATCTTTGAAATGCATCAAAGTACGTTATATTATAGGAAAAAAAATAGGAAAAACTGCAGGTCATATATTCACTAAACTCCTCTACCTTATATGAAAATGAGTCATTTTCCACCATCCCCTGGGGGTGAGGAGGCTGTCAGATGAAGAAATAAAAGACACTGCTAGTTAAGAAGAGCAGACCATGCCAAATCACTAATTAAAATTTAGATTTTTTTTTTTTCTGTAGAGAACAGGTGCATATGCTAAAAGCTATTCCAGAACTGGACTAACTTTTACCTCACTTTTTTTTTTTTTATGTTATTTTACAAACCTGAGTAAGTGCCTCAAAGACTGAATGTCTTATTGAACCAAAGTCTTAAATGTATATACGTAAAAATGGAGAACTCAGCATTGCATCCTAATTTTCAAAGAACATAATTTCAATTAATGTGACATCTTCTGAAAGAACAGGTTGAAAAATCAATTTAAAAATAATTTTTAAAATAGTATCATTGACCAAATTAGGTTTGAAATATTCAGAACTGAGATACAGATATATGAATATATTTAGTCACATCTTAACACAGCCTTATTCCTGCATTTTCAAGCCCCCATGTCTTTTCAGTTGTCCACTAAACTAACTGTGAACCTAAGAAAGGGGTCAGAGGGATTTATTATAATTTCTGTGTTCATTAAAACACTATGAAACTTTACCTACCTGAATGTGAACTATATTTTTCATTTTTTTGTATTAATTGAATAGACCAGTAGTCAAAGTGGTTCTTCAGAACTACAGGAATCACAGCCAAGCAGCCACGGCAGTCCTAATAATTAATTACCACCACATCTGCACTTACAGAATGTGAACTATTTTGACACATCCATTTCTATTCACATACCCCAAAAATCCTCAAAATTATTTGGAGGAGCTTTACTCCCACTGCCTTTGGCAGGAATCATGAGAGGAACTGTACCAGGCTCTGATGGGAGATGCTGAAAACCCCAAACTCCACAGGAATACGAGAGAATCTGCAGGACTTCAACATCCCTGCACTGCCAAACCTGAGAAAGTGAGATTTGATTAGCAGAAGAGTCCTGGGGACTTCTTGGAAAAGGGAAATTAAAATATTATATTCATACAGTGTAAGCAGGAGACAACATTTTAGTGTCAGTGTTCAGCTTGGAAAGGTAGGAATCTAAACTTGCATCTCAGAGCATCCTGGAATGAGATGCAAAAATGCATATTCATCAGGATTATAGCAAATTTGGGCCTAAAGAAAGAGTGGGATTTTCCTTGTGTTTTGTACACTGCAAGAGAGGTGGGCCAGAAACAAATGCATGCCTGCTAGCAAGGGAAAGCCTGCTGGTACCTAAACCATCGGGGGCTTTTCAAAAAATTATTTATCCTTATATTACTCAAAGATTACTCATGTAATCCTGTTTGTAAAGCTGGAAGAAACTGTAACGTGCTTCTTGCAAACATTCATCTGAATCCTTAAATGATTTTATTTTTTACTCTGTTCACAATGCCTTTGGTATTTACCTTTTCAAGGAATTCCTACAAATTCAATGACAAGACCTGAAAGAAATTTTTTTCAGCAAATATATTTTTTGTCTGTGTTTTCATAATTATTATTCATATCACAGAAGTCTTCAGAGATGCCAGTCAGGCTATGAGCCATATTAGGGCAGATCAAACCATAACAACAATAACTGCACCAGAAAACTGATTTTGTGTTTAATATTCTAGATTTTGTGTTTAATATTCTAGATTACATGCATGGCTCTTCCCCATGGAGGCAGATATCAGCTGCCTCTGTAACACCCCCAGTTCTGGGTTGAAAGGGACACAAGACAACAAAGATTCAAAGTGGGACAACAATGCCTGATGTAAATCTTCATTTAGCTTTTGAGGTTTAAATCACTAAGTAATGTCAGCTGCAATGGTCTCAACTCTTCTCTGAGTATCTCCATAACCTGAAATACTGAGATTTTCATGTAGTAGCGGGTAGGAGAAATTCTGTTGCTGGTAGATTATGCCACAAAAAGCAGAGTAGAGAGCTGAGGAATTTAATAAAACTTGCACAAATCAAGGCAGGCTCTAGATGAACAAAACCTGGCATCATTTTGTTCAAGTCACGTTCTACTCAATAGGATCCTGGGGGAAAAAATGGAGAAAACTCTGACACAAAACTACAGAGGGGCACTCCTCTCTGTGCCTCCTGTCCTGGGAAGGGGGATGCCTGGCAAACCAAAAAAAATTGTGTCACATGACTTGTATTTTCCTCATAAAAAAATTCAAATAAAGATAAAATTTCAAACAGCAAAGCTGAAGTCCTGAGGAGGCTAAATTTGGAAGCCATATCCATTTCAAAAATCTACCTCAAAATTCAATATAGTAGGCAGCTAGGAACAATAAAATAAGACCATATGGGCTCGGATCAATGTATTAAAATGTGCTGTGCTGAAGGGCTGAAGACAGTTATTCATTTATTATCTGACTGTAGTGAGCTTGAGATGTGATCATTTGATTGCACCAAAGTCAAATTTTCCAGAATATAAACTTGTGAGTGAGTTTATATCCTGTCCTGCAGTGGCAGAGACTGTGGCAAAGAAATTCTCACAGTGGATCACTGAATCTTTGCACAAGCAGAGCAGGGGGTGTGATGAGGGAAGGTAAAGCTTTTCTGCTTCATATTGCAAGTCTGGTTTAGGCTGCTCATTTTTATCAGGGCACCTGAACTTTTTATTGACTTCTGACAGCATTTTAGAAGTGATTTCACTTCTCGGGGGATTATTGGAAATGTGCTCTTTGTTTGAAGCCCTCTTAGAAAAAGGTCACCTCCTCTCCAAGCTGCTGCACTTGGAATCAGATCTTGTTTAGGTCACAGCTCAAAAACAGGGACAGCCCAGCCTGTGTCCCTCTAGACTGCACAGCAGGATTACCAACACTCTGGAAAACAGCTCTTCATTGGAAAAAAAGAGCCTAAAATCCCCGTTCAGCTTGTGCAGAGGGGCAGCACAGGAGCCCCTCATGCTGGAGGCAGCACTGCTGGAGGGTGACAGCAGGGACAGCAGCCCCTGTCCCCTCTCAGGGCACCCTTTCTCACCCTCATTCGTCCCAGGGATGTGCCAGGATGGGGACATGTCACTGTAGGACACAGCACAAATGACGTGGAGCAGTTCTTTTCAAGGCAGAAGAAAAACTGCTTATTAAAAAATCTGACTCCATTTTTATATCTTCCTGAAATGCCAGTGTCATTGGAGGGTGACAGTGCCACCTCCTCAATGTCACTGGGCAACCCAACAGTCCATCAGGTTGCTCGTCCCCCATAAAGGAATGCAAACAAGAAGTTATTTACACAAAGTTTGTGGGAGAAAGTTCTGTACAAAAATGCAAACATCAGAAGGCTTGAGAAAACTTGAAAAAATCAGGGTGACAGGGACAAGCTCTGCCCTCCCTGCAGGCACAAGCCTGGGCTGTGATGCTGTGGCCAGCCCTGGGGACCATGGAGAGAGGGAAGAAGGCTCCAGTCCATGGTCCTCTCCCAGCCCAGCAGGGTGGCAGGTGGCAGAGGTTGTCCTGCCCCACAGCACTGCAGGGACACCCCAGAGCTCCACCTGAGGGCCACAGCAGGGCCTCATGTTCAGAATTCCTCTTCTTGGTCTGTAACAGCCCTGTGTTGTCAACCCTCGGGACATGCTGCAATGCACATTTGTTTTCCCAAACTGAGAAAAACTGGGAGAACTCTGGCAGGAGATCACAAAGGCTGGAAATTTCTTTTCATCTGCTAGGTTATGATTTATGTTAATGATTGGGCAGAGGAAGGAGGGGGACTCGAGAGCAGGCTGTCTGTATGGCAAGGAAATCTCTCCAGACAGTGGGAAGGAGCACTCAGCACCAGGCACAGGCACCACTGCCTGCCTTGAAAATAAATAAGCCTCCAGAAAAGGCAGGTGGGTGCATGGCAGATCCATTGGACAAAATCCTCTCTCTGTGGAGAGTGCAGGAGAAGCAATTGTTGCTTTAACTCCTTTAAAATTGTAGCCGGAGCCCTGCCAGAGTCTGCAGAGATCCCCTGTGCAAAATGTGTTTCCTCCAGTTTTCCCAGGAGGCTGGAGTTTGGCTGCACAGCACAGCAGAAGTAAAAGTTCAAATGCAGTGGCAGTTCCACATGCTAGGAAAGCTCTGCTCAGGATGAATTTCCTCCTGAAAATGCTGCTTATTTCATCCTACACCAAGCTCAAATCCATGCAAGTTCAGCTGCAGTTTCTTTCCTAACTTATGGACACCTAGAAAGTGGTGAAGGGAGAGGAGAGGAGAAGGAGAAGGGAAAGAAATAACCACAAACAGGGAAACACTTAAGCTTGGATCTTCCATGGAGCAACAGCATCATTCCCAGAGGAGCAGCCAGTGATTAGTATTTCAATTTCTACATGGCTGTGCCCACTGTGTGCCTGACAGCCCCTTTTCAGGAGCTCTGTGTCACAGTGAGATGTCACTGAGGGGTGCCTGTGACACACAGCTGATGAAAATCATGTTGGGACTCTGTAGAGACTGAATGGTGGCTCAAAATCAACCTATTAATCCTGCTACACACCACCTCAGCAAAAGATATTGCAAGAGGGGTGACCTTACACTTAGAAAACCCTACGGCTTTACTTTGGTGTGAAGGTCCCCTCCTAAAGCTACTCTGAGAAAAGCTACAAGAAACAAAAGTTACATCCAAGAATCTTGAGGACTTTCTGCACATTAATTACCCTGCAGCACCCGGAGTGGGGCAGGGAAGTGCAGTTAAACCAATTAAGCTGCAGATGAAGGGGAGGAACTGGGGGTTAAGTGCCTTGCAGATGGAGGGATGGGAACCCAGCCTTCCCAGCTTGGAGTCTGAATTTGACTTCCCAGGAGTACTGGAAGGGAAACTTTCCCTGTAGAACTGCCACTCTATGAAATCAGCTTGGCAGTGTGTGACAGACATAATCCTTTTCCCATATGTTTTATTTTCTATAAATAGAAACACGGCTCATTAGCATTCTGTAACTTCAGGAGATAAGGAGAATGCACAAACAGACAAACAAATATCTGAACTATTTCCAGAGAATTGCCTGAAATTCCAGGCAGCCCAGGAGGACAGCTCTGGATCCAGCCTTCTACTTCCCAATTTGACATCACCTGCAGTGCCAGTGATGGGGAAAATATTTCTCCCAATGGCAATGAGTGGCTGAGCCTCTCAAAACACACAGATCCACTGAGGGTGAAGTGGGCCAGGTACCACAAAGCAGAATATTGCTTGGTGGTATCACAGGAACAGAATTCCAATCCTGACCTTTGACAAACCATAGCCACAAGACAGGCAGGCAAAATATTTCCCATATTTGGGTTGTTCATGCCCCACATAATAAAATGTGTAACCTTCCCTGTACACCAGTGAAACCATAATGTTTTTTTTACTATAATTTTTATGGCTGATGTGTCTGAAAATACATTGCTGTTGGGGCTGTTCTGGATGTTTATCATGGCATAGCCTTGCAAAATAGAAAAGGATCTGATCTGTCCTTGACATTAACATGTGGTATAAAAACTCTCAATTATTTTATTCCCATTTAAAATAATCTTCCATGTTATTAGACTAAGAAAAAACCCACCCTATGTTGTATTTAATAATTGGTTGAAGATTTCTTAAACAGAATAAGAGATGCAGGAACTGTCACACTGAATTAGATGTGGAATTATATTCTCTAGCAATTTGCTCAACAGTGGCTAGTAACAAACACCATAAAGGAGCAGGAGCAGAAACCTGATAGGAAAGACAAGAAAGCAGCAGTTGATTTTCAGCAGAAATTTGAATTTTCAGAAATAGATTTTTTTTTTCTTTCAGTTCAGAATGAAAATAAATCTTATGAAAAAATTAAAGGATAAACAAAAAGTAGAAAAAAAATTCCTCATGATTTTTTTTTTCAGAGGCAGCATAGATGGGAGACACAACCTGGGGTAGCCCTTCAACCAGCAAGGACCACGTGTTTGAGAGACATTTCAGGTCACACATGTGCAATGACACAGTTCCTTCCCATGGGAAGTGGGAAAAAAATTAGAGGAAAATGTCCCTGCCCATGGCAAGAAGATTGGAACTGGATGATCTTTAAAGTCCCTTCCAACCCAAACCCGTCTAAGATTTTGTGAATTTCTAGACATTTAAAGGATTCTCAAGAGCACAGGGTCCCACAAAAGGGACTTATTTCCATTCTAATGCATCAATGACTCATTTTATCAGTGATTAAAAAAAACAGGCTGGGGACAGGGGATAAATATATGTTGTTTTTTTAAAAAATAAGAACCCTATGAAAATCACATGGAAAGAAAAAAAATCTAGCACACTGTCATCCCAAAATTATATGAATTTCCAACTCCAGAAGGATAATTACAGTATAACACAACCTGAAACGTTTTTCATGTGTCTGTCAGGATCTTTTTCCCATAGCAATTTTTCTTTTGCCACAGGCCAACAACTGGCTTTAAAAAACAAGCACTTTTTCCTCAAAGAGGATATCCATGATTACTGTACGAGCTCAGGAACAACTGCAGAAGCTCTGGATAAGATTTAGCTTTGTCCCTTGCCATGAGCACACAGGGTTGGATTTTGAAGCCACCCCAGGCCTTGCCTGGATCCCCAGCACTCCCTGCCTGTGCCAAACTCAGCTCTTTGGGTGCAGATTTTCAGGTGGGAGCTGATTCCAAGGGGGCCTTTGGGGCTGCAGCACCCCCACTCCAGTCCCTGGGTTCCCTCCAGGGGCTCAGACCCTGCTGGGATGTCAGGTCCCAGCTGCTCATGTTTTAGAGCTCTATTTTATACCAAAAATGTAGCACCTATATCTATAAAATTTTTACTTTCCTCTGTCTAAAGCTTTGGTTAATTTGAACAGTGAATGGCACCTTAGAAGATAAAAACCAATAGCAAAGCACATAGGAGGATAGGAAGGTAGGAACTGAAGTGCACACAAACATCTTAAAATATCACAATGTTCTCTCTAGGAGCTAACTCACAAGCTGGGTTTAGACCACCAGCAGAGTATCTTCCAGAAATTGCAAGATAATTAAGTATAAAGAGCATCTCTTGGAAACAGCTAAGTCTTGGAATTAAGTCATTGAATATCTCAATCAAGATGCACAGTTATGATTTTTATGAATTGTTTCCACAATGGAAGATTACACAATCAAGAAAGCTACTAAATAATTTGTCTGTTGCACAGAAACTTTCCATACTTAAAATGAGTTTTCTGAAAGACAATCTTTAGTTTCGCTGGTAAATAAAGGATAATAATTCTTTTTAATTATTAAAACAATTAAAAACCCCCAAAAACTTTCACTGTTTATTCTTAACCACCTGTGCAGCTGGTGAAACACCCTTCATCATATTTCAGGGGGTTTTGCTATATTTTTGGAGAAATTTCCCCCCTTCATTTAATGTTCTCCTTCCCTCTGTCTTTTGTTTTATGGAGCTCAGTCTGTGATCAGCCTTTGAGAGTGGATCATAACAGAGACAGGGTTGTTTGTATGAAATTATGAACTCCATATTATATGTGGGACTCATGTCCCAGCTTGCCCAAGAAAAGCCTATTAAACAGCATTCCAGACAGCAGCTCTGCCCAAGGGAGACTTTTGTCACTTCCCTGAAGGACTGCCCCTGGGACACCATCAGTTCTGTAACCCAGGGCCACCCTGAGCTGCCAGTGAAGGAAAATAGAGCCCAGGTACGAGATACCCAAAACGCTGAGCGGGTGAAGGAGATTACAGGTTGGCTTGAAGCGTGTGACAGGAAAGGATGAAAGGATTTATATGCCCATCCAGGAGTGTGAATGGGGTGTATTCAGACTAATTTTGGACACTCAGATTAGCACAGGCTGTCAATGCCCAGTTCTGTTCTCCAATTCAATCAACACCGCGCTGAACAACTTCAAGGAATCTCATGGCTAAGAATCATGTGCTAAGCTCATTGTTTAAAAAAAAAAAAAAATTAAAAAAAATCACATGCTAAATTCATTGTTTTGCTGTAACATCATCCCAGAATAAAGCAGAAGCCCAGATGATGCACAGCCTTGGGAAAGCACATGTAAATGACCGGTGGGAGCTGGGGAGATCCCAGAGGTCACAGCTCGGGAGGACCCGAGCGCGCCTCAGACCTGAAGCTCGAATTGGCAACTAAATTGTAGCCAGACCCGCAGGGGTCAGCAGGACCAGCTGTTGGCTCAGACGGTGATGAAACGCTCTGGGGACAGCAGCAGGCCAGGGGCGAGTGGCCGGCGTGGCGAGCAGAGCCGGGGCAGCGCAGGCGGGGCAGGAGGAGGCTGCGCTGCGCTGCACGCAGGGCTCAGCACAAGGCAGCACTTCAAAGGCAGCTCTGACTTTGATAGAGAGTGAGCAGGGACCTGTGCTACAGAACAGCCCGGCATGTGCTTCACATTTCAGAAATTGTATGCAGAAAAAGGCCTCGCAGATGAAAAAAAAAAAAAAAAAAAAAAAAAAAAAAAAAAAAAAAAAAAAAAAAAAAGAAAGAAGGGGGAGAAAGGCAGCATTAAAAAGTCCTTGGGCATCGAGACTCTTCTTAAGGTGCTGTTCCTGAGCCCCACACGTGCTATGGCATTGCCGTCTGAAAACTGCAATGATTGCACTTAAATAGAATTTTTCTTTTTTGCTTTTTTCCCCCATTTGGAGTTATTTAGCAACACCTCTCCTGAGATGTGAAAGAATGCAAATAAAACATCCGATCTGATCCTTACCAAGTACAAATTACATTAATTTGTCCTTTGGAGAATAACCTTTGGCCATCACAAAATACACTCTACTGGCTTTCTTGCTTTCCCCCCCTCCTCCTCTTTCACTCTTTTCTTGGACTTTTGAAGCAGATTTTTGTTGAATAGATCATACAGGATTATACAGTTATAGCTTGCTTTCATATATTTCAAAAAGAAAATCATAAATATGACCTCATATGTTAATAAATCAATTATGGAATGCTGTTTTACACATATGCTCAAAACATGACCTCTTCCAAGTTCTCTTAGAGCAGAAAGTTGGAGTTTAGATTTAAGGCACTTTAGCTTTAAAGATATTTGGAATAACGATATCTGGTAAATATTAAATAAAGCAGATTTTCTGTTAAGGTTTATCTTTCCTTCAGTGGTTTATTAAAGCTTGCTCAACAACACAGTTTTAGTTACACATTAATAAGCCTTAACCTTACTTTTCTTCAATAACGAAGTTGGTGTTCAGCAGCTATAATTTACTTAATCACTTTTGCGTTATGAAGGGGTGAAGCAGACTGAGTTTTATATATGCTCTTTTGCACTCTCAGAGGCAATTCATTGGTAGAGCATTTTCATTTTATAAAACAAAACAATGCTGGTGACTCATGAGGACTTACATAATTGCTTTTTTGGGAATTTGACAAGAAAGAAAGTGTGCAGCAGCCAATCCACATAACTTTTAAATCTGTGGAACAAAAGATGCACAGAACACTTCTCATTCTATTTTAGGTTTATTTCTCTGCTAAATTTCATCCTGGGCTCAATGTAAAAAACCTCTAGTTTTATTTTTGCCTGAAGGAGATGAAGTAACATGAGAAAATAAAATCTCCAACAAAATATCTCTCATTGCTTTCTGTAGCTCCTTTATGGCTTCCATTGCCATGATATGGAGAAAACCAGAATTTTTCCATAGTGGTTCCTCCTCTGAAGCTGTGTTCCTCTCCCATTTTGGAAAGTGATGCACAGAGACTGAAAGCCAGATGCAGGAAGGGGACACAGACTGCTGCAGGCTCGGACAGAGCAGAGGCTCTGCAGTCCAGTTTTTTGAAAATGAACTCAATTGAGATCAAAGGAATTCACAAATGAAGTTGCTCTTCCAACATCCACGGATATTTTCCTGTTCAGCCCCTAAGTTCCCAGGTGCCTACAGCTGGGTGCACACAGGCTGGGACCTGCAGCAGTTATACAACCCAGGGGATCTCAGGTGGCACCTTTTCCACCCAGGGCTTGTCCTCACCAAGATGAAGTTGGAATCTGCTGGGGAGAAATGTGATGGAAGCATTTCCCCATAACCTCTACCACACATAATGCTGTGGAAAACAGGCACCCAAAACTGCAGAAGAGCATGGAGATGAGCAGAGCCTGGCTTAGCAGGCAGGATATCTCTTGCCTCCTCACCCATGTGATGTAAACTGATCAAACTTGTGATAGGGCACAAGTTTAACAAAACAACTGATCAAACTCAAACCCCTGGTTTTATCTATCTCTCTTGCTTTAAAAGCACCCTCTAAGCAATCAACACAACTGTACTACATTGTTTATATTCAGCAGAAAAGAATTATTCCTTTTGATAGGAACTGGACTGGTTTACATCAGCCGAAAGTCCTGCTTCTCTATCTCATCACACCTAATATCAACACACACCACCCAGCTGTATGTAGTGTCAAAACACCTTCTTTGAGGTGAATTTCCTCAGTACCTGGCAGGATATATGTCTAGGCACTTAAACATCCTCCTGCCACCACAGCTAGATGCTGAGGAAATTAAAATGAGCACGCTGGTATTGCTATCAGGACACTCATGAGAAGTGGAGAGCCTGTTACTGTGTATTTCAGAGAAAACAGCACCATTAAAGGACACAAATGTGATACTTGATTTGGATGTTTTCCCATGCAGATGAAAGGAGTCACTCCTCATGCAATTCTGAAAGAAACTGATTAGATTTATGTAGGCAAGTATCGGCTTGTGATTAGCATTTAGGTGAGGATGCAGTTATGTGCTACAGGAAATACTGCTGTGTGCATTTTCTGTTTACTTTCATTATCTAATGTGTTCTGTATTAGGCTAGGAAAGCCAGAAGTGGTTATTTCAGAGGATTTGAGTACTTGTAAATTTATTGCTCTTTCCTGAGACAGGAATTGAGCACATTATTTCTTTATAAACACAGTCTTTTTGGATGGACTGGTATAAAATGCCTTCCAAGCAGTTTCAAGCCAGGCTGTTGTTCTGCTTGGAACAGGTACAAAAAGGTTTGAAAAATCAGTTTTCCCAAAGAAAACTGCATGTCACAAAAAATACTTGTTTTAAGAAGTCACTTTGTCTTTGCTGAAAAGTTCAATCACAGAAGTGGGTGTGGGGCTGTATATATACATATAGATACACGTATGTATGGGCACACACATGTATATATTGTGTTTCAGTTGAATTGGGATAAAAGAAATCAGAGATTTTACATTTTTCATTTGTAAAAAAAAAAAAAAATCTGTAACCAAAATGCTTTATTTCTGGCAACATTTGTGTTGAATCCCACAGGGACATTTACCTTCAGGTAACCCCTGTGTAATTCATGTCTTCACTACATCTAAGGGGAGATAGACCAGTTATTCACTGCCTAAAAAATCTAAAAAAAAAAAAGGGGGGGAAAAAAGCAGCCAAGACTGTTGTATAAAAGCTCAGAAATCCTTTCATGCACTGTCTAGGCTTGGAATATGGGAGGAAATCTCTGCCAAGAAGCAAAGGATGTTGAAACAGAATCATGCAATGTGTTAATGCCGCAGGGCATTGGAAGTGAGATGCCAGGGACTTCAATCAGGAATTGAATGATCTTTGTGATAGAGCAAAGAGGATGGAATAACATCAGAGAACTGTGCACACAATGGAAAGAAACAGCATAATCATTTGTCATCACTCCAAGAGGACGAGTGCCGGCAGTGACGTTTCCCGAACCAACCTATTCGTGTCATAGTTTGAGGTTCAAATACCTTCCAGGAGCAGATACCACCAGCAACATCCTCTGATGGCATGGAAATTTCAGCAATATCCACCTCATCTGACACTTCAAAGGCCTTGTGCTCTGGTCCTCAGACAGTTAAGTGTGGATACGCTAAGGTGGCTATGAAATCAGATTAACTTAAAGAGCTTGTATAATTCACAGCCTATTAAGTTAACCCAATTTCAAAACTGGTTCCACTTTGCATGAGAATGGACATCTGTGGCCTTCAAAATCCTCTACCATTTTTCATTCTTTATGAGGTATTCTTCTTTCCTTTATACTGCTGCTGATCTCTAGCTGTGTCTTATAAAAAAACTCAGTTGAAAGTGGTCAGATACCTAAAATGGTCGTGGCCTGTTATATGCAAAATATATAATTATAGTGAAATGTTATAGAAAAAAAAAGTGTCAAAATGCCTGCACATGGACAGAACTTGAACCAGAAACTCTCACTTTGATTCAGATAAGCCATTTGGTCACCAGTACTGGTCAACTTGTTATATATTTTGGCAATAAAGTCACCTGGTTTCCAGTGCTGATAGGTCAATAGCTCTCAATAGGATCTAAATGCATCATCATATGGTGTCCAGCTCTTCTGTAGAGGGGCCCTACACAGATATTTGAAAAAAAAACCTAATTTTAGGCTTCTGCTTCTGAAAGCCTTACATTTATTTTAACATTCAGCCTTTGTTTGCTGAAAAAATGTAATACTACCTCAAGTAATACATACTAGAAATCATCCCTGCAAATATGTGGAGTTTTAAGATACAGGGATACACATTAAGCAGAGAGCAGTACTTTCAGACTGAGGAGCAGCCAACACTCACACTTAGATGGTGAAACCAAACTACAATTATAAGATATCGTCTCACCAATATATCTTCATATTTCAACATCCAGTAGAACATAATACAGTCTAATTTATAAGGTGCCTTATCATGCAAACTTCCATAGGCACAGTAATTTAAAAGGGATTATATATAAGCCCCTCTAAAAGAAAATATCAAAAAGAAAAGATTCTTGGTCTTGTTATATTTTAAAAACTTTTATTGAAGGAGTTTCTCTGCTCTTGGGGTGGTGTGGAAGTCCAGAAAGAAGAAGGCACATGCCAAAATCATTAAAATTGGATGTTTCATTCTGGTACTTAAATCTATGTCTGGCAATCAAGGAAAGGTCACAAATTCACCTTTTCAAAGGGCTGTGCCTTAGATCTGTGTAAATTAGTGTCATTTCATCAACTTACAGCAGCTGAGGATAAACCCATTGCTTTTAGGAATGTTGTGGGAACACGGATTGATTCTTCACATTCACACGTATTCTTAAAATAAAGAGGATTCTTCCCCCCGGATTTTTGTGATCTAAGTTTCCAAATGTCAGGATCTTGTAATTACTTTCTCATGGACTTTCAGAGTACAAAGTGCTCCTGATTTCCATTGCTACCAGGCATGTGCTGCAGGATGTGAAGGGAAGCAGAATTTACCTGTCCAAAGTCAGGACAGCAAAAGCTCCTCAGGCAGTTTTGAAAAGCGTGAATGGCTTGAAGATTTTTCATGCAAAATACATGGAAGAATAAAGCACTTCAGTGCCCTGCTATCTAACTCTGCCACATAGACATCTTTTTCCCATTCTCCTAATAAACAGGGTTCATGGATAAATTCCAGCTGATTGCTACGCTCTGAACAAAGCAAGAGCTATGGAAATGCTGGCAAGCACATTCTCACCAAGATTTGCATAAGTTTTCATTCAGGATTACAGGCTTTGTCCTACCCAGATGAAGACATTTAACATTTTCTTTGACTTTATCAGCAATTGGAGCATCAGTAAAATGGTTAATAGGCTGCCTCAGGAAGCCAAGGCTCCACTTCTTTTTTCAATTTCTGTTTTAAGGGGAGTTAGACATTTTGTAAAGATGTTAACTTATGAGCATTGCCTGCTGCTCATACGAGTGGAGATATCTTTGGTCAAACTGAGATTCCTGGGTGCCTTAGATTTTGTTCTCAGGTACCAAGGAGATGCTTTTACCAAAGATTTGTTACTTGAGATACTGCAAGTACAGGCAACCCACAGAAACTCCAGCTTCTAAACAAGATGGAAAGGTGGTTTTCATGTAGAGTTGTGCACACATGCTATGATTAGACAGTTTGAACACTTGGGCAGTAGCAGAAAATGGTGTAAATAAAGATCATTCCATCACTGTGTGGTTGTCTGCCTATTCCCCTTGGAGAAGGGAGGTGAACAGCTACCATGAGAATGAAAAAGCACACCCAGTGTTTCCTCCAGGACATTCATCACTGAAAATGCACCCTGGGATCAGCTTCTGCACACCAAAATTCTATTCTTGGAAAGGCATAAAAAGAAATCTTCGTGTAATACCCCAGGTTAAAAAGGCAGACACATCTGAACAAACCCAACTACCAGATGCTACCTTTGGACAGGATTCAATCTTTAACTATAGTTTTTAAAAGGCTTTCTCCAGGAAATTAATATAACCCATCTCAAGCCTACCACAACGTGCTTGATGTTCTTCACCCAGGAACAATCAAATAATTTATATAAAGCAATTGAAATGTCCTTTTTTGTGCACTGGGCCATTGTAAGTGATAGTATAGAAATGTACCAACATGTCACGACATCAACTGCATTGAGCTCAAGGAACCCATCCATTATTCTGAATAGATGCCTGGTAAAATGAATGGAATGTTTGTCATTACCAGAAAATAAGTCAGAAGCACTCAATAGCATTAATCAAATAAAAATAATGTAGAAATTTAAACTTTCAAGAAAGAAAACAGTGAATCATCTGTGAACTTGGCACTGTATCAAGCATACACCATTCATCTTCACTCGAAAGGCCCTTCATGACCTATCCACACTCCACCTTATCATTTTTTCTGTGTTATCATCATGTCAGCTCTCTCCTTGGATCAGCCAGTGGTGCCTGCCATCATCCTCTCTCTTGCACTTCTGCCCTTTCTCCCATGCCAGCCTTCATGCATGGAAGAATCTCTCACAGATATCATCAAACCTCATTGTACTCTCTCAAATGCTGCTAGAAATGTTTCCTTTCCTCAGATAGCCATAGGAAAACACTTGGTGCTGAATATAATGACTTTTTAAAACTCTTCCTATTCTTTCCAAATTATTTCCTTGTGCTTCACTGTCTGTCTGGTACAACTTCACTATTTTGGTTCTACATTACAGGACATTTGGTCCTGCTTCTATTTCTTGTCTTAGACTAGAACTGACTAAGGGCAGGAATTTAGTCCTTGGTTTATATTTACAGAGTATTCAGTATGAGAGGTTTCTGTCTATAAGTGGGAATTCTTAACCATTGCTGCTTTATTAATGATAACTTCTCAGCAGAGCTGTACACTTTTATTTGGGTTATATAAAACCCAGTGGCAACATGCAACCATATGGACTCAGCCCTCTCACTACTGAAAAATGAACCACCCAAAAGATTTTATTTTTTCCCTATAAATAGGACATTTACTAGAGAATACTCTGCCCATCAGTGTAAAATTAATCACAATCACTTCAAGTTGTTTTTAGAGGAAAAAAATTAACATGAACAGAAGATCATAAAGACCTCCAGCCACCTACTGTCCATATAAGTTAATTTTCACTGTGACCTGAAGATGCAGGTTGAAATCACCCATGTCTGGTTGTGTTTTTGGTGAGCTGGACAGCTTCAATGAAGAGAGACATTATTGCCACATCACTTTGGGAAAGGCCCTGAAGTCTGGCCCTTCTGTTTGCAGTGCTTTACTTTCATTGCATCTGCCCATCATGGGAGAAAACCAATTTCTTACTAGCTTAAAAAAAAAGTTTTCTTTGACCAGCCTTGGTAATACTTGGTTTTCATTTAAATGCTTTTGGTTCTATCTAAACCATATTTTCAGACATTTTTCTCCTCTCACAACCCTAATCTCAAGTAATAACTTAAGAAAAGCAGCAGAATTTAATATAAACCTTTACTGGTAAGACAGGTAATAATAATAACAGTAAAAAGTGATTTCCCCCCCACCACCAAAGTTATTCGTCATTCTCCAGTGCCTGAGGGAGAAAAGGTGAACTTTCTACATGTCTGAATGTCATGAAATTCAGGCAGTTTCAGTGCAAGAAAGAATGAATTCCAAAGCTGTGAATCTGTTCTTTCCATTATGGTTCCAAAAGAAATACAAGACCTTCCACAACGTGTAGGGAAATAAAAATGTCTCATGGCTGTAGAGTTTGCTAAACCCCAGACACTTGGTGTTTGTACTGAACAGGTTATTGTGAAGTGTGTGGCAGTGGTGTCAGGTAAATATTTCTTGTTGGGCAAAGTAAGAGAGACTCTAGAAATAATCTGTAGCAACTAATAGAAAATTAAAGAAAATCAAATGTATTTTCTTTAGTTGCATTTGTTTCTTTGTTTTTAAATCATGCTTCAATAAATTTTGTCACTACTCTCATGAGCTTGTAGCTTGTGTGATGCGACGTGTGCACGTACGTGATGGAAAAGAATGAATTGCCTCTCTTACCAAAATCAATGGCAAACACCCACTGACTAAACAGGCATGAAAAAAGAACTCCAGAATAAGTGGAACAGCACCCACATTTTTTCAGTGAAGGACACCCGGAGCTTGACTGTGAGCTGATGTTTCATAAGACCTTGGAGTGGCTCAGGCACCCAGCTACCCCACAAAATCAGTTTCTGTGAAAAAACAACTAACAAAATAAATACCAAGCCTCTTAAACAAGGAGGAATGAGAGTCTCAGAGGTAATTTCTGTGTTTCTTATCACTGGTGGGAAGAAGCACAGGTTTGCTTTGTGGGGCACACAGTCCTCCCAGTTGGAAATATAAGTGGGGTTGAACGTCAACCAGTCCGAGCTCACAGCTGTTCCTGCTACATCAGCAGACAAATCCAGATGTGCAGGGAACAAAATAATTTGCCTTCACTAGCTGGAGATAAGAGACACTCGTGGAGCAGCCACCCAGACTAAGAAATGAAGCAGAAGGTTTTCAGTACTTTGAGCAATTTTAACACATTTTGTGGCAGTTTTAAGAGTTTTCAGGTGAGGACTAGGCCTTCATCCTCCCATTGCACAGACTGATGTATTTAAACAGGGATGAACAATTATGTTTTTTTGCCAAGGCTCAGGATACCACATCAAACCTGGACCCCACTGTTTCACACAGCACTCATTGTTCACACCACTTAAAAGCCTTCTGTTTGTGGCGTGCCAAGGAACAGATGCAAATAGAGGTCAAGATACTACACTAGACTCCTCTTTCTAAACAAGCTTCTGGTCTCCTAATGAGTGATTTTTTAATTAAAAGTGAGGTGGCATGTGCAGGTTGTCATCTCATCAGTGGAAGTTAGAGACGCTGAGCTTGGGGTAATGGTTCATTGTGTAACATTTCAAAGACTTTTTCTTTCTTATAAAAGCCCAAGCAAACACAGACATTTTATCAGCATCACATTTGAGTGTAGAGCATACTAAATATCTTATATACCACCGTAAAATGTAACAGCCTCATGTTAAGTGTCCCACTGCAGACTCAGCCAATTCTTCCCACAGCCACAGGCTCCTTTTCCCCTGGCCTGTGGATCCCTGGGAGCCCCCTTCCAGCAGGTGCAGCCCTGCAGACAGAGCAGGCACACACTCAGCAGCATGCTCCAGCTTTCTTCAGCTCCTTTCTCTTCAGGGCTCCCACCTTTATTTCCTCCTAGAACAAAATACATAAAACAAATTCACCTCATCAGCCACACTGCCTTTCTTCCGTCTGCCAGGGCCTTTGCAGTCCCTCCAGTGTAACACCTGACAAACTGCATTCCCTCCCACTCAGGCTTTCCTTACTGCTCTCCCTGTAATTGTATCCACCACTAGGGTACTTTTTAATAGCCACCTGCTATTTTTTAAAGACCTGACAACCAGGTGAAGGGCTTTGGAGGCCAGATGAACCATCTAGCTCCAGCTAGATGTTTCAGCTGATGGCATTTCAGAGCGTGGTCTCATGCCTTGGTGAATGCCAGCCTTTGTCTGATGAGGTATCTACAAAAATCTTCCTTTGCTGTGGTTGCACATCACATTTTTACAGAAGGTGGGCTTGGTCTAGAGGAAGGAAGCAGAGAAAAGAAGCAGAGGCAGAGCCAGCAGACTCTGAATTGCCAAAGAGCTCAAGGGCTGCAGATCCTGATTCTGCCACTGCAGAAGGATAAATTTCACCTCCCAGCAGAATGGCACCTGCCAGAGAAGAACAGGTGAGAGGGCAGGAACATCTGGATTTGCTTCTTTCCTCTGCCCAGATTTCAGTATATTACTCAATCTCTCAATACCTTTCCTTCTCGTCTGTAAATTCACCATTTGAGAACCTTTTCCTCCAACCTCATCTGGAGAAATCAGCTCTTTCCCACTTCATTGAAACACTAAATATATATTAAGTAATGAGGTTCTCAGATGATGCTTGAGTACAGTGATACAGGAAACCCTTAAAACAGGCTGGTTCTATGTCTATTACAAATTTTATTTTTCACATAATCAGGCAAGGAAAGATTTGAAGTCTTAGCAAGCCTTTCCGTCCGAACACAGCCCAAAGTCATGGCACTAGATGATGCTTCATTCCCTCTCCTAAGTAACCCCTGAACTTTTCAGCCATGTTCTAAATCCATTGTGTCTGGTTTCAATAAGATTAGATGCACTTTTAGATGGCCCACTATGAAATTTTGATGGGTTACATTATCAATCAAACTTTAGGGATGTTGAATCAATGGCGGCACGTATTAAATCAGCTGGGGGATTATTTTTTCTGGTTTTGCCAATTTTATAAGCAACACCACCTTTTTATTACTCTTACTCTCACTGAACACAGAAATCAGTGGAAATCTTATCATTCTTTCAAGTTTTGCCAATAATTTATTAAGAATATTTTGTAACAAGCATTCGTGAATTTTCTCATAAGAAATTAAGTAAAGAAATTGAGTAAAGATCAAGAGAAAACTGTAGGGTTTGGGGAGCAGTATAACAGCCACAGCTATTTAGTTACCTGCAAGAAATCTTACTGAAGCTCAGGGGACTGCTTTTATCTGCAAACACGAGCCATGATTCCCTGGCAGAACCCACAGTTATTTCCAAAGAAAAGCCACGTCTTACAAACAGGGATCTCCTTAACCAAAGAATGGATGAAAGAAAGACTTCCAAGGTGCACCAATCCCACACTGAGCTTTTGCTGAAGGTGTCCATTCCTTGCAACACTGGGTCTAATCCTGCTCCACTAAAATTAATGGAAGAAATTTCCTGTCAACCCCTTCCTAAGAGGAGTGCAGTTGTCATCATGGTGTTGAAATGATATTGCAAAATACTCACTTGTGTTTCAAAAAGATTTCCTTTTTTTTTTTTTTTTTTTGTAATTGCCAGCAATTAAACATGTTTATCAGATTTTAGCCTCTCTCCATCATTCAGAGAGGTAATTAAAGGTTTAGTCATTGCATACTGGGCTGTTTTTCTGTTTCATTAACTTCAGTGAGTCTCTGAGAATGGGGCTGATGCTGCTCTTAGAGTGTTGCAATTCCAGAGTGGGCAGGCAGGACACTGCTCAGTGCACCTTCCTTCTCTTTTAAATCCCACCTCCTGCAAAACCCATTTCACCCTGGGACCTGGGCTGGAGTTACTGGTGAAAAAATTAACGTGTTCCAACCTCTCTGAAAATTAAGTCATTTATCCAAGTGCCAAAGCTGGATTTGTGACTAATACCACAATATTCTGCATAAGAGCTGGGCACTTAAACACCTTATTTAAGGTTTTATTCCTTCAGATGCCAAAAGGAAGAAACTGTTGTTGTTTCAAGATAAACCCAGGTTCACTTTTTGTCCTGGGTTTAATGAGAAAGTCTTTCAGCCCAGATGGCTGCTGGTTGAATCTCCATCCTGCTCCTCCAGACACAAAATCTTGCTATTTCTGGGAAAAAAAATGATACTACCACTTACAAGGCTTAGCATCTCTGTTAAGGCTATAGTACATCAGCTTTATGCCTCTTGGAACCTCTAGTTTCTGCTTACCCAGAGCTGTCAAACCAAAATTACAGCAGAGTAGAAATCCAAAGCACTTTAGGATTCACTATTTACTTTCGATTCTGCACTGCAGAGTCTGACTCCAATACATTCGGGTATCACAATTGCAATTTCTGAAGCTATTTACCTTGAAAAGTTTGTATTACAGTGCTAGTGGTGATATATGAAAATAAAATATTTACTCAGTTGTGGGATTCACTCCTCAGCTGCAGCCAGAGGTTTGCCTCAAAAGAGACGGGGGGCTTTTTACTGACCTAGAGCAGTGCCATTATACTTGGAAAAATAAACATGAATCTGTTGCCTATGTGAAATTATTCTACACTGCATAAAAGATTTTTTTCAACCCATCGAGTCCACGCAAAGGCAATTTTGTCATGTTGTAAGTGAACAGAAAAATAATTAAATAATTAAATAATATTGTTGGGAGTCATTATAAAAAAATTATTTTGCCATTGTTTGAAATGCCTGTATTAAACTGACAGCTGAGGAATCTGGATAGAGGTAAAGAAATCTGAATTTCAGTGATATGTATGATGCAAAAATCAGTGCTATAATAAACAATTATTTTAATTGTTTAATGCACTCACAGCCTCACACCTGCCCTGTTGTTCTGTCCAGATTCTGTTTAAATCATCCCTATCACACTGTTATAAAGAGTCCATTTCTCAGGACACATAAAAGAAAATAATTTCTACCCAAAAATTTGTGAGCATGTTAAAAAAAAAGTTATTTTGTGCATGTTATACTTTCCAATTCTTTTATAAAATATATTTTAAAATCAGTAAGCTTGCAAATAATAAATTAGTAATACCTGTAACCCTTACTTAGTGGAAAAGTAATGATTTTGTTGATAATACATGTAAACATGAATTTAATGGGATAGTAGTCTTGTTCAGATTAATTATTTTCTTCATTGCTTAGGAAGTTTCACCTTCATTCTAATATGAATTTTTTCAGCATCATCTTCTAAGCATTAGATGTCACTGTACCTTTTTTGCTAAAATACTGGATTTCAAGAGCAGTTGTTTCCCCCTGTGCAGACATTTCACAAATCACCTTTTAATTCTCCATTGGATAAATAAAGCATATTTTTAAATAGGCTAAATAAAGTCTATTTTTAAATTGGTTGGTATAAATAATATTTTCCAAACTACGCATCACCCAGCCAAGTAAATCCAGAATACCTCCCTGTGACATTTTCCCCCTTGACTTAAAAATGCACATTCCAGCCACTTGTTAATTTTCACTTACACAAAACCAAGATTTCACTGGATTCAAGTCATCCCTGCTCAAGTAAAAGATGAGATTTAGAGCCAGCCTCCAGCATGTGGACAAAAATCTTCTCTGCTGTTGATCAGGAAAGTGATTTGAACCCAATCCAGTTCTACCCACAATATTTCTTCTGTTTTCCACCCCCTTTCCCACATCATTAATGTACATCACAGCTCAAGCATCTTCTTCTTTGGTGTTCTCTTCATAACCTCCCTACCCCTCCAGCTCCTGTGTTCATGATTTCTGCTTCATTATTGTTTTACCATCCTGTGTTTTATTTGCTTCTACAAACTGCTCCAGCTTCTCAAGCTCATCCATTTTGTCCATTCCTGATACTGCTAGGCCAATATTAAAGTTATTTCTCACTGTCCAAACCAGTTCTTCAGCTGTGTGTGCTGGACATCCACACGTGACTGCCCAAAACAAGCTGTACATCCTTATGCAGATTAGTTGTCCAAGTTTCTTTTCCTTAGCTTTCAATTCAATTTAATTCCTCATCATTTAGGACAGCTCTTGTCCTTGAAGAAATTTAGGAACATTAGAAAATAATGCTTTGCATGACTTGGATGGATCTTTAACAACTTCTGAAAAATATGTCTGAAGGAATTATAATATTATTGCTAAATTAATTTTAGTGAAATGCTTCTAGAGAGCATGCTTCAGGAATTTCTATAAGTTATATTTATCCCACCAGTGAGGATTATCTGACTTTTTATAAGCTAATCCTCTTGAGTGCTACATTTCAATCCTATGAGAAAGCATGTAATATTTTACATTACAAGTGTTTTAATTTTATCTTCATTAATTTCCACTTTAAACACATATAAGTGTTCCCAAAGAAGGACAGACAGCAATCCAGATGCAAAATTCATAGGTTTTGGTATTTTCCATTATCATGCAATAGCATCTAATATTTTTGAACAATTCCTTTGTTTTCACTCTTATTCCCATTGCCTCTTATTTCACAGGCCATCCCCCTATTTTCATGTCTTGGCAAGTATCAGCTGCAAGACTGATTCACCTTCTGATGATTTTTTTGGTCTCACTAGAACAATCAAGGGAAGGAAAAGCAGTTCTTTAGTATTTATATTGAATTGTGTTTATATGGGCGGCCAAATTCTGCCTTTAATATGGGTGTACAGCTCTTCCTGTGAATTATGCCCTTTAATGCAGTGATCCTTTATGTCTTGCACAAGAAAATGAATATTTTTATGCCTAAAAAATGAAGTAGGAGATAATTCTTCCTTCATTTCAGTCATACAGCAGCTATGGATCTGCTCTAAATGTAGAGATGATACTCACTCAAAAGCCATGACTGGGCCTTGATAGGTGATTCTGAATAATCATGGTGCCTTTGTTGGGATGTCCAGGATTATCTTCCTGGATAATTTTTATAACACATATGTTTAAAAACTGGAAACATGACAACTTTTAAACTACTCACTACTGTACAATGTATAGCACAAATTTTCCTTGGGTAGGCTGAAAATACCAGAAAAGAGATCAGAAATATGAGTGAGCAGTAAGGCAGCCCATGAGAAAGTCACCAGATTTCAGAAAGGAATTTTTACACATTATTACACACCGGGTGTTTGAACAAACAGAAAGTCACAGTCACAAACTGGAATCCTGCTGAAGTTGTTGGTAGTGAGTCAACAGAAAGTCTGACAAACCTGGATCTCACAGGTGAGGTAGGAATGACACTTCAATGTCTCATGGTGTTTTCTGGGTCGAGCAGAGTCACAGCTTTGCAATTGATGAGCATCCACCACTCCTGCTGTGATTCTCCACCCATTTCTGTCTCTCAAACTCTGTTGTGACTCCTGAGACAAAGAGGCACTTTGTGCAGACAGGTGTGTGTGATTTCTGTGCTCTTCTTGAGTCTCACTGACACTATTGCAGGGCTTAAGGGACACTTTAATCACACCTTGACTTCTGTCACCTTTCCAGAGACGGGTGAGTTTCAAGAGAGAAAACAACACTTTGAAAAAGCATGCAGCCCATTGCACATCACTTCTATAGATTACAGAATGTTCTGGAATGTTTCAGTGGCTCCTTTGCATCCAGGTGCCAAGCTCAGCAATGAACACCAGTGGCTGCTGTGTCAAAACCCAGTTTGGGCTGCAGCACTGACAGAAGAGGACACTGAAAGTCACAGAGGAGACAAACACCACCATTGGATATGGCTCAGACTGTAGAAACACTCCTGAATTTTATAGACAGGTGTTTCTGTTCATTTACAATGCTGTAAAAGCTGTTTTAGCTACCTAATAAAGGTTTACAAGGCAATACCATTATCTATTTCTATAATACAATAACATCATTGGTTTCTGCAGAATTCATTAGTCTTGGGTGAAAACTCAAGTATTTCCTATAGAAGCTTCTTAGCACATTTCCCTTCAGAGACTTTCCTCCTTGTGAAATTGCAGCTGCAGGTCTGAGAGAAACAGAGCAATTTTCTCTCCCCTAACTTGAGCAGCATTGCAAACAGCCTGTCCTCATCAGAATATGAAAATATTCCAGTTACATCTGTGACTCTCACTGCTCTCTACATCACTGCTTTTCAGAGGCAGAGACAAATCCTCCCAGTGTTCCTGAGCAATACATTTTGCATTTGGAGTTCTGACTTGGCTGACACTTTTTAAAATATACATATATATTCAGAGTCAGACAGCTCCCTGGTGACTATTACACAGCTGCAGATGCTGAAGGGCACAAATTATTCCTGCAAAGGTCAACATTACCTTACACTAAAAAATTGTCTTCCTGACCATTCATTCTTTCTTGACTTCCACACTGCGAGCAAGTGATGAATTTTTATGATTTCACCACCAGCCATTGGTCATATTATGTACCTCTTGGGGAGAAGAAGTGAGGAGGTGGAAAGAGACCCCAAACCACATGTAGACACCTAAAGATGTGTCCTTTTTGTTTCACAGGATGACATTAAACCAGAAGAGCCAAAGTTTCACTCGTAAGCTGTTGTGGGACTTAATAACAGTCAGTGCAAGTGAGCCACAGAATGAATCTTGTAAAAGGGATGCAAGGATGGGTCCAGACAGCCCAAATTTAAACTCATATTCAAAGTCTACTGTTTCCTACTGGCTGGCCAGTTCAGAAGGCAAGGAGCCAAGCAGCAGAACTGAGACCTTTGTGGAAGTTAGTTAGGCAATTTTAATATCGCCCAGAGCTGCTTAGCAGTAAGTGAAATTCCCCAGGCAGAACCTGTGTGGAGGATATACATTCTGCTTCATGGAGGAATATGCTACTTTAAAATATGATTAAATTCAGATGTGGGATGAAAGACAGAAAAATTAGAAGTTCCTCATAACTTTCCTTTAACTAACTGAAATATTATATTCACCTACATTGAAAAATTTTAGTTTGGTTATTGCAATACTGAAAGCAGCATAAATTTAAAAGATCTCCACTTCAAAAATGAAAGCTTATGCATTGCAAGCTTTGTAAGAATTCCTTCATACTTTTCCTTCTGCTCCATATGCTCCTTTAAATTGATATTCTTGCATCAAATGTTTTTATTTCAACCAAAATTGAAAAAAAGAGGTTCCCTCAAAGAGCTTCCTATTAGCTTTTCCCACTTACTACTGCACACACTACTTTCTCCAACAGCAAAAGGGTGAAGAAAGAATTGGCTGTTGTTTAATACTTTATTAAAAATGCTCAGCTCCTCTAATACCACAGGAGACGTAGAATGGAGTAGAATTCACAGGCTGCAGGCAAGAACTTTCTCCTCTTTTGTCAGAGCAGGCAGCATGTAGAGTCTGGCCCTAATCAGATTAGGTTGTGCATATTTATAAACATCTGAAGGCCATAAAGAAAGACTCCCAATTAAAAGATACTCTGGATTTGCTTCTGCAAGAGTTGCAGAACAACATGGCCATTAACATTTCCATTAGAGACTGGGTTTGGCACAAACCACACTTGTTGAACTGGGTCCTCTGGAAATCTCTTTCCTACCAGAACGTATCCCTGGGTTCTTTTCAGATACATTGAAAAAACATGTCCCATTTGATCTGGGTGTATGAAATTACACAATGCCATGTCACTGCACGGGATGCAACCCCACGTAATGTAATGCACATTCAAGCAAAACTCTCTTTTCCATTATGGGCAGGAGTAAATTACAGATAGGAGTTTACCATAATTAACCACAAACTGGCAGTAAGGCCTATTTTCTGTCTTTGTAGATTACTATCGAGTTACCTAAGCCCTTCTCGAGCTTACTTTTAAAAGTAGTTAAGAATATAAAAGATATTTAAGATGAACCCCTTCTCTGGATAAACATGTTGTGTGAACCATCCAAGCCATTTGGAATGGAGAATGAATCCAAGATGCTGGTTAGGTGTGGTCTGTTTGGTCAACAGCCCAACCCTGCCCACAGTTTTTCACAAAAATATTTAACTTATCTTTTTCCCAGTTATTCCTCAATTAAGATCTGTGCTGTTGTTACCTCTTAACAATAACACAAGGCTGAACTCATGTCCAGCAGCTGCCCACAATGTGTCTCCTACAGCTGAAATCACTTCATCATTTATTATTCCAAAACACTAAATAAGGGCAGACATTTTCCTAAAGAATTGATTTTTAAGGGCTCAGTATCAATCAGTTCTTTTTGCCTTTGATCCTCAGTAATCAGGGAGCCAAACATTTAGAGAATTCAATATGTAGCCCATTTAAAGATATTTTAGACTTTCTGATGCTCCCATGAACCACCTATTTGCTTTAGACAATCAGCAAACTTTTTATTAACGGGATGCTTTATCAGCACGCAAGGCAAACTCACAGCAGTGTTTCTCTGAGACAGATCTAGAAAAATAAGCACCCTAATTGGACCATTTGCATTGTAATTTTCCTTCAGCAGCTCTGATTAGCAATGCTCTGTCAAAGCACAGGTGCTGAGCCTTCCTAGTGCAGTCTCCACAGTTCCATCTGCAGACCACATCCATCCATCCCTGGCTTCAAGCACTGGAGGAGTTCCAGTTAATTTTTCTGTAGGATTTTTTGTGGGTCAGTTTAGCAATGAATCCCATCTTTTAAAGCAGTGTCTTTCCAAATCCATTTCTTATAAAATTGACCTTTCCAACACCTCAGGATTTTTTTATTTTTAGTGTCTTAGTTTCAATTGCCTCTTATTTTTATTAAATGAAGTAATCTCCACCCACTACAAAACATTGGCGTAATTTATTCAAATGTAACCTACCCTATGAGCAAGAACTAGAATCTCACAAAAGCAGCTGCATCTGTATCAACATTTCACTTTGGAAGATGCATTTTCACTGTCCTGGGATGTGTTCAGCTGGGGAGAGGAGGAAAAGGGTTGTATTCATCATCAAAATACAGGGAAAATGCTTCAGATAAAAATTCCTGCAGAAAAATTTTTAAAAATCTTTCTTGAAAAAAAAAAACAAACAACCTTAAAGTGTGGACTTCCACACTATTATTATTATTATTATTATTATTATTACTACTGGAATTACAGTTCTGGACATGCCTGAGGAAGGAAGCACATATGATCACACAACACCTGCAGACTACTGTGTCAAACAGGATGGGAAAATCACCTGCTCACAGCACAAAAAGACTTTTCTATCACATATTGTAAAACAAGATGCTGTAAGTGCCCTGGAGGAGCTGCCTTTTCATTGCTGAGCCCTGTTATAACACTGTTCCTCATGTAATTCTCACTCAGGCTAATAACATATGATTTCAAGTCATATCCAGGCTATAATGAAAGTGGAAAAAAACTTGAAGTGGTGCCAAACAGACCCAGTGATTTTGTGGGCCTTGGGAACGCAACCCAGTGTACAATGAGTGAATTAAAAAGGCAGTTCTTCAGGTCAGTTTTGATACAAGAATTGAGCACAGTCAAGGGCAATTAAACTATTTAAATTTTAGTACTGACTTGAAATAAAATATGTGAAATTTATCTATCTTCTTCTATTCCTCCAAACATTAAAAACACCCCTGCTGCTTTTGAAACCAGCAATCACTTTCTAAGAGGTGAACAGAAAATCAGCAGAAAGTTGATTGGTTTCTGCCCCAAACCTGTTATCAGCAGAATATCAAGAACATAAAGCAATGTCCATAAATCTGCCCCGTTGCCTGAGCTGAACTTCATCAACAACAAAAATAAAGCTTCAACCTCAGTTTCAGCTCCATGGGCATCTCTAGTCCCTCTCCCCATAACCTGTGGATTCATATTAACACCCGTTTCTTTTACATTCAATGGAATAAATAGGCCAAAACAAGCCTGGAAATTTTGTGCAGGATTCTTGAGGCTGTGATGGGATGAGTTTGCCATTCAGTTGCTTTTTGCATTAGGTTTATTTATGTGCTGGGTCTTTTTCAGAGATATCCAACTACCTCAGAGTGAGGACACATCCTTCTTTCTGATGATGAATCTTCCCAGAGGAGGCCTGTTTGGAGATTTAGAAGCAAATTCTTGTGACTGAATCATCATCGTTCAATTGTTCTCCATTAAAAATAATTTTATTATGTAAACAATTAAGTTCAATTATATGGATTTAGAAAGCTTTTAGTCCAACTTGCTCTTGCAGTGACACGTTATAAATAAGCCTTAACACCACTTCTGAGAAGGCTGTACCCAAAAAAACACTTTTCTTAGGTTACCATAATCCTTTGGGTCCATACCTGAACTGCCACGAAATCTGGTGGGACACGTGCAGAGAGCAGGGATGTGTCAGAAACTTCACCTCTTCCCTGGATTTCCAGCCCTTCTTCTGAAGGAACAACAGCAAACAAAGACAGAGCCCTCTGGAAGGCACGAGGGAGCCTGACATGGGACAGAGTTCTTCCCCCCAGGCTGGTCTTGCCACCACATCCCACCCAGAGGGACAGCTCTTCATTCAAAGAGCTGAGCTCTGCTCAATTTTGCTTCACAAATCACAAACAAAACACATCAGTGAGACATTCCCCATTTTAGATGCCTGGTGTCAGCCACACAGGAAGATGAATTAACCTGGACTTGCTTGGGCACTCACACTAATCACATTTTCTGGGCTCTAGGAACTGCTCTCTCTTGCCAGTTTGACCACTCTGTGTTCTCCTCTCACAGCCTGAAGGACTTGCTAGAAGTTAATTCAAATTGTTCTATGCTTGCACAAATATTTAATTGACAAAAATAAAGTATTTTCATAAATACTTCCAGATTGAAGGCTTGTTCTCTCTGACTTCAACTTAAAGTTCTTTTCCTAGAAAAGGACTTCACCTCAACCTAAATTAAATTCAGCAGCTTCCTTCTGGAGGAAGGGAAAAAAAATAATGTCACATCTGTGTAAGTTACTAAATTAACTTGGAGATAAGTCCTCCAGTGGACAACAGCTGCTTTCTCTCCTCTCTCTTTACATTTTATATCATTGTATGTCATCTTAACAGCTGTATTTACTACAAATTCCCTGTGAAGCTTTTGGGTCATTCACTTTCCAAAAGCATAACCCAGAAATGCACACTCAGGGCGTTAATGCTCACCCTGGCTTGACTCACACTCATAATGGCTCCTTGGGTGATTAGCAGTTTTCATCATCAGGTCCAACATGATTAAAAAAAAAAAAAAACCTTAATGGCAATAAAAATATTAGGAGTCAGCTATTTCATTCTAATGACTTGTTAATGTAACATTATTGCTGGTGCTTTAAGCACTGTTGTCCTTAGATGCTGCACTGCATTCATGAAGGACTTTAGGAAAAAAGAGAGTATGGTGCTGAGACTTATTGCATTAAGAGATCGGTTTAACAGATTGTTTAGTTTTGGTAATATAATTTGACATCTAAACATAAGCTGAGAGGGATCTCCCACAAAACCTTTGATAATATGATTCATTGTCAAATGTTTGTTTTGCCTATCTGGTACTCATTAATTAATTCTTTTTAATATATCTTGGATTTACTGATTTGGAAAAAGAGAATTATTCTTATTGATGTTGCTAAAATATCCAGGTGGCTTGAATTTCACCAACTAGATGGTATAATCTAGCACATTTGTGTAGACCTAATCAAATCTCTACTAACAGATGTGAAGAGCCCAGCATGGGAGCAAATGTTTGTGTCTATATGATAATTAAATTACCTCAATAAAGAGAATAAATGAACAATGATGACTATAGTTTTTTTAAACCTAGGTTATCTTCCTTGTGCACAGCCTCTATTAACCCCTTTAGCAATTGGTAAAAAGTTGAAGTTTTTGTGAATGAGCCATGTTTTTCAGGTAGTGCCTGTAATTAAATCTATTTAATTGACCAGGCAATGTGATTAAGTATTCCTATGAATCATTATTAATGAAAAAATCAAATAAACAATAAGTTCTGCACTAAAGATATGCTATGTACAGTGTATTTCATTTCATAATACTGTTGTGACACCATCAGTCTGTGTTTTAATTCATCTTTTAGTTCTCTCATTCTTGGGGAATCGCTTTGATGATTATCACAGCATTCTTAAACATCTTTGTCCAAATTTTAAATGTGCTCAAATCTTTAGCAGGCCTGTGTCCTTCATTTAAGCTGGATGTGGCTGGATGGGCATTTCTGAGAGCCCCAGCAGGCACTTGAGTGACCCAAGTGCTGCCAAGGATTTTCAAAACCTGGCCCTCCAAATCCAGTTCACGATACAACCAGACAGAAAACGTCATTCCAATGCCTACAAAGTGCAACAAAAACCCCTATTGTAATACATCCCTGAATACTCATTTCCCTAGAACTCACTTTAGGGAGGCGTATGAAAACAAGTTTCACGAGGTAAAAAGATATTTTACACCCATCTTTGTTTTGAAGGTGGCCTTGTGGCAATGAGATGCTTCCACAAGCAAGGGGAGCCAGCCCTTGGTAGCAGCGTTGCTTTGCTATCACCAGGCAGGCCGAGCTGCAGCTGGAGTTCAAATCACTTCTGGCCATGTTTTTGCTACAAACAGGGGAACAGTTCTTTCTCTGTTCACTCCATGGCGTGCTCTGACCTTGCTGGAGGCTAAGTAATGTCACCAGCTGCATGTGTAACATGGTCACTGGTGATGAAAAGTGAACCAGCACAGCTCGCCTAGGGATGCAACCTCTTTTAACATATCTAACATTCCTGCAGGTGTGGTGGCTTTATTTGTGTGTTTTACTGTGTTTGTTTATTTGCCTGACTAACTAACTCATGTCATCCTGCCCAGTGCAGATAGAGCCTTCTTATTTAACATTCCTGAAACTTGGAGTGTTTAGGATATAGATTGTTTCCAGTCTCAGGATGTAAAGACACAGGATAGAAGCAAGAGAGATTAGGGCTCTTTTCCTCAAAGTTAAACAACTGGATTGGTTTTCAGGGAATGGGGCCCTGAAACAGCTAAATAAAAATAGTCCTGTACTTACAAGGAACTCACAGATTGTATTTCTAGATCTGACCGAGGGGCAGGTTTGACCAGGAGCACTTGGGAATAGCCCAAACACATAAAACAGTTATCTCCTGGTGTTATAAAGTGATCTTTAGTCAGCTGAAGTGAGGTAGCAGCAGGGCTGGACTAATTTGGGAGGCTAATTATATCCTCTTTGTACTTAAATGAATCTTTCTACCAAGCCTTCTGTGCTGTGGCAGAGAAACAAAGTCTGATCACTCCCAGCTCAGTACATCCCAAACTGCAGATTGTTCTGAGAGGTCCTGCAAAGAGAAGATAGCTTTTACTGGATTTCATTGCATGAACAGAGAAACAGTGCTGGAGCTTGGTAGAAAGAGGGCAAAAACCACTCAAAACCCCACAGAATTTGAAACAAACAAGTTCCCTTTCAGGAGTCCCAGACAAAAACATTTTCTGACTATTCACATTCACATAGAAGTCCATCTCTTCAGTGGAATGTACACATACAGACTCTATCAACCAAATTCTCTCTATTCACTCTGTGTAGCTCTAACAGAAATATATCAACAACTATTTCCTCCTTGTCTACCTATTCAAAACAGGGCCTGATATTAATAATGTTATTGTCTTTTGAAATATTCCCTTCAAGGAAGGATTCAGGGAAGTTTGTCCTGACTAGATTTGGATTCAAGCCCACAAAAAAAAGTAGAGAGAATGGTCTTTTGCTGCCCCATAAACTTCCCAGCTGGGCCAGAGGCACTGCCAATGACCTGTGAAAATTTATCATAAAATAAATAATCTTGTAACAGGGAAGAGGAAGGAGAGCTGCAAGTGTATTTGTGACACCAACACAACTACTAAAATTATTTATTCAGTTTGGAGGATGGGAGCAAAAGAGAGAAAGTGTTGGAGTGGATTGGTTTGGTTTGGTTTTGCTCCTGCTTGGTGGATATAGATGTTTTGGAGTGTTTGAATGCTGAGTGTTCCACACCAGTGCCAGAAATAGCATGAGCACTGGACCTTTCCCACTCAAATATCTCTTGCTCTGTAAGAGGTCACCAGCTCAGAACCTGTGGTAACGGGAGAAGGAAAGTAAAATTGGAATCCACCCATTTGTCATCCGAACATCACTTGGACTACCAGGTCAACCACACTTGTAGAGATCTGTTTTGGCATGGGAGTTTGCTGAGGCAGGGTCCCACACTTCCTTCACTTTTATTTCTGCCTCCTTATTTCACAGCCTTGGCACTGAGACCATCCCAGGCCCTTTCCTGAAGGACTAAGTCCTTTTGGGGTGCAATTGAGGAAGAGACATGGCCAGATACCTTCTGAGACACCAACCCCCCTTCTGTCCTTCTGCAGTCATTTCAGTGGCTTGCTTCAAATTTCTCAGACAGGTTTTTATCTTTTCACTTCTACCCTGTCTACTTTCACACAGCCTTGTGTTGTTGTGAAGACTCAGAATTGTTCTCAGAACAAGAAACAACTTCTGCTTTTCCCCTTTACTCTGCTAAGAGTTCCCCATGAATCACTCTGTGTTTTCCTTAACCCCCCTTCAAGGTTCCTCGTTGTGCAACCAGGTTTTAGTGCAGGTTTTCATAAACACATCTGAGTTACACAAGTGGGATTTTTTTTTAAGTGGAAACAGGCTCAGTAATTTGTAAATATGCTTTGGATGAAAAGGAGTTAAAAATACAGTCAAAGAGACTTTGCTTCCCTCCTTTCTCCCATGGTTCATGACCTTTGCTTTTTTCAACTTCCTCAATTTAGTTTCAGTAAATTGTCACAGAATGGCACAACACCTGCCTTGGGTACTTGAGAAATTGACTTTTCCTGCAAATTACCCTGATCAGTGACCTTGTCTGGCTACTAAAGGGGTTTGCAGAAGCAGCACAGCTTTATGTGTGGCCATCTTCCATCTTCTGATTGCTATTTAGTCCTTTGAAGTTCACTTATCTCCTTAATGTGCAGCTACCTTTTGGGGAAAAAAAAAAAAAAGAAAAAGGAAGAAAAAGGTTAAAAAAGGCCATGATACGCTTGTCATATCTGAAACCAAAATACTAACAGTAAGACAAAGTGTGCTCCATCCTGGAAGGTGCACACAGAAGTGTAAGCTGAAAGGCTCCACTGATCCTCCTTTCCAGAAGAATGTCTATAATTTCTTTTTCTCTTTAGATGTTAAATGTCTAGATACTGGTTGTCATTGTTGCAGTTGAGTTGTGTTTACTAGAAAGGATTTAACAAGGCTGACCTTTCCTTCCTATACTTTACTTTCTTTTTTTTTTTTTTTTTAATCTGTTGTAGAAGTCACTTCTCCAAGGAAAAAAGCAAATATCTGTTCCTCCCCATACTGCACAAATGTTGGGGCAGAGGTTACTTCTGGAAACCTAAAAGGTGAATTTCTTTTTTATGCTGAAGCTTTGATTTCACAGTGACATGTAAAGGGGTTATTTGTTTAATTAATTATTAATTGCTGTGGTGTCCAACAGGTGCCAGGTCTCAAGTGCAGTCCCTGGGGCAAGCAGCCTGATGGGAAGCGTGGTTCACAGCAACCTTGGGCAAATTGGCCCAGGAGAAAGTTCTGGAGCTACTTCCCATGTCCTTGTCAAATATCAAAGAAAAACAGTTAAAATGTAAACTTATATTAAGCATTGTACTTAATTCTGACAAGCTTTTAGGATCGAATTGCAGACTTTGGTCAACAAAGGGGAATTAGGCCGGGCTCTTCAATAGAAGGGAAGGTGGGACAGCTGTTTGAGAGCTCCATGCATAGCTCTCATCTTATTTTTCACATCTGTTCTGTTTAATTTAGCTAAGCACTTTGAGTCACAACTTGCGGCTGAAAATTTGAATCCTATTTTACCTGGGACTCGGACTGATATTCTAGATCTTAGAAGGAAATTAAAAAATGCCTGAAAGATTACATTATCTAATAAATTTCCCCCACCCCACTCTCTTTATTTTTGCAACTGGTGAAGATTTATTGCTTAATTGCAATTTAAGAAAAATTTTAATGCAGTTAAATGCAAATTCTGTTTGCGTATGTGAGATATTTCTTCCTCTCCTTCTTTTCCCCTTATCTTAAAATAAAGAAATTAACTGAAAAAAAAGTCCCCCAAATAAGTTTTGAGTAAGGAAAAAATAGCAGAGAAGTTTTCTTTATTTGTATTGCTGTCCTCATCCTGTCTTGCCTGATCCCCTCTCAAGATTTGTGATTTTAACCTCCTAACATCATCCTGAACTGCAGAAATATTGCCCTTGCTTTAGAGAGAGGGAAATTAAGACAGAGAGCTCATAACCCAAGAGGTCCTTGGCCATGGACACACTTTGTGCTTGGATGAGGAACGATCTCCAGCCTGCTGAGCCCAAGAGGAGAAGGGTCAGAGCAGCAGCAGGAGCAAACAGGACCCAGCACTGCTCACACAAGGGTTCACGTGTGTCACCACACGGGTATCGGGGACAGACTAAGGTGACACAGAGACTCCATCATCAGAAGGCATGAAAAGCCCTTTATTATTAGAAATCCACAGTTCTTATAGAAACAATGGTGGACTTAAACCTGATTGGCCTTTAGGAATCTTCTCTCACCTATTGGTCAAGAAGGGACAACTCCTTCTTGTAAACCATCTTTGATAAGCAGAGATTGCCTGCCAGGTGCAGAGATTGAGATAATAATTGTTTTAATTCTTTCTCTGAGCTTTCTCACAGCTTCCCAGGAAATCCTGAGACAGCTGTGTCTCTCTCTGTTCAGAGGATATGTGGTTACCACACCCGTGGGCTCAGTGGCAGCACAGAGAGAGCACCTCAAGAGCATCACGACACCAGCACGTGCTCCTCCATCAGATCCCTCCTCTCCATCCCCTCTGCCCAGTGCTCCCCAGCCACCCAGGGAGCTGCTGGGATGCTGCAGGCTCTGCTGCTGGCAGGTTCTGCCCCTGGTGCCTCCCTTCTCTCTGGAGGTTGTGGGTTTGTGCTCCCTTCCCCTCCCACAGCCTCAGGATGTACCTGAGGATCTTCCTTAGGGCTGGACACAGCCCCTGCCTGAACCCAGCACAGCCAGCAGTGTTCCACTAATGGGAGCTAATGAGAATAACAAACCACAGTGACACGGGGCTCCTCTGCTGTTAGAGAGGGCAGGACATGAAAGGCTGTAAGGTAGGAGAGCCCAAAGCCTGATACATTTAGACCACGGGGATTTAGCTGTGATCCCCCCTGCCCCAGGGTCAGGCATGGCACGTGAGCTGTCCCTGCTCTGTGTCCCTGCAGAGGGGTCTGAGCTGCACTGGGAGCTGTGTCCAGCACTGCCTCTGCACCCCCAGCACCCAGCACAGGGGGGAGGCCAGGACTGGGATGCTGTTCCCCAGCAAGCACCACAGCCAGGCCCTTCAAGCTGTTTTTTAAAACTGTCTTGAGTAGCTCTGGTCAGTGGGTGGCTGGTTTGACCAGATGAAAAGCCAACAAACCTCAGTACAAACACAGGCTTGGACAGAACTCTGTTTAACAAGTACCACAAGGTTTGAGAGACAATTGTTTGTAGTTCCTCACTGTCTCACATCAGAGATCAGCTGTACAGAAAATCAGTATCCAACACCATGTTTTACCATAATTTAAAACAATTAAAACACTAATCACATCTTGAATCTGTTAACTTTCAGATAAGTATAATTAGACCCCAAAATGCTTTAAGTAGTGTTTACACATTTATTTACCAAAAGACAATTATTAAAACAAAGAAACATTCCCAGTTAATTGATGGAAAGATAGGAGAAAATGTAATTAATCATCATTAGAATATGCAGCCCTTTATTGTTCAATGGCCTGTCGCTGTGGGAGCTGCTGGCTGTGACACCACTCCTGTCTCTGGGACTTGCTCTGGGAGGAAAAGGGAGGTGGTGGCTGGGAATGGGCTGGAATTACCTCGGGGGTGCTGCTCCTTTCAAACCCAGCACGTCCTGGGAGATCAGGGCCACGTGCTGGGAGAGGGGCACCAGTGGGGACCACAGCAGGGCAAGACCAAATGGACTGAGTGCAAACAAATCTGGTGGAAAGCAGAAGAAATTACACATGTCAGTAGAATTACAGCAGCGAGGGAAGAAGAAAGAAGCCCCATGTCCTTAAGCTATTTGACTCTCCAAAGCACAATACAACAACATTAACTGTTGTGGGATAAGAGAGCTTTTTGTATTCCAATATTATGTGAAGTAGCTTTGCTTGAAAGATTTCTTCTGTGTTTTCAAAAATCCTTCTGGTTTCCCAGAGGGAAAATGGGGATTACACCAGTAAACCCTGAGCAAGCATGCCCATTGCAGGAGCATTTCTTTAGTGCAGAAAAAACATTGTTTTTTACTTTAATTGCAGCAACTTGGACAATTACTTTACTCACAAAGCCTTACTTTACTCACATGAGCTGCCTTCTGTAAGACAGTCACCTTTGTGAATTTGGAGTTTATCCTCCAAACTACTTGAGAAGGATGGCCACAACTTTCTCCACTGTTCAGAAACAGCTTGCAAGAAAACTCACGCTTTAAAGTCAGAACTATTAGCATTTTTCTGTCATAAAACTACTTTATTCTTAACTGAATGGGTTTCCAAAGGTAGAAAACATTTGTTTTTTAAATTTCATCTCTTTTATCATTATGGTTGAATTTCACCAGCAACAACATCAAAGCTTGAAATGTCTTGTTCTTTGTTCAGTTGTAGATGTGCAGACCTTACAAAATACTCTATTCAAAAAAGGCCATGAAATTGCAATAGAGATGGTAACCATATTTTTTTCCTAATCTCTATGAACTTCTATTGGCTAAGAACAGGATATATCCCCAAATCTATATCTGTCCTTTTGGAAATAATTTCCACTTTTTTTCTTCTTTTTCTTCCTTCATTGGTTCTCAAGATCTAGTCTTAGTCTTAAAATTCATGACACAGCATTTTGTATTTCACCTCCAGCAGAAGCCTCTTTGTGGTACAAATGATTTATAAATCACACCTGAGACTCAGCAGCACCCAAAACAACTGACACATTTCTATAGAAAACTTTTTTTCTTGAGGGAAAAGCCTTTAATTTGAGAGACAGGATGCATCTGGAAGTCCTTAATTGAAAAACAGGTACCTGGACTGTCAGTAAAAGGCTTCCTAATGCTCCAGAAGGAATAAAACTGATTTATATGGCTGATAAATTGATAAATTGATAAGAGAACCACCTGAGCAGCCAGAGTGGGGCAGCAGGCTCTGCACAGGATGGAGCTCTCACTGTGATCACTTCCACTTCATGGCAAAGTAATGAAAAAAGGAAACCATAGATAAAAGCTTTGGGCTGTTCTCCACTCCAGAGAGTGGTAACTGAGCTGGTCCTGGTTAGACAGAAAAGCAGGAGGAACTGAAATGCATTAGCAGTATTTGATGTGAAAAGTTTGATATAATAAAAAATTATGCTTTTTGTCATACAAATGCAGCTTTCCATAAACAGCCTCAAGAATAGGAAGCACATTGTTCAGATTTCCTGCTTTTCCTGGGTTTGGATGATTTGCCTGTGCTTTTCATTGAGCACAAATGATTATTCTTAGAAGTACAAGCTATTTTCACACATAAGTAATAAAGAAGAGGGCCCCCTTATAATCAGGGCCTGGAAGGAGATGCAGTAAAACATTAATTCTAAATATTGCTCTGAAATTATTGATGTTAAATTGCTGCAGAGTTCTGTGGAGTTACTTGAACATCTTAATCACTAAACTAATTGAGGACTTAAGTCCTTCCCATTTTGTTAGTTCTTTCATCCTCAAGAAGCACATTTCTGTAGCTGTGGATCACTCAGGCCTAAGCACTTTATTACATACATCACTTGTGGAGCCTACATTTCATTTACAGCTCCTTTTTCCTTTGTCTTTTAAAGTCAGGCTATCCTTACTCAGTTCTCTGTAACTATTTTTAATTTGCTTTTCCCAGCTTGGAACAAGGCATTAAGAAAGTAAAACCCCTAGACATTGCAGCAACATCATCACTGAGGGAAAAAAACCAACTTCATAAGAAATAAAAGCAAAACCTGACACAATTCAAAGAGCATTTAGAACCTGTAATAAGGAATATTTGCTAAGTGAGGAGAAAGATAAAGCAACACATGATTGAACAGGATTTGAATTTACAGTCCTATATATAGTCTTGTGCTGTGATGCAGACCATGCAGCCAATTTTACCTATTTTAAGCAAAACATGAATATTCTGTCTGTCTAGCTCCTGCTGACTTGGTCTTGATGGGACTACACTTTTCCCTCTTTATCACACCTGGCAACTATATATATATATATTTACATATATGCATATGAAGGGACTACTCAGTAAAATGGAAAGAAGCATTTGAATTATGCCATCCTTGAAAACTCCTATTGTGGGCCAATTTCTTCTCTTCTACCAAAGGGCTCAGATGATTTCAGGATTGCTCTGAATAGAAGCCAGCATCAGAAGCAGCTTCCACTGCATTTGCCCAGAAAACAAAAGTTCTTCTTAGAGAAAACTCAGGAAAACATTTCCTGCAAGATGTGTGGTGGGGGGCTATCAAAAGAGCAAATTGAACAATTTTAGCACCTCATCCCTCAAAATATTTTTAGTTAACAATGTGTTCACACACACACACACACATACACTCATTAATGTGTGTGTATATATGTGGAGAGAGGAGGGGGTGGGAAAGTCCATGTTTCAAATCTCTGAGCTAAAATCAGATTTTAAAAGGGGGAGGGGAATTAGGAAACTCCATTTTTTCATTAAAATATACATCATTATAGTCAAACAAAAATGAAGATTAATAAGCTATATTCTAGTTTAAAAGAATATAGGTCCACTGAAACCAGTGGACACATTTTTGTCAATTCTAGTCCCACCTGGCTTTCCAACCAGAGACAAAACCAGTATTTTTTCCTTCTCTCTGAAACAGCATGTAGATTTTTGTGTCTCACAATTGGGTCCAGAACAATTCCCTTCAAGGACTGCATAAATCAACAATCACCCTGAGAACCATAATTTATAGCTGCCACAACATTCATTTACAGAGCCAGCACCCAAAGAGCTACTCTCATCCTCACATATTTCTTCTAAAATAGAACTTTCATAGCCACTACAATGTGCTGGTGGAGGCAAGAAATTGTTTATTTGGTGGCAGGAGTCAGAGATGGATCTGGTCCTCCCAAAGGCACAGGTCAGCCTTTGGGATTGTCCAAGAAACCTCAAATGTGGCACTGCAAAGATAGCAGAGATTACAGAGTTAACACAGCAGTGGTGAGAGAGAGGTGCTTCAGAATCCATGCTCAGCCTTGCAAAAGCTTTCTGCTGAAAATTTTCTATTCATTTGTCCTGTAGCACAGAAATGCTCTTGGTATTCATGTTTGGGACTTGTATCCCTTTTCCCCAGCCTGGTGTATTGATCATAGCATGGTTCCTGGCACTCAGCTTGGATGTTTGGCACTGCATCTCAGCTGTGTGCCAGTGCACAGCACACAGACACCCCTGGAATTCCACTGCTGTCCATTCCCTCTGGTGGGGATGGGTACATAAACTGTTACATGTAATGAGCTGAGCTTGGACAGAAATGGGATGAGAAGGTAAATAAATCAAATCTAAACACAGAGCTAAATGGGGAGTGAGGCATTTCAGAAAAGTGGGTTGCAGTCCCTGCTGCAGGGAAGATCTAGCACTGGGTATTAGCCTTCAGTCTGAAGCAGTAAGCCCTGTTGATCTGCACTGGCTTTGAACTCAAGTACAATTACAACTGAAAAAGCACCTAAACAGCTGGACTGTCACACAGAGAGATTTGGAGAACACTCCAGAAAGTATCAGCTTTAGGATTTTACTGAGATCTCTGGGGCGAGCTGGAAAGAGAGGATTCTTTTTGTGGACAGAGAAAAGTACTATGCCTAAGTGCTGTTTTGGCAACCAGGCAATTATTACTTCTGTAAAGGATCCTCTCTTGCAAGGAACTACACCCCAGTAAGCAAAACCTGTTATGCAAAACCCCTTTCAAAGATACACAAGACAGAAAAAGTAAACTTTGCTATCATTTTATGTACAGGAAGTAGAAGCACATCTTCAGCAGTGGGAGAGCTGAATGTACCTATAAGCATATTTGCTATGGTTTTTTTTATGAAGAGAGGCCCCTTATAGCCTTCCAATCTCAGCCCCAAAACCAGAATATGATGAGCACAGAGTCAGCAGAAATACAGAAAGAAATACAGAAATACATGTTTCCATGTCAGGGAGACACCTGTGTGCAGTCCCAGCTCAGTCCCGAGTCACTGCTCATTAGATTGGTGGCAAAATCTTAAAGGGCTAAAAATACTTCACAAAATAAATTGCCAGATCCACACCTGCTACCCTGTGCAGAGGGCAGCCCCAAGCTGGTCACCCAAGAGGGTTATTTAGATGAAAGAATCCATCTATTTTTACTGGGTAAGAAAAGCAAGAGCCTTAACAACCTTTCTACAATAAGAATTTTTCCCACAAGCCAAATGTCAATCTAAATTATGTTGGAAAAGGGTGGCAGAATTTGGCCCAAGTCTGCCACAAAATAGCAAAAACAAAAATAGCAAAAGCAACCTGCAGGTGCCTACAAGATGAGCCAGGGAGCAGTCTATATTTTTATACAATGAACTTCATTCAAAATTCTGTTCCTTAGTTCCCAAGTGAGAAACAAAGTGCAACACACTTGCCCTCAGGGCAGGGTTTTTCTTTTTGCATTGTTTTTGCCACAGATCATTAAAAAAATAGCTCTTACCTGGCTATTTTCAAAACCACAACACATTCTTATGCGTCACAACACATCCCTACTCTTCCCTCCCTCCTGTGACAGGTATTTAATTGAGCTAAAACTTTGTTTCTACTAAGATGCAAATTTGGAAAAACAAGATCACGGCTGCCTGGGGCTTGGTTAGCTGAAGATAAAAAAGCAACACCTGTTTTAGGTATGGCTCTGTGGAAATGCAGGCACTCCTCAGGCAACATACCCATGGTAACCAACTGCAAAACTTGTCCTTCTCGTTTGCTTCCTGGAGACTACAGCACAGATATGGGTTGAGAAGTCTGTGTGTAACAAGGGTTTTGGTTTTTTTTTTAATAATATTGCCTTGTGAAATGTTGTTCATTATCATTTTTAATGTGACATAGAAGACAGCTTTCCATTTAAGTTGCCCGTTAGTCTGATTAATAACTTATTTTTATTTTACATTTTGTGTTTTATGCTGCCTGCGAGGCAAATATTATCAGTGTTTTCCTACAAGAAGTAAGACAATTCACAGAACACATTTCATGCCCTGAGATCAGAGAAATAAGTTTAGATTTATAATACCCAAGGACTGTGGCTTTTTATGAAGTGTATAAAGAGGGCATGTTTAATTATGTTTTGTTTATATCAGTGCTTTGTCTGCAAAAATAACATGAATTAGCATATTTTCCTATCATCGGCAGTTATTTCTAATGATTGATTAAATTTCTTAAGTGCAGAGTGGATTAAATCACAATTTCTTGCAAATAATTTGGGAAAGAAAAGATAGAACTAACTACCCAATTAAAGTGGGAGAGATCAGAGTCTGACCGCTCCAGGCAGAGTCCTGTCCATCTTCTACAGTGACAACAACAAAAAATTAAAAGCAAAATGCTTATTTGAAGCCAAAGCATTAAATATGGGGAGCTAGACCATAAAAGCTGTAATTTGCAGCCCTTGGATGTATTCCCAGGGGTGGCCTGGCTGGAATTGTTTGTCATTTTTCTGTCCCCTTTGGGTTCCTGACCTGCTCTGGCTCTGGCCGAGTGTGCTCCTGATGCTGCTCCTCAGCACCGAGCTGTGCAGCTTTTTAAAAAATCGAGGCATGGAGTGTTCCAAAGTGGCAGAAGCCTTGTGCCAGCAAAAAATGATGCGGCTGGGATCGCCATCCTCGCGAGGACACTCCGAAATTCTCTTGGTGTAAAAACCTGGCACGGCACCAGCGATGCTGAGGGGACCGCGAGGAGCGCAAGGTCAAGAACCGCAGCATCCAACCCTGCCAAATCCTTGCTTTGTCTCAATCGGTCAGTACAACAGCATTTCCGCTCACCTGCGCTCCATCCCCGTAAAAAATATAATTTAAAAAAACGTATATTGAAAGACTTTTATTGGAAGCGGGGAGCGACCGTCGGGCTCGTTTTGAGGCAGGAAAGGCCTTTGAGGGGCGGCGAGCAGACGTGGTGGAGAAACGCCATCTAGTGGCGGCAGCGGGCAGTGCAGGCGCTCCGGGACCTTCCTCTCTCCTTCTCTTCTCCTTCTCTTTCCCCTCTCCTTTCCCTTTCCCTTCTCTTTCCCCTCTCCTTCCCCTTTCCCTTCTCTTTCTCCTTCCCGTCTCCTTCCCCTTTCCCTTCTCCTTCTCTTTCCTCTCTCCTTCCCCTTTCCCTTCTCCTTCTCTTTCCCCTTTCCTTTCCCTTCTCTTTCCCTTTCCCCTTCTCCTTCCCCTTCTCCTTCTCTTTCTCCTTCTCCTTCTCTTTCTCTTTCCCCTCTCCTTTCCCTTTCCCTTCTCTTTCCCCTCTCCTTCCCCTTTCCCTTCTCCTTCTCTTTTCTCTCTCCTTTCCCTTTCCCTTCTCCTTCTCTTTCCCCTCTCCTTTCCCTTTCCCTTCTCTTTCTCCTCTCCTTCCCCTTTCACTTCTCCTTCTCTTTCCTCTCTCCTTNTCCTTTCCCTTCTCTTTCCTCTCTCCTTCCCCTTTCCCTTCTCCTTCTCTTTCCCCTCTCCTTTCCCTTCTCCTTCTCCTTCTCCCACCCAGCACCAAGGCTGGGCTGTCCCCACATCCCAGGACACCCTCACACCTCCCGAGCCCCCATCACAAACACCCGGACAAGCAACCCGAGCTGAAGGCACAGAGCGCGTGTCCTGCCACAGCCAGGAAATCACTGGGATTTGCACTGAAATCACAGAATATTCCGAGCTGGAAGGGACCCAGAGCAATCATCGAGTCCAGCTCTTCAGTGGATGGCCCACACGGGGGTTGAAGCCCCGACCTTGGCGTTATCAGCACCGTGCTCTGACCAGCAGAGCAGGGCTCTCCCTCCCCAGGGTGCCTTTAGGATGCTCAGTGTCTCAGTGCTGACCTTTAATTCAGAAACACTGAAAAATTATCAGACTGACACTCTTTTTTTTATTTTTTTCCCTGTGATTCTTTTAATATTGGGAAAGGAAGAACAATGTGAGCTTCACATGCTGAGGTTTCAAGGTTCTGAGCTACCTACAAATCCCAGGTAGTGACTGTGGGGCTCCAGAGTTAATGTTGGCACTTCACATTCAGCATTCAACCCACCTTTCACCCCCAGGGCAGTGGTTTTATGTGTTTGGGACACATTTCCCCATTTTAGTTTTTATGTTATTTATACTATGACAATTTTAGCCTAAGAAATATTTTCTATTCAACATTAATTAGATAAAACCACTCAGGAAAGAGTTTCCTTGCTCTTTAGCTGCTCTTGGCTTGGCTTTGTTTTAAACATTCCCCCTGGATATTGATATTCTCATGCATTTCCAAAGTACAAAAGGAATGCAGGAGACAGTCTGTGTTTATGTGTGCTTGGAACACTTGAAACTCCTGTGCAGGAGCAGGATGCCACAATGACAGGTGCAATATAAGAACCACCTGTGTAGATTACTTCAGACTTATTCACTGCAAACGCTGAATTCCTCGTGTTCTGCATTCAGAAGAAACTCTTGGGCTGTGATCCAGTATTCAGTTGCAAAGTTGGTAATTATGGCATGGTTAGGGAGAGGAATTAATCAACACAAGCACAAGGTCACCACTGCAGATCTGTTTATCTTCAATGCCAACAGGGCAAGTTAAGTGGCCTTAGCAATAAGACCAAACAATGCACCTGCAGAAGACAGGGCTGGTGTGTGAGAGCAGACACAGAACCAGGGATTTTGTGCAGTATTTTGCACTGAATATTTCTTCCACAAAAAAAAAATCTGAGATCTCTATTTTAGGATCACTTTTCTATAAAATAAAACTGGTGGGAAAATTGTCCACAAACAAAAATGGATTTGAAAAAAAACTTAATTTGCTCATTTGTTCAATTCTTGCAGTACTTTGGTTTGGAATCTCTAAAAGGCACATTAAACCATACCTCATAGCCTGCAAATCAAATGCTAATTAAAACTGCATTAACCCTAATTGATTGGAAAGAAGAAATCTAATTGCAAAAACTTCTGTTTACCTAAGACACGCTGGAAAAACAAATCATTCCATATTTCTCTTCAGTCTCATTTTTTTCTTTCTCTCAGCATGCACACAGAGAGCTGCTTCCTCTTGCTCTGTAATTTACTAAATCAACCTTTTGGGGGAGGTTTCCAGCGTGTAAAGCCTCTCTCATAGTGCTTTATAACCAACCTTGTACTACCACAACTTCAAAATCTATCCAACAACTCTTAAAATCCTGCCTGGAAGGAGCCTGTGCTAATGAGTGACAGGTGCTGACCACCAGCTGCCCAATTCCTTTATTATCTTCCTCCACTCTGAGCACCAGGATGTGGCTCCTGTACTGGGTGTAGCTGCTGCTCTCACTTACTGGTACCAGGTCTGCAATTCCATAAATTCCCTCTAGTTTAGGACTAGCCTTGTCTTGTCTTCCTTGATTTCCCACATGCATGGGGCAGAAGCATCACTGTGGAATCCACTTAATGATGAGAGCCCTAGGAGCATTGGTGATAAATGACCTGTTGTTTAGGAACCAACCACTTTTTTTTTTGGTGCTCTGATTTGTTTGTTTTCCTTTTAGGTCCTCACCTCCCATTTGATGGGAACATATCTAAAACTGAATTTCCAGCAGAATGTGGGCTTGAAAAGTGACGGGAAGTGGGGAGCTAAGCTGTAAGTAGCCCCCCGAGGCTTGTTGTCCTAATGAATACCAGGCCACAAATTAATGAAGTAGGTTTTAGGAAAACACTGTGATTTTCTTAGCCTTTCAAGCATCAGCAAATCTTCCAGAAGTCCAGACAGCTGTTTACAGCTTGCTAAGATGTTGATTGTTTACAAATTAGGTTGTCTTTGAAAACCCTGCACCTATCAGCCTGCTAATGTCGCTCATCCTTGAAGTGAGGTTCCTTCGAAGAAAGGCAAACTTTGGTGGTCTGGTCTGTAGGGAGCCTCCTTGGTTTTACCTCAGGAGTATCCAGCATTTTTCTAACCTCCCCATTTCAGATGGTTTTGCCCTGGACTTGCTTCAGCATTCACAAATTCATTTGTTTGCAATTGTTCCTAACTGAAACAGTTTCAAGCACAAGCACCGCCTTTGCTTTTTTGCATATGCAAAATAGTTTTTGGCTTTTCTCTAGACACAAAGGCTGAAGTCTGGGGCAAAAAAAAAAAGGAATATGATATAGAAGAGAAGCTTCTGTATGAGAATATTTGTTTTGTCCCTGACAGCTGTACAGCCCCACAGGCAGCACAAATTGGGCAGGTTGTGAAGTCAAGGCCAGTGCTTTCAGCATTCAGCAGCTTCCTGTGTCTTGATGTTTCAGTTTGGGGAGTGAACTGCAATTTGTTTTCATTGACCCATAGCTTCAGTTGCAGAGTGTAGGATTACCTTAATGGACCCAAACTTGAGGCACATCAGCTCTATTTTTAGTCCTTTCTTGTGCCGTTCATTCCTGGGGCGTCTGCAGAGCCCCCTGTGCTCACTCAGGATCTGGAGGAGAGGGGGAATGCTCTGGGATTGTCTGCCCAGCCAAGGGCAGGGTGGGCCAGGGGAATGCTCTGGGATTGTCTGTCCAGCCAAGGGCAGGGTGGGCCAGGGGAATGCTCTGGGATTGTCTGTCCAGCCAAGGACAGGGTGGGCCAGGGGAATGCTCTGGGATTGTCTGCCCAGCCAAGGGCAGGGTGGGCCAGGGGAATGCTCTGGGATTGTCTGTCCAGCCAAGGGCAGGGTGAGCCAGGGGAATGCTCTGGGATTGTCCAGCCAAGGGCAGGGGGGGCCAGGGGAGTGCCCACCACCATTCTGCTGTGCCTCTGGCTCTTGAGCACTGCTCCCCAGTCCATCCCAGGAGCCTGCTCCAATAACAATTAGCCCTGACTCAGGGGCACCATAAATCAAACCCTGAGCCCCTCAGCAAGACCAGTTTCCTGGCTGCAGGTAAATGTGCTCCATAATTTTCTGTGTGCCATCCAGACCTGCCAATTAGCAAAGGCTGCAGGTTTTTCTTTCCCATGGGGGAGTGGTGTGGTGCATCCCTGTGCACCATATCACCTTGTGTTTACTCTGGACATGGACAACAGACACTCAGGTGAGTTATTCAGCTCATGCAGGGCTCTCAAAGCAGTGAAATATGCTCTTTTGGTTAAAGTTACAGACCTGAGAGACAGCAGTTCTGCTGCAGGTCTTGCCCATATTTCTCCATTTCTTTGTGCCTCAAGTTCTATACTGGAAATAAAATTTTCCTTTTTTATTTTTTTCTCAATTAGATTAACATTTCCATGGTACAGACTGTGTACTCAGCACCTGCTAAATGGCCCATAATCTCTTCATCCCTTAAATGCTCCCACATCCCACCAATAAACCATATTTTGAAAAACTGACATGTTCCCCACAATCAGGAAAAGAAGAGGAATATGTTTCTTACTTTTGAAACTCAAAGTACTGCCAGCAGCTGTATCATCATCACTGACAAAACCTTGATTTTATTCCTCAGGATACAGCTTCTAGCCAGAGCTGTCCATTATAGTCAGACTGCAGTTGGACAGACCTGATGCAGCCTCTTGATGTCCTGACACTGCTTAGAAGGCAGCTTTGAAAAAGGTCTTTGGGTACCTTCAGGTATCAATAGGTTCTTTAGAAAATGTACTGCACCCTGATGAGGGAACTTGAAATCTTCTGAGTCTCCTCCAGAAACCTCATGAAACCCCAAGTCAACAAGCAAAGACCCAGGGTAAGCTGCTACACAACTCTGAAACTGAGCCTGAAGCTTTTTGAAGGCATCCATGAGTCACTAGATTTGCACTGACTGTTCTGTGCTCAATAAAAAATAGGAGAGTAATTAACAAGTAAATCAAAGCCTTCACCCAAACATTTTAAATAACTTTAAAACTGGAGTCCCTTGTAACTGTGCCTGTCAGTTGTATTAGCCCTTTCAAAGAAACACACCAAAATCAACTGATTCCCAGCTCCCTTGCTCATCTGCCATTCAGCTCATTATGACATTGGTCCAGCAGAGAGTAAGCATTTGTACTCCTTTGTTCCAAAAATTCAGGATCTAAAAGAAATTATAAAGAGTCATCCTGGGACTTTATCAAATCTTCTCACCTGAAAAGAATTTTCTATCTTCCATGGGAAGTTCCTCTGGCAGGAGAGAAGACTTTTGGGTGGAATCCAAATGATAAAACATTTTATCAAGGCAATTAGCATATCAACATGCAAATCCCTATTGAAAAATGCACTGTTGACAAAACAGCTAGAAGGCAGCTCATCATGATACAGAAAATGCAAGAACAAAACCCAAAACCCAGCAACTTGTATCCAACCAGCCACTGTGTTGGAGAGAGACCACAAAGGGCAAGATTCACAGGGTTTTGGACACTCTCAGTCAGAGCTGCAAAACAAGACTGAAGTGGGATAGGAACCAGATTATCTTGGAAAAGAACCATTACAACAGTTCTTCATTTCTGTGTAATAATCAAGGAAACAATAATCAACATATCCTTGTTTGTTGCCTGTCTTCTAAACCAGAAATGCTCACACTCAATTTCCAGCCTTTCTTTTGCCTTGCAGGCTGGTGGGAGAACTGATGTCACACAGTCAGATATCCCTGAGATCAGCAGCTGCATGACAGACCCACAAACCCCAGGTTTTGTCAGCAAGAAAGAAAAATGTATTTGAGCTCCACAGTGTGTTATTTACAAAGGGAGAACTGGTTGTTCTTTGGCTTGTCAGACAACAGAAGAAAGTGTTCTGTTTTCAGTTGCTACCCTTAGGTCCTGTACAGTCAGTACAGTGGATGAAACAAATTCCCAGCCCAGCAGGAGCAGGTGGCTCAGGAATGCCAAATATTTTGAGACCTTCTATAACTACCACAGAGGAAGAAGTTCTCTTCTCCCCCAGTTGTCCTTGACACTCTGCCTATTCCCCACCTGCACTGCTCTAAGAAATGTTGTTTTTATTAGTTGGTATTAAAGTTCCCAAAAGAAAATTGTTTTCCTTTTTTCCCCCCGTCACTTTCAATACTGTAGGAAACTTTGGGTGAAATATACAAAAACAAGTCAAGATCAGAATTTCCCAAAGTGAACAGTGATTTCAGATGCCTCTGCTCCACACACAGCTTTAACAAATCCAGTGGTGAGTCAGAATGAAACGTTCACTGAGATGGCAAGCAGGCCTCCCAGCACTCAAAGTATTTGAGTGTGCCTTCAGGAAAAGAAAGAGTTAATGGAGTTACCTTACATTTAGTATTCTTTTTTTTTTCAGCTTTGTCAGGTAGCAGACAGCAAGCCCAGGCTTGAGTTGGAGCATCAGCTCTGTACTAGCATAGTCTTGTGGATAGACTAATGTAATATTAATTGAATTGACTTCTCTGCTGAGATCAGTTACAAATGTAGGATCCAAGTTATTTAACAGTGGGTGCAACTGTATTTGAATTTTGGTCATAAAGACACATGCTGGGTTAACAGGGCCAGGGGCAGGTCCAGAATCCTGTAGAGCAGAAGTGACCTGGGATTCGTGTTTTTAATACAGGATTTGTATAGGGAAAAAAAAAACCCACATTATTCCTATAAATTGTTTCAGAATGGATATTCTAGGGATAAGCAGGTTACATAATCAACATTTAATCTTAAACTGACACTCATTTAACTCCTTAAAAGGTCTGGAAGTGTGAACAGCAAAGAAACATTTGTGATCATATTCTACAAGCTGGCCTAATTTACCCTTCCTGAAGAAAGAGATTTGGACACTGGGCAAACATGGAAAGGTCTTTGGAAGGGGAAAAACATGTGGATGACAGTCAAAGTTACCTTAAAGCTTCAGAGCTTGAATCACTGAGAATTCACAGGAAAAGGGATCTTGTTTCTCTCCAAAGTTATTTCAAATATTTCCAGACTGCCACACGCACAAAATTAGAATTGAAAATTCTTGTCTGAAGGGTGAGCAACCTTTCCATGCTCTTAGTAAAACATAACAACCACAACCCTACAAATTTCTCATGGAAATTTTAGCTCAAAAAAACTCAACAAAAAAACACACCATATTTTAAACCAAATCTGTCCTGGGTTTATCTAGGCCCTCTCACCTTTTCCCCTCAGTCTTGATCTCTGGAGGAGATTTCCATTGTCAGCAGAGGTTCCACCTTCCTGGACCCCCATCCTTACTCACAGAAAAAAACCAAAAACTTCTTCACCTGAGAATCTGTTTGCTTGCTTAGCTGTGTAAGTAAAAATGTATCAGGTGAAAAAAAATATAGAAAATTAGACTGCAGACTTTGAAGGACAAGTCATTTTATCTAAACTGGTTCAGCCTAATAGGAAACTTCGCTGTATACAGCAGTTTGGTTTTGGCTTTTGGGGGTTTTTTTAAGAAATAGTTTTTAAAAAATGAGAAAAACTACTTGCTCCAAAGTGGGTACAGTCAAAAAACGTGGCAGAGTGAAACAGAGCGAGAGCACTAAAAAATTAATTCCTTGTGCTGCTGCTTCCCTGCCAAAACCCCATGAATTCAAAATCGAATCCACTGCAATTACACCAGTCCCCAGCCACACACCATGCATCTGTAGGAGCACAGTGAGCAAGAATTGGATTTCCCTCAGTTAAGGTGTCAAGGGAACAGCCAGCAGGTTGGAATTGTATCCAGACATTTGCTCATGTATATATATAGCAGTGAAACTAAAAATACTTTCTGCCCTTCATCAAGATCCAGCTCACAAAGCTTTGTGATACTTTATCCTGATGTCATTTTAACACTAATACTTTCAAAGAAATAATACCTTGCTGCAGAAATTCACAAAATTTACCTGTGGGAACATCTTTTTGCTGAATTAAAAAGCTCCACACAAGAATGTTGCTGTACCTTGGTGACATAATTGTCTCAGGCTGAGATGTACCCCTACAGTGGGAGTCTGTGGAAATAGTTTGGAAGTTGCATCTTCAGACCACAGGCAAGAAAACCTTTTGGAAACCTCATCAACTAAGTCACTGCAATAGATTTAGACACTGGAAGAAGCTTGGAGCTGTCTGGTTCTCACTGAAATGACAAAGCAGGGCCTTCAAATCTCTGATATCAAACCAAGGTACTCAAGTGCTGGCCCCAGGAACCCGAGCAGCTCAGCCCCCACAAGCAGAGAGCAGCTGGCAGCAGCAGGTAAATCACTGTCAAACTGCTCCAGCGGATGTTGCAGCCCCCATGTCTGCAAATAAGTCAATAATTGTGGGGGAACACCTGGTTCTCATCCTACCTAACATACCTGCCAGGCTCAGGACACTGAGGCACATGTGGAAAGCAAACATTTCTTTAAAATCACTGCAGAAAACATGACAATATCTGGGGTCAGGGAAGCCTGTGTGCGGAGAGCTGCAGGTAGTTATTTAGTTTATGAACTGAAATGCTTTTGTACAGGATAGAACAGAACAGAAGCAGGCAGCCTGGCAAGGCAAGAAGGCAAAAGCCTATTTCCAGACATAAAATTCAGATTGGAATATAATGATACATTTCCATCACCTGGATGTAGTTGTGTAAGGGATAAACAACTTCCCTAATGTGCAAAATTCCCCATTTCAAAGTCTTTGCTCCCTGAATACCCAAACCCTGTGGTCTGTGGCTGTGACTGGCATACAAAGGGGAGGCACCTCATGCTGCTGAGGCTGTATTTTACATTTCTGGGATTTGCTTCACAGCAGCTGCTAGATTATCCAGTGAAATCAGATCTGTGTTGTCCAAACACAGGAGAAAAGTCAGACCCACAGGCAGACAGAGGCTCATCATTTTCCATCCTGTCATACCAGGGCATGTCTGTTCTTTTTGCACAGTAATAGAATGTGCTTTTTGCACAGTAATATCTTTCCCTGTAAAAAAAAAAAACAAACTTACCTGTGCTTCCTGCACAGCATCAGACCCACCACTGCTGGTCAGAGAGCTTGGATCCTTGCTGGCTGAAAGGGTCTGTGAGCCTGGCCAGGGAGCTGATGGTCTTCAAGCTGAGAATTATCTGAACTCTCATCTACTCCAAAATGCATGCTCTTGTAAGAGAAATGTGGCAGAAACATCTAAGGTTTTGTAATTGAGAGAAAAAGGGAAATATTTCTGATGTCACATTATAAACACAAACAGACTTGCAACTGCTGCCAGCACATGTCTGTAAGAAATGAGGATATTTTTGCCAGGTCAGGATTCAGTGGAAATATATCTCATACATAACGTATTTCTGTAATACATGTAACTTTTGTTATTGTTGCCTCTCATTGTTAGGCCCAAAGATCATCCTGCAAACATCTTCATTATTATTTTGAGGCCTCTTTTTTCTTCTACAGATGAAAATATGAGAAAATTTGGGCAAATATCTGACTTCTGCTTTCACTGCAGATGTAATATCTTCACTGAGGACCATATTGTCATACCATGTTCCCAAAACTTTGGATAAGCTCTCACTGCCCAGACAGTGAAGTTTGTTTCACAGCTAATGATCCACTCTGATAGGAAAGCCCACATAGCCTGGCACAGCTCCACTGACTTCTGTGGGCTGACAACAATTTGCATATGGCAAAAACACAGATTAAAGCTCTTTTTGAAGGGTTCAGGCTTGATTGCACCAAGGAGTTAGGCACCTAACTACCTTTTAAAATCTGATCACTAAAACCACTCAATATCCTGTTAGAAAACCTAACTTCAGATAAGACTCTAAATCACAGTTATTCCCATACTGGTAAAATTTTACCTCATCCTTTATCCAACTGACAGCTATTGTCTGAAAATTATGAACAACACAGCTGCAGGAATCTTAGTCAGGGATCATCTTGGATTCTGGACAAATGAGGGAGTGGAGATGACAAAGTGGCTTAACTTTTCAAAGAAGGGTCTCACCAGTTCAGAGTTGAAGGAAAACTCAACAAGTGAAGCTACACTCTTTAATGTGGACGACACTTATTCTTTTATATGACCCAGATAAAAATCACACTCAATTCTCACTGTATCTGCTCTCCTAATGCTCATAAACAGAGCTTTTATAGTGCTTTGAATTAGATCTGTGATTTGTGAGCGACATGTATAATAATTAGACTGTGAAGATGTACAGTTAATCCATTTAAAGGTGTGAAGAAGTCCATTTAATGAACATTATAGTCACATTAGACTTGGAAACATCTAACTCTTTTGTTGAATAAAAAGAAGTTCAATGAGATTAACTTCTCTTAGTTGGTTTTAAAGAATACTCAAACATGTCCTACTCTGATAGTGTACTATTCCTTGGTGCATGGTTTCTGCATACCAATGTCTTCAGTGTAGAAGAGTAAGAATAAGACTGGGAGACATTCTATTTCAGTTAAATAATTACAAATTAAAGAGGATCACTTCTACTTTCTATACTTACTGTAGTATGATAAGAAGCTGAACTCCTTGAACTTGTAATTATATAACAGAAATGTTAATCTCCTGGTTCGGTATTCAGTTCTACTGCATTAAATGTATTCTTACAATTATCAAGTTTACTACATAGCACATAGACATTTCTATTGGGAAACCTATTATTTGATCATATCAGATTTTGACCATAAATACCATAATGGAATTCTGTTTTCAAATCTCCCACTGCCACAAAATGACTAATGAGGGTTAATACACCTATGTAGCTTGAGAACCTGAAAAAACATCTCTGTGATTTCTGATTTTCAATTTGTAATGCTAACTGAGTTTCTGATTATTTTTCACAGCTTTGTGCAATTAAAAAAAAAAATAATAAGAAGAGAACATATAAGTCCAAAATACGCTAAGTAACTTGTAATAAAGAAATTTAATTTTAAATATATGTACTTTAAGCAGCTGTTCTCCTCTTAGGAGAAACTCATTTAGGCTTAAGAGTTACTGGCCGAAGCTATCTTCTTTCCACAGCATATTATAATGTGTGCCATTGGCTTTAATAGTTTGGAAATACAATTTACATCCTCGTCCATTTAAATATATAAAACTATTTCAAGGGGTAGGGTAGCCAGTTAGAAAACAGGATCACTCACTAACTTCCACTTACATTTTTAAATGAAGAAAATTGCACCTTTCCAACAAAATTCTGGCTCCCAACGCTTTAATGAAGAAGCTGTACCCCTGTTAAAAAATGAAGATAAGCTCTGTAGAGAGTCACTTCAGAGAGATTTTAGCCAGTGAAGCTCCTGCTTCCAGTGGAGATTCCTGGCTTGCTGCTTGCATCAGGCTACATTCTTTTGCAGTTTGCAGAGCAAAACCTGATAAGATCAAGAGACAACATAATCCTGGCTAATGAAGGGAGACTTTTTATGTGCTGTATGGATGCAGTAGAACATTAGAAAGACAATCCTTCCACCTGGGGAGGCTGGGGCAGGGGAAGTACTCTCTTGAGGGCTAACCCTGAACCTAAATTGATACACAGGTTTCACCTACTGAGCATGTTGAGCCTTCCAGTCATTGCCTAAAGAAGTGTTTCACCTGTCCTAGGAGCTGTGCCTTGGCACTTCACAGCTCCCTTTGTTATCTGCTACTCAGAACTCCCATAGCACCATTTGCAAACCACTGTCTTAATCACATCAAACCCCCCCAACATTTTACTTCCCAAATGTGTACCTTAGAGTTTTATCAGTGAGACACTTAGGCAGAGGCTTCTACCAGCAAAAAGGACAGGAAGAAACAGAAACATGAAAGAAAAGTGGTCCGTTCAAGATTTGCAAAGGTTCTCAGGAGCTTATGCTGCTTTTGACATTTTGTAGATCTTGAGCAGTCCAGGGATTTTGCAGACACATGGAATTGAGGTAACTGAGCTCTCACTCTAAAGGGGAACCTTAGGGTGTCTCTGCAGTACCCAAATCCTTTGGCTTAGCGAGGAGCCAGCCCCAGGGACAGGCTGTGCCTGGCAGCACAGGGCTGGTTCCTGCTAACCCTGGCACCACCCCCGTGCACCCTTTGGACCTCAGATTCCTCAGCAGCCATGCTCTCCCCAGGCACTCAGTGCTCACTGGAGCAAACAACTCAGATAAGGGTGAAAGCGACTTTGATTGCACTGCATAGAAAATATACTTCCCTTGAAATTTCCTGCCTGCCTCAGTTCCTGGACACACACACAATACCTTGGCTAATGACTCAATCATGCAAACCAAGCTACCCTGGCTGACCCACAGAGCCTCTCACCCAGCCCAACCTGCCCTCTCACAGGGTGGGGTTTGCAGTGGTGGAGCTAAAGGGGGGAAATGAGGCCTCAAGTTTTGCTTTTATATTTTTCAGATTCTGGGCTGCTTTAGTGTGTACTTCTGAGCTTCATATTAGGGACAGTAAGCTCTCTTCACAAAGTAGGTAGGCAAAACAATTCCTTCTTTAGCTGGGGACCAAGGACAAATGACCCAAATTTCAGGCCCAAGAGCATAAACAACGTGGACTGAAGAGAGAAAAAACAAGAAGGATGGGACTGCATGGGCTAAAGCTGGAATTGGACAATGAACTCCAAGGTGCAAATGAAGCAGAACTTATAACAGTGAGAGACCCCGTGACCGCTTTGGGACCATTTTGGTTCACCTGGGGTGTAGTCCTGGCTTGGCTCTTGTGCTGCCCAAGGTGCATCCAGTGATCCTTACTCTATTCTTTAGCTCTGGCTAGTCTCTGTTCTAGGTCAGCCTTCACAAGGCATCACCTTTGTGTGTGCAGAGAGAGCAACCATCATCTAATACTACTAATTCTAAGCCACTGCAAGTTTGAATGATATTTTTTGTCTTTCAATCCCAGTTAGGCAGGACTTCATTTTCCTTTTTATTAATAGTATGTTCTGGCTACTCTCTAAAATAAACCTTCCACATTTTAGCTGCAACATCCTTGTCATGTATACTGTGGAGGATAACTTTCTGCCTACCTCCTTACACACATCTCTGCATTTCACACACACACATCTGCCTTCTATCACAGAACCTTTCCCTTTTCTTCAACATTACTTATTTAACCAATTTTTTTTCTAGACTTCTGATCATGGCTGCTCCCTTTCTCCCTCCTCCCCTTATTTTGAAGTGTGGTGTGTCTGTACATGTTATTTCAGCCCTTCCAGGCAAACCTGAAGGATTATTTGGTGTGTCCTACAGCCTCTACTTCTGATTAGTCAACCAACAAGTGGTTGGCATTTCCCCAAGGCACTTTTACTTCCCTTCAATGTGTATGCTGAGAAGCACCAGATCTTTTGTGAAAGATACTAATTAATTTTAGTTACTGGTTAAGGCCATCCAGTGCCAAGAGTTGTAGATGTCAGACTTTTCTCAGAAAAGGCACATTCATAATCTACTCCTATTTGTGGCATCTTCTAGCACCCTCCTTTGTTCTGAATACACCTAAAAAACTCATTGGCTTTTATTCCAGGAAAGTTTTTCTCAGATCCCAGCTTGTGTGAGTCACAGCACTGAGCCATCTTGGGACTCCTGTCCCTTTCCTGCTGGGTTTTCTTGTTTTGGAGACTAAGTGAATTCACAGGTCTGAGCAGACCACAGGACAGGAGCATGCTGGGCTAGTTGAGACACTGTGGTGGCCATGAGTAAGAATAACAAGGTGGAAGTGGATGATGCAGCATGGCTGTGAAAGGGCAGAAGTTCACACCAACTTCCCAAGGTGAAGCCAGAGCCTGTCCCCTGCCGGAGGCTGCTAGGGGGAGATGGCAGGGAGCAGATCCTGCCCTCCACCAGGACAAATCCTTCCCTGCTTAGTCAATGGGGACACATCTCCAGAAACAGAAAATATCACCAGTGCAGTTTAGCAGAGTCACATCTGGCTACAGCGCTGTGAAATTTTGTTTCCTCAGCGACAGCACAGCCCCACACACTGAACAAAGAGCAGCAAGCAGCAGCAGCAGCAAGGCAGCAGATATTTGTTTGTAAAGTACAGTTAGCAAATACTTGGAGGAAGTATTCCAGTCTTATTATCTTGCAATAAAATTCATATTTCCTTACACACGCAGTCTTACTGTAACATAAATATATCTAAATTAGGTTACAAAACTGTTGAGATAATTAAATAGTGCACATAAACGTGAGCTGGCACATTGGGAAATACACTGCACTGCTGTTTAAATATAGCAGATAAAGCCTGGGAATGAGGCAAGAGAATATACTGCTGTAAGATTATAGATATAAATACAAGTCCTGTGCCGTGATGCTGCTAGAATATATGGAGAAAGTTATTAGAAACAAAATGAATTCAGTAGCTCCTTGAACTCACTATCATAGTCTGGGGCAAGTTAATCACTTCATCCTCATCCACTAACACATTTATCCACCTACTAATTCTCCACCTAATTAGAGAGAAATTCAGAGCTCTACTGGTCAGGGAGGCAGGGATTAGGGTTAAGAAAACACTTGTATTTGAAACCCCCTACCTCTGCTGGTTAGTGTGAAAGATCCTATAAGAAACTCCCACCCTAGCTAATCCATGACCCTCAGCAGGGAGGAGTGTTAACAATTTGGTTTAAAACTCACACTCTCAGACAAATGCATCAAAAACGGCTTTTCTTCTTTGATTTATAGGTATTACTTGTTTTTCCAAGCTCCATTAAGGACTCTTCATCATGTACTGCAAGGGGCATTAAGCACTGAAAGTTGTTCCCAGCTCTGTATTATTCAAAGGCAATTTACACTAATTATTGGAGTCCATGGTGTTACCCATACTCATAGAATGATCCATCTCAGCAGGCTAAAGTACTTTTGAAATGTTAATTTATTACTGAGGTATAAAAACGTCCTTACATTAAAGCTCAATTCTTTCTTAAATGCCAAAAGTTTTTCTATTACTGATATATTGCATACTTACTGTTTATCTTAGATACAAAAATAAAGATAGAATTTAATTTACTATATAAGAGGGCCTATAAAAGCCACTATTAAAACAAATTGTGCTGCATTTAAACTCAGTTACAACACAGATATTATTCTTGTTTTTCTTGTTTAGTGATTTTCTCTATGTAAACAGAGCTACTTCATGGAGAAAAGCTTTTCAGGCAAACAGCTGCACAGCAAAATGAAAAAAAGTGTTTAACTGGAGAAATATTTCACCAATTCCAAAATAACCTCATTCATGTTAAAGTACAGATATTTCTATGATATCAGTGCTCTGAGGAAAATGCATTCATGAATTGGCATGAGAGTGCACCTGTGTATCAAATGCCAACAAAAACCTGCTAAAAGTACCCTGAGTTCAGTTAAATCCTGGCACAGAAGCTGCTGATTTTAGCAGGAATTGTTTTGCCAGTGCTGAGCCACCGCTTGCAGGTTTTGTTTTTCTTGGTCGCAATGTGTGAAAATAGAGCCACGCCAACAAAAATTTATTTGACCTTGTGTTGACAAAAGCTCTTGAACAATCAAGGGGATTATTTCTTAACTAGCTCAATCAACAACTTTTACTTCACTTGAGAAGCCACTGGATTGCAGTCAGTGGTTGGAAGAATCCCTGCCTTGGAAGTGTCAGCGCCTTGGGATGCACAAAGAGTTTGTTGCAAATACAAAAAAAAGCTCCCTTTGCCTTCCTAAGTCCTCTCCATGGTCCCAAAGATAGTCCTCACCCATTAAATGTACACTGTTGTGAATTAAGACCACCTGCTTTATATCTGAAAAATCTAAATAATATCACATAAACAAAGCTTGTCATGATAGGCTAAAATCTTTTTTTTTATCCAAAATTTTTGGCAACTTAAAATTTGCTTGTGTAGCTGAAATACAAATCACAGCTTTGGAATAGCAATTCTCTTGTTCCCAAACTCTGTCAAGATTTTATACAACCTTGCCCCAAATTTCATTTACTTCTCCAGGTCTCTGTCTAACCATGGAGAGTACTCCTTCCTTGTGCATAGCAGTTCCTGAAATGAAAGGAATTATGAAATAAAGTTTTATGCCAGCCTAAATCTTGATTGCCACTAGCACAGTCTGTTTACCCAAAAAAATCTAAATTCCAGAGCCATGATTTGGCTCTGTGAGCTGGTCCATGCACTGTAGGTGCTCAGGAGTGAGAGGATTTGCAAAGCAGGAGCAATTCCATGTGGGAAGCATTGTGCTCCTTTGCATGCCTAAATTCCACACACAGGGCTAGAATTTGCATGCACAACAGTTTGCATACATTAAGGATTTTTTCTTTTTTGCATAAAAGGCCCGGTGGATGCCAAAGCAATGACTTGTGTACAAAACCACAATAATCCTACCTGCAAGTCAGACCTTTAGATAAACAAGCTTTACTTATTTAAAGCAGCTCTTAAACTATGAAAATCTGCTTTAAATGAACACATGTTTTCACAAAGCATGTAACTGGTCATGAAAATGATTCCCATCAGAAAAGGCAACATTCCACAAATTTCTCCTTAAAAATTTGTGTCATGAATTAGAAGTGAGGCATATTATTATTCTGCAGCACAAGCAGGGAAAAAAACCCTGTACTTTTCAGTCATATTAATCTTCATTTAGTCACAGAGTATGTATTACCTATGGTATCTCTTTTATTTTGGGAATAGGTGAGCACAGCTAATTCCAGGCTACTGAGGCATGGATCACCACAAATGTTTTGGAAAGAAGTCATCCTGATATAAACACCCATTTTACAGAGTAATCCCAATTTTTTTTGCCATGCAGATAAGCCTGTAGGTTATTCAAATTTCTTTTTTATTTCTCACTGAAAGTTTGCCAGCCCTTGACAATTAGAACCATGAGTTGTCTCCATATAGATGTTATTTCCAAATGTAAAAACTTTAGTTTCTGCACTCTAGTCCAAGCAGTTTTTAGGAACTCCATGTCCTACAGAAATCAAATCAATTCTCTTCAGCAGAGGAACAGTTAGGCAAATAAATATAGCTCAGGTGTCCTTTTAGGCAATTAAGTGAATTCCATGCAGCTCCAGACTCACCTTTATCCAGATAAAAGTCTAGCAAAAGAAGCTCTGTGAATTTTCAGTTGTCCCTGGCACTGGCTCAGCAGCACAAATGGGGAAATTTAAGCATTTTGTGATACGTTAGACAAATTTAGGACCTATGAAAAACATTCTGAAGATCTCTCTCCAGGAAATAATTTCTGCTTTTGAATTAGTGGAAATTCCCTCAGAAAATGACAAAACCAGCATGGAAACAATGTCTGACCAAATCCTCAGCTTTTCTTCTACAAGTCCAATTTTAAAGGTAATGTACCTTGTTTACTGGGAATGGTTCCAGGATGTCACACACATCTTGGGCTGGTTAAACATTCAGCAAACTGTGACCTCTGAGATTCAGGGAATTTTAAGTAGCAAACTAGAAATCAATACCCTGTTTCCCCCTATAATTATTGCCCAGGGTTTAATCCCCACTTCCCCATTTCAGGATAGCAATCTTACCTGTATTCACTGAATTTTCAGCCACAGTAGCACATTTCATTAAAAGACTACATTTTCCTCTGACTATATCAACAGGTTTGCCAATAGCATCAAGCCAGATATTGAGTATTTTGTAAATTATCAGGATATTGCCATGATGCCACACATAGCAACTATGCATTATATATGCAAGTCTGGTGGCATCAGACAGTTATTTTTCCAATTAATACATGTCAGAGCAAATTGTTTGGAGGAGGGAAATACACCAAAAATTAAAGAAAAGGAGATTTCTGCACAATTGCCCACTGCAACATAAAAACTCACCTCATCTGCATAATATTAATGATATGAAATATGCAAACAGATGTTTCTCTCATTAAATGCTGTATGCAAATAACACTAGGAGGAGTGCTAATGTTGTTTCAGGGTTGAGAGATCATGGGGGGTAATTAAAGGTTAATCCAGTTTTCAGTTCACAGACTGTAAGACATGAGTGGTTGTAAAGAAAAATTGTCACTTAACCTTCATTATCCAGAGCATATGGATTTTTCCTCTAGAACAGCAAAAACATATATATATTTATCTGTACTCTAGTGCCAAGTATGGTGCATATCATTAAAGAAGAAGAGAAATTATTTGTTGAAATGAATGTCATTAAGGAGGTGCCAGAATGGATTAATTAAGGAAAGCAGAATTCGGTCAGAAGTTCTCAGATAGCAATCTAAACCCTGCAATCTCACTAACTATATTTCAATTGCTGAGATGCTGTCAAATGTTAATAGAAAAGCATCTGAAGAACTTGTGGAACAAGTCCCCTAAAATAATTAAAAGCCTAATGTTTGAGATCCTGCACGATTTCCCTGTAAGCCCTGTGAGGTGGATGGCTCCATCAGCAGCAGACTCACAACTCTCTCTTTCTCTCAGAGCATCCTGCTGGGCAGATTGGAAGCAGTAAACATTTTAGCACTTAGATCTGAGTTCAACACACCAGATGAGACATTCCCACTCGGTGCTCATAGGAGAAAATAAAGTGATAAGTGCCCGCGCTGCAGTCGAGCCCTGCTCCTCAGCAGTGAGGATTTGTGCCAAGGGAAAGGCAGGGCCAGTGTGAACCACAGCAGCCACAGGTGGGAAGAAGGAGAAAGAAGCAAAGAAATATCTTGATTTGTGCGACCTTCTCTATATAATATCTGGGTGAAAATCGATGTGGTCTTGGGATAGTGAGAGTGAGAAATCAAAGAGGAGGTGAGAGCTGGTTCTGTTCAGCCTTGGGTCCAGGGACTGTGGCATTCTCTGCTTCCAAGACTATATGGCATGTTTGGATATTTTGGTGTTTTACTTAAAAAGTAGTCTCGCAGTCTTGAAGTCTTGCAAATTATTTCCTTTAAGTGTGGGACAAGAGCAAGGGTTTCTGTGTGTCTCTGCATTTTGTCTTTCACCACCTGGCTGTCCCCACTGTCTCTGGCACTCCTCCCCCAGTAACACCACAAGACCTTCCATCCTTGCCTCACTGGTTCTTTGGGCTCTAAAACCATTTTCCCTCCCTTCTGACCTTGAAATTTCCTTTTTGTGCCCTACACAACATCAAAGAACCACAACCACACCAACTGGCCTCAACATTTACCTTGATTTCCTAGGCTGAACAGCTCAGATTTGGCCCAAAATGTTCAAACAGCACTAAGCAGAATATAGCCTCAACTTGAGCTAGCATGACTCTTCTAGCTCTAGAATTTCAGAACAGAATTCAGTTTTAGAACTCCTCATTAAATGAGGATATCAAAAAAACAACTATTACATTGTATTACAGGAGATAAAAATCAACAAACTTATAAATCTGTGTCTGCATTCGTGTGACATCCTGTGTCATAAACTGTGCTTTGTAGAAATTCCCCTTCTCAATGATTTTTCACAGCTATTTACAGTCTGCTCCCATTTGGAAAAGGTCTGATACCCAAGAAGGAAAGGCCTGTGAAAATATAATTTTTTCTGAAGTTGAGCACTGCAGAAAGATTTTACTTTATGTTATTTTGCCATGAATGGCTGCAGTGAAACATAAATGCTGTCTTCCTCCCTTTGAGCGTGGAAGGGCCATACTTTCCCTCGGGTAGTAAACTTTGTAAGGATATTACATTTAGCCAATTTAAGGGCAACGCAGGGCTCATGTACAGCACCACAGAAAAGACTCAAACAGCAAAAGGAAACAAGGCATGGGGGGAAAACCCACCATCCACCCTCACTGAGCGTGAGCCATGGCTGCACATCCTTGGCCACCACCAGCAGCTGCTGCCCCTTTGCAGCCGCCTGAATGAGCAGCAGGGGCTGGGGATTACGCTGTGCTGGGGGTACCCTCTGGCACAGTGGGTTCTGTCACCCCGGGGTGTCGGGCAGGACGTGGCACCGGCACAAAGGAGCGGGGCCAGCAGGTGCAGGAGCCCCGCGGGGCCTGTGGCAGGCTGATAGCATTGAACGAGCCCCTGCTCTGAGCCCTTCAGCACAAAGGTGCTCCCACGCCTTCCCCACCACCCTCTCGCCCTGGAGAAACAATTCCAACTGGAAAGGTCCCAGTCCCTTATCTCCAGCCCCCATCAGCACAAGGGGCTGTCAGCCTCATCTCCGGCTTATCGCGCCCAAGGGCTGTCCCAGCTCCCTGACTCTGGGAGATTTAAAGTTGCACCCGTGAAGTCTGAGCGAGTGCTGGTAAACCTGATCCTTATTAAAGCAGATTACAAGTATCCCCTTGAAATGTCACTGTGCATTTACAGAGACAGCCGTACAAAAACACCCAGCCATCAAATTCTTCCCTGCAAAATGTACGTTCAGGGAAAGTGGATGCAGGTAACTGTGTGAGCAAGTGGGGCCTGGAAAACACAGATGAGCAAATTTAGGATTTGGTCCAATGCTCACAAGAGCCTAAGGGAAAGTCTAACAAAATTTGCATTTAAATGGCTCCATGCAATCCCTGACAACAGTGTCTCACACACGTGTGTGCACACAGGTCCTGACAGATGGAAACACACTCCGACATCTCTGCTTACCTGCAAGGACCTGTGGCTGAAGGATGCAAGGCCCAGGATTTGGGCCTACAATAAGAGAATAAATAATTATTAAAATCTATTTATTGTGAGCAGGGTTATGGACATCTAATTGCTGCAGTTTGTTAGAAGAACAAAAAGATCTTCTCTGGCTTCAGCCATATCCAAGGGGATTAATTTGTCACTCTTCAAAAACAACTCATTGGAGGAATGCCCTCTTTGATTCTTTATTCTCACATTAATTAGGAGCAATAAGTATGCTAGATACACTCAGTATTTAAAACATTAGTAGAAATAAATCTGCCACACATCTCAAGAGGGCAACAAAGATCTGGCTGTTTGGGGTGGGAGCCTCCAAAGTGAATCCTATTAGTGGGACAACCCATCCAGCTCCCATCCCCTCCAGCACAGCCAGTGCTGCCCCATCCCACCTGTGATGGCCACAAGCTGGACATGACTGTCCAGAAGGGCCCATGGTGGGGGCAGCAAGGTCATGAGTGGGGTCCAGCTGGTCTCTTCACCATTTTTAAGGAACATGCTTTTTTCTACACTGCACCCACAAAGCACCACGTGCTCTCTGTCAAACCTCCCATGCTCAGGTCTTTTGTGGTGGCTTTGCTTCTGTCAGCAAATTCCCCTTAGCAGAGGAGCTGAGTCTAAGAAGACAGGGAAACAAGAAAGAAGAATATTTTGTGCTGAAATATAAAATTAAAGTAAATTTGATCCTTATTCAAGAAAGGAAAAAAACCACACCAAAAAACGAGGTGACTGAAAATTTCTACAGAGAATTATTCTGAAAGGATTGAAGCAAACTCTGCCTTCTCCACAACTGATTTCCAAGACGCTTTGCAATTTCTCTCACTCAAGGACCATCAGTGGGATTGCTCACCTGAACAAAGCCATCCACTGGCTCTGGGGACCCATGTCCTGCAGTATTCCAGGCAGGATTTCTGCCCACAGGAGAAGGCTGGAGAAGCACAGGTTTCCAGCCCGTTGTTGAGGGCTGGGAGTGCTGACACCTCAACCATTCCTCATCCCCTTGGAGCGCCCGGCTCGAGAGGCGGCCGCCTTTATGTCCTGCTTGTTTAAGGTAATTACTGCTTGTATTTCCTCCCTGCTGGTTCTGCTGGAGCGGAAAAGGCTTTGGCCTTCACTTCACCATACAAAATAAAGAAGAAAAAAAAATCTGGTTTATAAACAGCACTTTTTCTATACTTTCAAAGGCAGGTTGTAGGGTGAGAGTCAGGAGAATGGTCCCTATTTGGAAAGCAGGCTAATAATAATGATGATGAAGTTGCTGCAGGGAAATCTCTTGTAGAGCCTCCCTGAGCACTCTTTGTTCCCTTGGTAGTAAACAATTATCTTTTAAAGATGCTCTGCTGTCTCCACCACTCACCCAGCTATAAGATATTAAACAACCCCAAAAAGCAGCCCAATTGTGTGCAAAGAGTGGATTTCCTTTCAGAAAGGGTGGGAATTTGCAACTCTTTAAAGACACTTAGGGTTAATTAAAACCTATGTAGCCCAAAGAGAAATATAGCATCGTTTTTCAAGGAGGGATGAAGTCAGTCTGATTAGCAAGTGTTTTGTTACCATGCTAAAATATGCTTTTTGATTCTCAAAATTCAGTGCTTACTGCTGATGGAAAACAATTGTTTGTGCTCCATGGCAATGAAAGTTCAAGTGACTTAAAAACACCCCACAATATGCTAAAATGTTCATGTTTTACAAGGAAATCTTAAAAATAAGACTTCTTTTAAAAGTACACTTTGGAGGAAAACATATAAGCAATAAGGAATATGGAAATTCTTCATTTAAAATCTACCTCACAGTCAGTGCTGTGTTGATTTGAAATGCTTTGCCTTTCTAACTGTTCCCCTCCTCCTAATAAGCACTGCATCCAATTTGTATGTTGTTCTGATGAAATGGTTTAAGCGAGAGAAAATGAGTAGTTTGAAAAATAAAGGAAAGTTCTACAGAAGAAATGAAGTGCTATCATTGAAATCTTTATTTATGTGAAAAGAAAGGGCTAAAACATTACCTCAGAATTCAAGATTACAACATCAGTAGGATATAAAGTAAATCCATTCTCGTAGTGAAACATCAGAAACCATAATCCTTTTTCAAAGACCTTTTGTTATTTTAATGTCTGACAAATTATGCTTTTTTAAAAGAAGAAAAACACTTAGATTTAAGAGGTTTCTTTTACTTCAGTAAAAGTAGTTTCACTATTTAAAAGTTTTAATTTTCTGTAACCAATAGCATTTACTATGCTGGCTAAGTATTAACACAAGAGTAAGGTTATTTTAGCCGCAGTAGGACCAAATACAAAGTTGCCACCAAGGATTTTTGCATCAAGTTGTTATGGCAACTTAGTGTTCTAAAAAGTATTAAGTTTGAGCAGAAGGTTTTGTTTTGTTAATTTGGTTGCTGTTCTTCAGGTTTTGAAGCTGTTAAGTGTTATAAAAATGTTACATCATTATCATTCAACTGATGGGAGGTCTCAGAACATATTTAAAACTTGTTTGTGTCACAGGATGTTCTGGGATGATGTCCAAGCACCCCCAGCCCTGCCTTTGGGGAGAAACTCTCGACCTCAGTATGAGCACAGGAGTCATTCCACAGCCATCCTAGCACCAAGAAACAGGGATAAGAAGAAAAAAAAAACTGCATTATTTGTCTCCAGTGTACTAAAGGAGAGACTAGATGGATGAAGGTACCCTTCCCTTGTGCATCCACCACCTCTCTTTCATGTGTTCATGTTTAAAAGCATAAACAATAATTCCCTTGTGGTATTCTGGACTCTTGACATCATGTGAAGAACTGGAAGATGAAATAAGCTCCTGAGAGCTCTGCAAGCAAAGAACAGGCTTTGACTGGTGCAGACATGGCAGGAAATTGCTGTAAGAAGCCTGTTTCAGGTCCTGTGCCACAGATAGGGAAGAAACAGAATTAAACCCTGTAATGACCAAGAGCTGAGGCTCAGGTTTTCTGTCACAGCCATTCCTCTTGGAATGTTCCCAGTGCTGCAAGCCCCAGCTCAGACCCTCAGCTCCAAACCCTCACCCTACCCCAGGTGTGCAGCACAAGCTCTCACAAACCCAAGTGCCCTGTGAGCTCTGGCACCCCCTGACTCCAGCACTGGTCCCACACTGCCAGTTTGGGCAGGGGAGCTCTGGAGTTCTCCCAGATGAGTGGGAACAGTCATGGCAATGTGCAGAATGGCCTGAGCAGCCTCATGGCCAAAAAATTCTGCTGGCTTCCTCTCAGACTGGGTTTGGGTCCTTTCCTGTATGTGGTATAAGAAGGGGAAATAAGAGAGCAAATTAATTCTGTCCCTCATGAAATGAATGGGGTTTTTTTTCACATTGACCAATTTTCTGAGTTTTTTAAATGAAGCTGGAAACTGTGGGGAGGTTGTGTTGTTTTAAATAGAACTTTGATTTATTGCTTTTCCTCACCTGGCCTCTCAACTCTTTCCCCTCCTAGTTTTCCTACTTGTCTCTTTTTAAAGAGAAAGGTGGGTGGAAATAAACTGGAGAAATTTAAAAGAAAACCAAAATTTTCAAAAATAAAAACCTGAGATTCATGTGACCATAACAGATTTAGAGGATGATAAAATGAATTTATTTCTTAAATCTGAAATTATTTTAACACTTAAAACCACGATTTCCTTCTTTTGTAGGAGGACATCAATCCACCTAAATACCTACATGTCAAAAAAACCAAGAAGATTTTCCTGCCAAATCTCACATGAACTTGGGCAAATTATTTAATTTGCCAGTTTCTCAGTGCACTGTTTGTGCAGTGAGAACAATACCAATTCCTTTTTCTCATCCCTTTGTCTTGTTTATTGAGATAGTCACTACTCCAGGGAGTACACAATCTCTAATTATGAGCAACCAGCACAATAGTACCCTGATCTCCAGGACCTACCGCAACACAAAGGACTAATAATCATCACAAGTCTTCTGTTCTGGTGCATGGTCTGCAAGAGTTATGAATACTAACATATGCTGGAAAGTTCTGTTTAATTTTATGTCTTTGAAAGAAAATAAAAGCCTATTTTTCCCATTGGTGCCATTTATACAGCTTCTACTTTCCAGGAAGCTTCTGCCTTTCCATGTCTTCCTTCTCCCTTTCAAAACAGAAATAAAAGTCTCACTAAATAAAATAAAGATTATGAATGGCCAGTCTTTTCCTTCCTACCAGTTACTGTCACCCAGGAACATGCAGCAAAGGATGTCTATGTTATCATTCAGCTTCACAGGGATCTGCCAGCTGCTGGCCATATGCTAAATCCTAAAAGGAATTATCCATGTTCTGTGCTGTCTGTACATGTCTGATTCCCTGTTTATGTATTTTTACTTGATTATGGCATATTATAAATCCAGCTAACTCAACTTTTATGGTTAGAATCCAAATCCTCCAGTTGTTGAGGGTGGTTTTTTTATTTAAATGAAATTCCACTGCCACTGTGGAAAGTTTATGCGGCAATAAATGGGATGAAAACAGATTTCATACAAATGCATCAAACACAAACCAAAAAGTCTGTGGGATTTCATTTATGATGACAGCCCTTCTTTAGAGTTTGCTTTTTAATGATGTGATAGTGTTTCACAGCAGACAGAATTTCTCATCAGCTTCCCTGGCCCTGCCCAGGACCTCTGTCCCCAAAGTGACTCTTATGGTTCCCACTGTGGAGATCCCTGGCCATCCCAGCCCCTGCAAGGCCAGGAATATATTCCTTCACCCCCTCAGCATCTTTAATGAGAGGGGACTGGAGCAGGGAAGGATGAAGTGAATGCTCACAGTCAGAGGAAAGAGATGACCTGGGAATTGAGCTCCAGTTGCTCAGCCCTCGAGCAGGAGCCAAACCAGAGGCTCCTGTTTGCTATTGAAGCCTGTGGACATCTCCAGACATTTGAAGTCAGATTTTGTGAGTGGTCTCTCACACTCATCTTAAAATGATACAACACTGTACAACACTGAGGCAGGCTTTTATAGGCCCAGGCCACTGTAAATCTTTACTACAAAAGCATTCTGAAAGGCTTTTTACATAGGAGACTTATTTGTCAGAATGCAGGAGCATATCCCTTGGGGATGCAGATTGTTTCCTCAGGACTCAAACATTCCCACGTGGTAAAATGAGGTAGGAGGATCCAGTGAAAGGAGCTCTCGCTTCTCATTTAATTTACTACCTAATACTCAGCAGCCCAAGATTTATAAGACACTACAGAACTGTCTACATGTTTCCCCTTGTGGCAGATAGCAGATAACTGTTAATAGACTTGCTCAGAAAGTTTATTTAAAGGAAGAACTTAACTGTATTATTTTTCATGGAGGTGTGAACATTGCTTAAGGAGCTTAAGTCTCCATGTATAAGTATTATCAGATAGGTTCATGAGGATGCTAATGTGCATTAATATGAAACTCCAAAACCAGCTTTCACTGGTGTACATAGATAGGGACATTTTGTAAATAATGCCCTTTCTGATATTGCAGAGTTCTGGGATTGCTGAATGCATTATTATTTCCAAATATAATAATATTAACCCATACTGCCCACCTTCTCCATCCTCTTTCTGCAGCTCCTGTTAAATCAACAACAAAGCCACTCGTGCAGAATCCAGTCTCCTCTACAGCTGCACCTGGCATCTGCCTGGATAAGATTTTGTCTGCCCTTCTACACAGGACCATGCAGATGTTGTAGGAAAGCCAAGGTGCTGGAGGGGCTCCACATCACTTCTCATTTTCACTTGTCAGATGTACCCACATATTTTCCAGTCCTGCCCTGCTCCTAAATTAAATCCTTTACCACAACAGTCAGTAGCTCGCTAAATAGGGCTGGGCTCTGGTTTCCAAACACTGTTACAGAGATACCTGACCCCTTTCCATGCAATTGAGCACCTTCAGAACCTTTGGCCTTCAGTGAGAGGGGAAGGCACTCACACCACACTGCTCAGCACTTCCCAGGATTTAACCCCCTCTGCACATGCTGTGTGGTGATGAAAACGTGATTAAGGGAGAGTATATTACATTATGTCTAGCTTTAGAGAAATATTTTAATGGAATAAAGAAAGAGCCATACATTTTCTTTTTTTTTTTTTTTTNTTTTTTGGTTTAGATGTAAGGTTCACCTCGTGGTATTTACAACCTAAAGCTCTCCAATATTGGGTTAGCTAATAGGATCCAGACAATGGAGCTGACTACAGGGAAAAGCAAGAGACTGTTTTAGTTTCACCAGCCAAGGAGAAGAAAAGACACAGTTTGATAAATGGTGAGAAGTATATTAGATGTTAAAAATATTTCATTTTTAATAATCCTAGGTGTTACTGACAACCCAGGTAAAAAGCAAAGTTCATTTCTTCAAAATATATTTAATCTGACAGTATCCCTTTAATTAAGTAGCAATTTAGATTTTCTTCCCCTCCACATACAAAGCTTTAATGAAACATGAAAGCCACAAAAGAAATTTGTGTGTGTTTCATGGCGAGGCATGAGAAATGATTTTCTGTTTAAATTCCCAGACAGTAGCTATACAAATAACATTTAATATTTGTCGGAAGTATTATCTGCCTTTTTCCCTCACAGCATTACATTACTAAGGTAATAAGTACATGAGAGTACATGATTTCCTGGCTACTGTATTGAATATGCACCTTTAAACAAAGTTAGACTTGGGAATTTACCCATATCTTAAAATGCTAATCTAACACTAATTAAAAGGCCAGTGACTACCCTTTGATGGATTCCAGTTCCTGGGATATGACAAATGAATTCCAATGGCATGCACGACTGCAGCAGAATGACAATGGCAGAGCTGCAGCCACCAGGGAAGGCAGGAGAGCACATTCCTGCACTGCACAGGGGCAGGGAGGAGGAGGCACTGCTGGAGCTTGCCACGGTTTGTGTGGGTGCTGCCATCCTCTCAAGGTGTGGCCAAGCCACAGCCTTCGTTTCTCATTTCGTAGCTGCTCCCAGGCTATGCTGAAGCAAAAATTTGGCTGCTTCTGCACCCCACCCAGCCTCCCTCGAATACAGGCACCTCCCTGCTGTTCCCTGTGCAGTGCTGGGCTCTTCAGGGAGGCCAACAGCCTCCCTGGGGAGGAGAAGCCAAATGGTAGCATTGCCTTTCTCCCACAAAAATAACTCATGTCATAGACTTCTCCAACCATAAGCTCCACTGTTAAAGAAGCATAAGGAGATCAGGTAAATATTTCTAAATGAGATTCTATGTCCAATATCTCCTGCAAACAACCGTCTTGTTGATCTTCCTCTCTTAGAATTAGAAGAAAATTAAAACCCTGGTTGTAATACAATTTGGAAGTATGGCCTGTGAGCTCTCAAGTGCATGCCTCTTTTGAACTGAGTGCAGCCCTCTTCAGAGGTACTTATACCATGATGATATCCAAAAATTGCCTTTACATTCCTTCCCACACAAGCAAAGCCAAAATTTAATTCATGCTAATTAAAAAGTTTGGTTAAAAAAAATAAAAGGTCATATTTTTTTGAAGCAGTCTTCTTAGATGTCATTTTAGAAGGATTTGAAAGTTGGGATTTCCATGAATCTTTACTTGCCTCCCTGTGTAAAGCAGACTCAATCCTTCCTTCTTGCACAGATTTTTGTGTAAATCATGGCAGAATTCACCATGTGTCCCCCTTACAGAGGACCTGAAGAGCACAACCATGGAGAAAGCAGTCTGAGACTGTACAAATAAGCCTGAAAACAGGCACTTTGCTCAGATCAGACAGGAGGTCCTTCCTCACCAGGGCTCTCCCTATAGGTAACAGCTGAATTTTGAGCTTCCCATCCAGACTGGAGTTTGTAGGACACCTTTCCCACAGCTAAGGAAATATCCCAGACACTAAGACACCAAGTACCCCAGCATTGACTGATCCTCCCTAAAAGTGTTGAGTTGGTTTGTGTAAATAATTAAATTCCCAGTGGATCTGGAAGGCCTGAACTCAGTGGTTAATGCAGGAGTTCATTCACAGCCTTCCTGGGGCAGTGTTGGGCTTTGCACACAACCTCTGGCAAAACCAGAGACTGCAGCTGAGCCTTTAAAGGATCAGTAGCATTTTACCAGTGGGCTCTGGGATGGCTCTGTGTGTCTCAAAACCTGGCTCAGAGCACTTTCTCCAGGGTCTCACAGTGAAATTGTGCCAGTGCTGGGTACTGAAGTGTGCTCTTCTGAGGAATGTCTGTCCAGATTTTTTCAAACAAGGCTTAGGGGCTCTCAGAAGGTTTAATGGGTGGACACAGCACCACAATAACAAAGCTGCACAGACTTGGGAGTGGAGCTGGCTGCTTGCTTGCCAGCTTGGGCAGGATGATCTTAGTCTGGCCTGCAAAAGACCGTGGAGAAACATCCAGAGTCCCCATCCATTCCTCAAAAACAAGATCAGACTGTCATTTCAAAGGGGTGGGGAAGATAGGTTTTTTCCAGATTATTCTTTTTTTTTCTTTGTGAGGGAGGATCTTATTATGAGCACAGCTGAATTTCTAGGTGAGGTAAATTCTCCCTGTTACAAGTTCTGCTTGATCTCACTATCACAAACTGTATACACACCTCTAACATGTTCCTTGACTGCCACTTCTATGTTCCCCTGCTCTCCAATCAGAGATAAATAAATGAAAGGCAGCATGATGCCTGTTATCTAAAAAGATTCAGGTAGAGCAAGTATCATAACACAATCAGGGCGCTTGAAAATTGTATTTTCCTGGAAAAGACTTTTACTTGCCTTCTTGGATCATACACAGAGGAAGTCCAAGGTCTAGAGGGAAAAAATAACTCTTAGTAACCAAATGTTTGAACATTCATACAGGATTAATTACTTGTTTTATTTTTTTTCTTTAATTTTAAATGACTGTACTGCTAGCAAAAGTGAGAAGGAAAGACTCTGATCTATGCCAAGCACTTAGTGCATGCAAATACTCTGCAAGTTTTTCCTATCTTGAAGAATTTCAGCATAAACTACAAAGGCAAAGTGGACTGAACTGATCCCTGGAGAAAACATGTGCAACTCCACTTACATAAAAAGACTGCTTTGCTTCAATAGATCTGTGCCCATTTATCCTCAGGACCAATTCACAGATTTTTTTCTATTATTAGATGGACATCCTATTTCTAATGGAGCCTATGTGATCTAAGCACTTCTACTTAATTTTTTCTAGAAGTAAGACTCTGTGCTTAGAGGATGAATTGCATTGCTGAGCAGTGCTGGAAGGATCAATTGAGGTGCATTAACATTTGCAGTGCCATTATGCTCCATCTGAAATACTGGGCTCTGTAAGAAATTTCAAACAAAGCATCTGCTCAGTCTTGGTAAAGCAAATCTTTTGTCTGTGGTATATCCCAACCAGCAAATTAGTACAATAAGGATTAAACAGTTCTTGAAATGTCATCAGAATGGATGAATTTCACAACAAATAACAAAAGAATTGTGCATGTCTATTAATTATTCCCCAAAACATATTTCAATAAAAATTTGCATCCTCTCTGTCATGATGGCTCATAAAGTTCTAGTTAACATTTACTTAGGACAATAATTAAGTCAATTGAAACACTCAATACAAGATGTGGGCAGAAGGTGTAAGAGGGTTTTGAGCAGTGGAAAATAGGTGCTCATTGCAGGGTAGGTGTGAATCACAAGAGCTGCAGCCAGGTTTTCACTGTGCAAAAGTCAAATGTCAGGTGCCTGTGCTTGGTTACAATTATGTGAGATCAACTCTCTCTACCCTGTGAGTCATATTCTCCACAGCCTTGGCCAACTTTCCTAACCTTGTCTGCGTTATTATTTGGGAAGAAAAAAGGAGTTTTCACCCCAATACGTGGGGCCTTGTGAGTGAATGGTCCTGACTGAGCAGTGGGCATGGCCAGTGTGACAGGAATAAACAGTACTGACTACAGGGCAATCCAACTCCAGGAGAATTTAGTCCACATCTCTGCAAGCAGCACATGTTCTGTCTACACCAGAGGGAGCTCAGGCACGAGGTTATGCTACAGCTTTATTTCCCATATTGCACGACCACAGGGAGACATTTACAGAAATGTTCTCACTAGATTACACTGATGACCTGAACAATTTGTATAATCCATGAACTTCCTCCTTCTAAATTTAGGGGCTCAGCTGATGAAGGTGCGTGCACTCCACATTGGCACCAAAAATGTGTCCTACAAGATCTGTCTGGGAGTTTTTCCAGCTCTTACCAGCCTCTCTACAGTGGTGGCAGTGGTGACTGGTAAGACTCTGGTAGCAGTCATCTGGTTATCTTATGTGACAGTAACAAAAGGGATGTGCCAGCTGTGATAAGCTCTCATTGAACAAAAAAAATGAAAACATTTCTGGGAAGATCTTTTTTTTGTTATGACAGCAGCAGTTGTGTTGAATTTCACAGAGATCACACACTGAAGTATAAACACCAAGGCAGCCTTGAGGAAGGTGTTTTAGTACTGCCCTGTACCTAAATAATACAAGTTATGCACCCTCAACTTGTAGAAACCAAGCATTTTTTTTAAAAAACTCTCACCATTGATATCAGTGGAGCTGGAAGAGTTTCCACCAGACATTAGCCTTTATCTCTGGTCTTCCAGCCTTTTCTGATCTCAGTTACTCCCCACCCCTTCCCCTGCTTCAATATACCCTGTTCCTCGCATCAAAGAAATAGGATCTGAAGCCTGGACATCTCACAAGAGCCCCTTCTCCAGAACTCATTCCACTTCAGCTTCCTCAAGACTGTGAGAAAGCAAATATTCAAGAAACTTCAGAGCTAAGGCACAGATTTTTTTGATGGAGCCCCTTAAATCCACTGGAAATCTCATTCTGAGGATCTGTAAACACCTGCTAGAACTCTGACAACATGCAGTGCTAGGACCACTAAAAATTAATGCAGAAGAAGAGCTCAGGCACCTGCAGGCAGTTAAAATTTAGGAGAGCTCTTTCTGTACAGGCTGTATCAGCATTTAAGTGCTAGATTGTTTAGCAGCACCAAGTACAGAACTGCCTGCTTAATGTTTTTCCACCTAACAGTTGCCTTCAGATTTTAAAGATTTATACACTCCTGCAGTCAGCATTGAAATATCCACACCCCATAGCAAATGCAGGTCCATGCCTCCAGTCCTTTGTTTTCATACAAATTTTGTCACCCTTGTTTGTTCCAGTTTGAAAAGTTTTGGAGTAAAGGCTCTCCTTGATTGAGGGCAGCAGAATATGATCCCCAGAGATTGTTAATCTATGGCTAAATTGTGCCACTCCCATCATGAGAGAACCTGGGAGTATATTCCTAGAGCTAAGGCTTTTTGATTGAATCAGATAATTAATCACATCAGATAATTCTATGCTTCAAATCCATAATTATATTTAACAACAATGTCCAGCATTATCATCAGCTATCCAAAAACAAAAAAAGTGACTCCAGTGGGAATGCTGTGAGACTAAAACTGAGCACAGGGCCCTCAGAGTACAGTATGACCTGAGATAATGCCAGTATAAGACATTTTTCCCTCCCTCTTTCCTCTTCTACAGGGATCTCATCCTTTTGCTCTCACTCCTCAACCCATTCTTTACCACTCTCCCAATAAGCTCTGTGCAATTATTTGTGGATACACATTCTAAACGAGATCACTGAAAAATGACTGCTTTAAAGAAATACTCTTTTTTTTTAGGAAGAAGAGATTGAAAAGGAAGCAGCAACTGCTCAAACACACCTGACAGCTAACCTTGAGGCCTGACCCCAGTGGCAGGCAGTGCACACCAGCCTGTGAGATGTGACACTGATCTTTAAAAAGCCTGCTGAAAGTATGGCATGAAACAGCAGCCCCACAGAGCTGGGAAAAACGTGCTGTTGCTTAACAAAGTGCATCCAAATCCCTTCCCTGAGCTGATCTTTAAAAATTAAAGTGACCTAAAGCTAAGCATATTTTAAAGTGTTGTTTGTTAAACAAACAAACAAACAACAAACACAGCAAGAGAAGCAAAGGCAGTAATTCTTAACAAAGAGCATTCTGTGATGTCTGTATTTCTGCAAGAAGGGCCCTTGGCATTGCTGTGCTGAGAGTAGAGGACATTTTATAAATGTATTTCTAAAAAGAGGAAGTATTCAAATTGGAAATGCTCGTTTGGCTGACTCTCCCCCTTTGCAGCTTGTGTACTCCTCCAGCAGATAACAGAGAGGACAGCTCTTGCTAGCAGGCTGCTCTCAACATTCTCTTCATTAACTTGCAAAAACTAAAAGCTCCATCCTCCATTGTTTGATGGTAATTAGAAGCTGAATCACGCGATACGTCAACTTTCTGATGTTCTTTGCATGTTTACACTTTATACCAGCACATTACACCTAGTTTTATTCAGGGCTTTCTTACAATCCTGTGCTATTACAGAGTGTAGTTTGAGGAGCTAGTGACATGCTTCAAATATAATTGTGGAAAATGTATTTCTGTAAGTTCCACAGAAAAGGAATCAATGTTAAAACAACCTCAGTGGTCCTTGGTTATGCTGGGAATCTTTTCAATTCACAAAATAATTGATGATTTTTCATCACAGGCAGAGATGATTGGACAGAATCAGAGTAATCAGAGAAGATGCAGATTCTTTTTCTTTCTCTTTGAGCAGTACTGGTAAATTCAGGGCACTACTAGTTTGGAATTAATAGTGGTCTGTACCAATAGAGGCCAACTGGAATTTCAGCACTGAAGACCTGACAAGGTCAGCAACCACTTCTCCACAGAAAAATCCTTAAAATACCATAAACACTATCTAGCTAAGAGAGCCCACAGGCAGCATTACACTTTGCTTGATATCTGAACTTGCTGTTTGGGCTACATGAATGTATTGTTCATTTCAGAGAGGCTGTGAAAAAAGGATGAACAAAATTCCCTCTCTGACTACCAGAAAGCAGTCAGTTCTCATTTGGGTAAAAACCCTTATTTCTGTATCTATCTTTCCTCTTGTATCTATTTTCCTCAGTCACAGCAAAAGCTGCCAAAGGCTGACTCATTAGGACACGTAACATGGAAATACAAATGCTCATTTCAATCTGTGGTCACTTCATGCCAGCCTGAAGTCACTTCCATCTGTGAGTCAGGCAGCCAGCACACCTGGGAAACACCAGGAGAAATGAACATACTGTTTAAGTCAGGATGATGATTCAATATCAGAGAATGAGCATGGCAAGCACAATCACGTGTAAAATAGGTAGAACTCCTTTTATTAAAGCTGGCTGTTTGCATTTCTTAGTGTCTGTTTAGCTCCTATGCTTTTTTTCAGGGCAAAATGTTCTATTCCAGGTCCAATTACAAGTAAAGAAATAGAAACCTCTCAACTCTGTTACAATCTCACAGAAACTGGGAAGACAAGATTTGATGGTAAAATAAACACAGCTGGAGACAGATCAAAGCAATGCAGGCATTTTTCAACACGAAAGATGACAACTTTTCTCAAATGAAATTCGGGCTTTTACTTACTCTTGTGATGCCCAGAACATCTGCATTCAATATCACAGTTCTTTTACTCTCTCGGTGGGAGAGATGGTAATGAGGTGCCCAATTCTCAATGACTTTCAAAGAGGATTAGGCACCTGCCACAAAATTGTTCAGGACTGATTTCTCTCTGTTATTCTCAGCTTTGACAAAACAGCAAACCAGGAGATTCCTTCCACTCGCCACTTTGCTGCCAGCCAGGAGTTTGCCCTCACATCAGTTGCTCAACCTTTGTACTCCTCTTTTTAGCCACCCCATTTGTGAAGTAAAAATCCCACCCTATTACTAATATATTTAATACTTTTTAAGATGCTTTTACCTTGCACTAAAGGTACACTATAGACACATCTGTACCTAAATTACCAATGCTCAAAAATAACAGGAAAAATACTTGTTGGTGGATTAGCAACATATGATCAGTGCCAAATAAAAATCTATTCTGGTTTTCCTAAGGTCATTTAGTGCTATGCAATTCTCATGAGGTAAATATTTTTGAAAGTGGGGAATGCTTTGAGATTAAGCAATACATTACAGTTTTTGATCAAATGCCAGAAGCCATAGGTGAATAGGAAACAGACATCAGTAATTACAGTTCGTACTTCAGCTATTTCAAAACCCCTTGCTTCAATGAGCAAGTATTAACTGGACAGACACTCCTTCACAAATTAGAGGCTGCAAAGACTTATTACACACCACATTTATCTTTGAAACTTGTCCAACAGAATTAAACTAAAAAAATAATGATACAGATTATGGTTGCAGGCAAAAAACTATTAAAACTCTAACAACTATATATATGTTTTTATCTGTCAAACTGTCCCTGCAGCCACTCTTTGGTTAAGGAGCTCAGGAATGCAGTATTAAGAAATACAAGTAATTGTATTAGTATGCTGTTGTCAAACTTCAAACTGGCTGTATTTTATCACAGGAACTGATAAAAGAATTTCTCGTGTAGGCCTTAAAACACAAGAGGATTGCAAGAATAAGAGATGGGAGCAGAAATGAAGACATGGCATCCAAATTAGAAGTGTTCAAAGAGCATCAACACTGCTCAGTGAAACGGTGCAGAGCCACCCAACCTGACATTGTTAGGGCTGCTGAAAACCCCAAATCAAACCCCTCAGCCTGGCACAGCACCTGAGTGACAAGCCCAGTTCAGAGGCCAGACTAACAAAGCCTGACTAACAGAGTAAGGCTGGGGCAGGCCAGGATGCTCCAGACAGCCTTGCTCAAACAACAATTTCTCACACAGAAATTCTGAGAGCACATTCTACTTTCCAGGTACTTTCTTGGTTTACTCCAGAGAGCCACACTTGGGAAGCTACAGAGTTTTTCCTCAAAAGACTTAAGGCTGCTTAGGATATCCAAGAGAGTATCGTGACTGATGTTTCATGAAATTGGTGGAGAAAAGAACTGGGGCAAAAGCAGTGCATGCATTTATATTTTTCAGGACTTCTGAGAGGGAGGAAGCACTTTGGTAGGGCTGCCTTTAAACTGCTGCCCAACTCAAGATAGCATCAAATGAACTTCTAGTAAATATCTGGCATCACAACAGATTTGTACTGATATTAATAATTTAAGTACATTCCTCTAGATTCAGTCAAATGAGATATTGCAAACTTTTCATCTGCTAAAAGAATTACTATTATATCTCAAATTCAGATCAGTGTAAGAGGTTGCATATTTAAACTGATTAAAAAGCTTTCAGTTAACTAAAACCAGCATTTGGATTGGTTTAACACTGTTAATCAGGAAACATTAAGTCTCAGAATGCACTTTTACTTGCTTGGCCAAAATTTACATCGCGGACCAAAACAACTTAAAAAAAAGTGTCAGCACAATGCAAGACATTTAAAACCAAATCAGCAATTTAGGAAGATGATTATTAAAGGTACAGTTCTGCATTCATTTATTTCTTATGTATTTATATGAACTCTATAATGCTGAATTAGGCTTTTGTATTCATCCTGTTACAGATTTTTGAACATGGTATAATTCTGGAAATAACTAATATTTTAAGCGACCGCTTTTGGTGGATAAAAAGGTTTGAAATGTAGTAATTTTTAAATTCACTACAGAAGTGAATACTGATGCAAATATTCTGCATACTTCCTAAACAGTTCCATTAATAATGGCCTAACACAGAACTAATGGATTTAATCTAAAATATTACAGATAGCTGGGCAATAGCTGTTTTTTGAGGGTTTGGGTTTCTGTTAAAGCACACTTTCAAAACAAAGAACATTGATCCTTGCAATTAGATCAGGATCTTGATTTGACAAATACTGTTACTCTTAAGAGCAATTACTGCAAAAAAGAAAATAGCTTATTTAATAAATGATACTTTAAAAAGTTTAATGGATGCTGCTGGTGTGTTTGGCATTATCAGCATGATTCTACTTTTCAGTATATAACAAAGGTCAACTGTATCTAACACCCATCTTCCAGATGCTTAAAAAGAAACCCCAAAAATTATGGACAGATTGCCTTTGACTTCTGGACAGGAACATTTGGAACTGAGAAAGATCCAGATGTAGGGTCATGGTGTAACCATGGTGTCATGGTGTGTTTACACATGCAAACATGCAATTTACCTTTACAATCACTTCACTAGAGATAGCACTTGCTTCCTTCCACACAAAAGTTTGCAAAGCAATGTAGTTTGTAAACCCTAATGTGAGATTTATGATGTTATACTGCAGAAACCTGTTTAGCCCCCAATTTACAATCCTGGCAATTGTATTCAACTCTGTCATCATAACTAATTACAGCTAACTGCAGATTACCATATTGCAAACTCTCATCTGTGTGAAAGAAATATGATGTTAAAAAAAAGAATCAAATATCCTGAGGGCTAATGAACAAAAATGCACTATTCCATCTTGGACTGCAAACCTGAACTCTTCGAATTGCTGCCATAAAACTTCAAATTGCTATTTGTTGGCAAGTTGTTTTAGCCCCAAGTACTTACACAATAAATCACCATTACACTAATACCATACCTTTGGCCTGAAACATATTAATCTTGGTTAACAATAACTGACATTTACATTACCAATTCAATTCAGGCATTGTGGTGACTAAACATACATGCAAGAGCTTCAGGGAGAAACGTTATTGGTTTTGAATGTCTACTTACTTTTCACTCTGAACAATTCTGAAGAAACATTATCATCAATTCTTGTTATAATCTTATAAACATTCAAACTCTAATTGATCTGTAAAACATTTGACTGGGAGTAAAATCTGCATTTGTATCTTGGGTGCAGTTAACTGTACAACATAACAGTTCAGATATTTTTCCAAGATATGTAATAATGTATTTTTATCCGGGACCTTTAAAACATGTGTTCTTAGGAAGGAAAGAAAACTGTGAATCTGAAATATTATGAAGAATGTGGCACCAGGATATGACCAATACTACCAGATCTTTCCAGGAGAGGAAGGATGGACTTTTTCCAGGCTTTTTTTTTTTTTTTGTGTTTATATTTACTAAGGCTAAAATGCCCTTGGTTTAAAAAAGATAGGTTGGGTTTGCTCTTCTTTATTTAGTGTCTTCCCCCAACTTACAAGCAGAAAAGTACTTACTGCATTAAGTCTGTGTAGCCCCAGATGCAAACATACCCCTCTCCTTATACCCACACATTATAACTGCAGTACAGCACAAAACAGATTTGGACCAAGGATTTTATTTCAACTTCAGAGAAGTCTCTACCAGACTCCAAATTCATCCTGAAATGCATTATCTTTAGGTTTCATATCCAGGAAGAAAATTTACACAGTATTGATGTTTATATAGTATTTCTGCTGTATTATTTATAAGAGAGTGACAAAACAACATAGTGCAGTTTAAAAGCATTAAGATAAATACTAGGCATTTGATGTGTTGTTTTGGGGGGTTTTATGTTTAGATTTAATAAGGTGCCCACAAAAACGCTTCAAGTAACAACAGATATTTGACTCCTGAGGAAAACAGGATGGACTACATGTATCCCATGTTGCTTTTTGTTTCCCATCTTTTCTTGGCTTCAAATCTGAAACAGAGCACAAAACCCACATTAGGAATGATGAGGGTATGTGTTTTAGGTATTTAACCACATTTTTCTTAACAACAACAACAAAAATAATTTATTTTTAATACTGTAATAAAGACATGAAGACAAATATAGCCATAAAACCACCACTTTATTTCTGATAAAGCCTCTGTACTTAAGCCTGATACACTCCTAAAAAAGCCCACCTAAACCCAACAAGGTTAAACTAAACAAATAAGATTAGCACAAGCCTATTTCAACTAAAAAACATTTAACTGAGATTGTATTGTACACACTAAGTGCCAATGAAACCACAAATGTTTAATTCCATACTCAAATGACTTACCCCCAAGCAAGCTTCTTTTTCTTTTGAGCTTCTTGGGCAGCCTCTGCTTCTTGCTTGGCTTTTACAAAGTTGCGGCAAGCGGCAGCTTTGGCAATTTTCACACCAAGCTAAGACATGAAAAGGAACAAAGGAAAACTGATTAGATGCAAATAGCTCATATGAAATTTAAGCCTCACAAATTACTTGGTCTGATATTGTTTCTCAAAAGTCAATAGATACTAAAATATCATTCAAATGTTAGGCTGATGGTGCACTATTAGACTGGACAAACAAGAAAGTCTCTTGAGGGAAATACAAAGGTGTGGGATCCTGGGGCAAGGAATCCTTTTCACCAAATCCTTCATTTTCAAAACCAAAAGCAAAGGGCAACAGCTCACTGGATCCTTTTGTTTGTTTGTTTTATATAGACAGACATATCCAAATACAGAGTCTCCATTATTAGGACCAGTCTGGGACCTCAGCTATGCTAACACAATAGAATTAGGTCTTACCAGTGTCAAAAACACCCAAAAAGATATTTTTATACAGGAAAAGCTGCTACCACCACACATTTTTTTAGTAGAACCATTAGACATGTTTAATCAGTCCATCCAAAAATAAATGATGCAGTGTCCTTAGTGTCTATCTCCACCTTACAAGCTTTTAGATTGCAAGGGTATGATATGCCAGCTTTCCATGTAGGTGAATCCACTTCCATAAACTTTTGCAAGCTGTGAGAATTAAGTTCACTTTAGTGAATGTCAAGCACAGGAGACAAAGGCAGAGAAGAGTAAGGTAAAATAGATAGAAGAAGATACAGTGAACTATCACCAGTTTATTTCCTTTAATTAGCATTCATAACTTGGAATTATATTTTGTGGTTGCTGCCTTGACTTGACATGATGAGTTATGAAGGAATTTGTTCTCAGAAGTTACTGCTATTCTCCAAGACAAGCATGCAATTCATTTACCCCAAACTGCTTCAAACTGATGTGGGCAAACAGGTTTGCTTTCAATCCACACCCACGCCCCTTGAAATTAGCAAACAGTTTCTGACTGGAAATTCTAAATGTCCCCCAAAATGTCATGGGAGTATCAAAGAATGGGAGACCCAAAGGGAAGAATACTCTTTAACACCTTGGCTGAAGTTCCATTATTGATGGTAATATACTTGAACAATCTGCAGCCATCTATGCAGACAGATATTTGCTCTGAGAAATGCTTTATCCAGGTAAGATGAGAGAGAACTCAAGAACAGATCTGCAGGTGTAGATGCACTGACACATTTTCCACAACTATCCCATCAAACACAATAGGAAGGTGATAATTTTGTTAACAGGAAAAAAAAAAAAAAAAAACACCAAAAAAACCCCAAACCAGCATCACTACAAGCTCATGGTCCTCTCAGGGTTCAAGAATGAAGAGAGCAGCCTTTAAGGAAAGGCAGCAAAACACAACTCAGCTTGTGCTTTGTTTGAGGCTCTAAATGCTGGCAACACAAGCAGTCAGGAGCTGAGCGGAACAGTTTAAAAGGAAAATAGATATTTTCATAAACATAATATTTAAAAAGGAAAAAAAGAACATTGAACAAATTTCTCATCCACTATTTGCATGTGTTATAAGGTCCTAAATATGTACCTTTGAAATCATCTTCATGCACAAAATACTGTGACCAGCTACTTCCAAACTTTTATATTATCTACGTAATTTTCTCCTGAGCATTAACGTTTTTTTATTCACAGTAATTCAATGCCAACATCTGAACTGCTAAATTTCAGGTCAAAGACTAAAACATAACATTCTTTTATTTGCATTGTCACTTAATATTTAAGGGCAGCTATTAACCTTAATATAATTGCAGTATAAAAATGCTTAAGAAAACTCACCTAAAATATTCAAAAAATGTTTACTTTTAAATTGAAACAGGAGTAATTATTAGTTTAAACAATAGAGCAATCTGATGGCTGAAGTCAGTCAGCAGAACCATGCCTTCATTAGAGGTATTTTACCTCCTAACACACTTGAAAATTAACTTTTCCTGTGTGATGAATAACAGAATGTCCTTAAAATATATTCTAGAGGCCTACTGAGCACTTATACACATATAAATATACACAAGCGAGCTCTAAATAAGTGTTGCAGAAAAATCTTTTTATCTGCATTTTTTGGAAGACAGAATGAGTTCTTCCATCTTTGAAAAGTACAGAAAAAATGGGATAATAAGATCCTCTGCAGTCTATGTGGAAGTAAAAGCAGAAACATTTTGCAGCATTGTTATAATTTCTAGGCTACATTGAGTCAAATTTTCAAGATATGAAAACAAATGTTGCATATAAACACACACAAACATTTTAGTTAGATTAAATGTCGACTGCTCCCACCCAAACCCAGACATACATCTTCACTGCTCCCCCCCAGAAGAAATCCATAAAAGCTTGGTCAATGGATTTTACATTAAAAAAAAAAAAAAATCCCATACTAACATTTCAGGTCATCAGATAACTCAATAAAATACAATCTTAAAAGAAGTAAGAAAGCATGAATAAAAATATATACAACAATTTCTTGTGTAGTCAAAGTATCAGCATTTTCCATATAGAACATCCAATATTTTGCTGCATTTTAATTAAGGTGTCTAAACATTATCACAAAGAACTGCAAATTGGTCAGAGCACGCAGTAAGGAAAATTAAGCTCTAAAGGCTTTTTATCACCATATTTCAGGAACCAAGGGTGTAAAATGTTCTAATTTGGGATATATTAAAAGCCATAAAAGGTCTTTCAAAAAGATTAATGGTACTTTGCTTGGATTTAAGATAAGGGCTTTAGCTGGTTGGAAAAGCAGGGCCCTGGCTAGACCCTTGAGGCATTCATCTTTACAGCCACTTGGAAGATTTGTAAAAGCGTCTGCATAACCTCAAGCAAACGCACTGCGACATTTTTTTTTTAAATTCCTTTCAATTTTACAGGTTTAAAGTGTGTAAATCATACTGGGTAGTAAAGCTGATATAATGGTTCATCCTTGTAACACTATATATATTTGTATTTTGAGACAAACTTAAAAAAAAACTTAGTTTTGACAGGGCAAAGCCCTTTCCATTTTGAAGCTGATCAATAATCATGTCAAATATCTTACTCTAGATGTTTAATGTAACATAAATGAAAATTTCCTACTCATCTGAAATTGTTACCTTGTAACAAATATCTGAAGCTTTGCTTCTTTTTGAACACTTTCAAGGCATTTATTTAAAAATACCAATTATCATACTTTAACTTTTTATGGAATAACAGGTCTCTATGAAAAATATTTATGCCATTCTCTTTTGTTCTTTAATTAAATGAAAACAGATGTTTTCTGAAGTAAAGCGGAACCATTACTGGAGTACTTAAAGTGTTAAGGTCTTTAATTTTTATATCAGTTTGGTCTACAATTCCTGATTGTCTTTACTCAAGCTCAACATTAATGTCAAGCAAGTTACCTAGGAGACGAAAGAGATCAAAGAGACAAAAAACCCTCAAATGTCTGATTAATCAAGCCTGCAAACAGCTTATTTCTTTTAGCCTGCATGCAAGTATGAAAATGAGATTCTGGGAGCCGTACATTGTGCAGATTTGTTCATTCTTATCAGAACAAAGCCAGCGGCAGCTTATTTCATGGATCATTGGCACTGTCATCAGTGCTACACAGAACGGGTGACAGCTCCTCATTTTGAGGCTTGAACAAAATTAGCAAAAAGTCGGCACAAATTAGCCTCTCATCTTTTTAGTAATATGACATTATTCATTTACTTTTTATCCAATTTTTAATTTTTTCCTTGTCAGCTATCCCTTTCTAGTGTTTCTTGCACAGCATCATAAAACACTTTTAAAACAAGCAAAGAAATGGCTGAAGTTGAAATAGAATGTAAAGTTCAGGCAGAAAAGTAAACATTTTTATTAAGTTGCAACAGAATCTACTGTAACTTCCAGAAAACTTCCTTGCAAATCAGGACATTTAACATTAAATATCACAAAACAAAGACTTGTCTTTAAGACAGGACTGTAAAATGTAAACGCTGAGTGATACAAGTACTGAGACAACGGAATCAAGAACTGCTCCAGAAATACTGAGGTATGAAATATAAAATATTAAACCTACAAAAGCTCCAACAAAACATCTATATTCAAACAGGTCCTGAAATATCCTATGATCATAGCAGAGAAGCCAAACAGCCTTTTAATATAGTGTTACAGTTTCTCATCAAATATGAATCTAGTTATTTCAGGCTTGCCTCTAGCAATGATTTTCTCCTTTTATGTTATGGAATGTTATCCATTGCTGACGTATATAAAATATATAAAGCAAACAAGAATACCGAGTGGATTTTGCAGTGAAAATTGTCCCCTTTCAATGGTGTGCTCAACTTCCCCTTTAAAATACTTTGTAATACCTTTGTTGTATTTTTATGCTGTGTATTACTACATCACATTATATTTGGATGACACAGTAATGGAGCAAGGACAGAAAACTGTTCTAATATTAAGCTCTTTGCTAGACTTAAACATTTAAATGCAAGTAACTTCCTCCATTCACGAGAAAACACAGCATTAAAAAATTAACCATAAGCTGTTAGATGCTTTACAGAGCCCCCTTATAACAAAGGCAGTTTTAAAAAAAGAACTGTAGTACTGTTTTCAGCAATTTCTTTATCTCTGTTCTTCTAAGTAAGAAAGCTTATTAACAAGCTTTGAACTTAAAATCACATTTACAATAATGTGCCATCAACAGTTTTATAAGCTAATTAGAAAAAAAGATTAATTAATGACTGGCTGCTAATAAAATGGCAATCATGAAGAAAGAAACCAAGGGTGCTAAGCTTCAACTACCACCAATTAAGAGCTAATTACAAACAAAT